>JAGFNQ010001110.1:14000-524288 GCA_024364735.1 Boesenbergia rotunda
TAGCTCCCAACTGGACGTGTCTTAGAATGGATAATTGTTATTTCGTTCCTTCGTTAATAAAGAACATTGTATCTATTTCATGTTTGAATGAAAAAGGTTATCATTTAACTTTCAGTAACAATTGTTGTTACATAACTTAAATGGCGTTCTTTATGGGAATGGAACTTTGTGCAATGGCATCTACACGTTAGATTTATCCAGTGACGTTTTCAATATCGAAGTAAGCAACAAACGTGCTCGAATAGATAATCAAATAGACTCCTACACGTGGCACTGTCGTCTTGGCCATATAAGTAAGAAACGCATGACCGAATTACACCGATGTGGAATTTTGGAATCATTTGAACCCGGTTCATTTGATACATGCGAATCTTGCTTAAAAGGCAAGATGACCAAATTACCCTTTCCCGGAAAAGGTAATCCAGTGGGAGAATTGCTTGGTCTAATACATACCGATGTATGTGGACCAATGTCAACTCTTTCACAAGGAGGCTATAGCTACTTCATCACCTTCATCGATGATCACTCACGATTCGGGTATGTGTTCTTGATGAAACACAAATCTGAAGCCTTTGAGAAATTCAAAGAGTTCAGAAATGAAGTAGAGAAACAGCTTGGCAAAAGTATTAAGATACTTCGATCCGATCGAGGTGGTGAATACTTAAGTCAAGAGTTTCAAGATTATCTAAGGGACAATGGGATATTGTCCCAATGGACTCCGCCGTATACACCACAGCATAATGGTGTATCTGAGAGGCGCAACCGAACCTTGATGGACATGGTTAGGTCTATGATGAATCATGCAACTCTTCCAAAATCCTTTTGGAGCTATGCACTTAAGACAGCTGTTTACTTGCTAAACAGAGTCCCAACTAAGGTAGTCTCTACTACTCCATATGAGATTTGGAATAGTAAGAAACCTCACTTAACTCACCTTAAGATATGGGGTTGTCCTGCTTATGTGAAGCGGGTTGTATCAGACAAATTGGATGCTAAGTCTGATAAATGTCTATTTATTGGATACCCTAAGGAAACGAAGGGTTACCAATTCTATCATCCCTTGGAACAAAAGGTGTTTGTTTCAAGGCATGCTGTATTTCTAGAGAAAGAGTTTCTTTTGCAAGAAAACAGTGGGAGTGTGATTGAACTTGATGAAGTTCAAGAAACTCCAATAGACATCACAGAGACACCTAGTCTAGGCCCACAACCGATAATTCATAGTGATGAGCTATCAGTTGAACCTAAAACTACACCACCTCTTCGTAGGTCTGATAGGACACGCAACATTCCAGAGAGATACGGATTTCTCGTAAGTGAATCGAACGACGTGTTGCTCATTGGCGATGACGAACCTATCAGTTATGAAGATGTTCTGAAAAATTCAGAAAGGGACAGATGGCTTGAGGCCATGAAGTCGGAAATGGATTCCATGTATGAAAATCAAGTATGGGACTTGGTTAACCCACCTGAAGGGATTAAGCCCATAGGGTGCAAGTGGGTTTTCAAGAAGAAAACCGACATGGAAGGTAATGTTGTTACCTTTAAGGCTAGATTAGTGGCAAAAGGATATCGTCAAAAACAAGGAGTTGACTATGACGAAACCTATTCGCCAGTAGCTATGCTTAAATCCATTCGGATGCTCCTAGCCATAGCAGCTCATTATGATTATGAGATATGGCAAATGGATGTGAAAACAGCTTTCCTTAATGGAAACCTACTTGAGGATGTATACATGATACAACCTGAAGGTTTCACATCAGTTGATAAAACCAAGGTATGCAAGCTTCGACGATCCATATATGGACTAAAGCAAGCATCTAGGAGCTGGAACATCCGTTTTGATGAGACAATCAAAGAGTTTGATTTCTCACAAAATCCTGACGAACCTTGTGTGTACAAGAAGGTTAGTGGGAGTGCAGTCGTATTCCTAGTATTATATGTCGATGACATCTTACTTATAGGAAACGATATATCAGTTTTACAGACAGTTAAGATTTGGTTGTCCAAAACTTTCTCCATGAAAGACCTGGGAGAAGCAACCTATATCCTTGGGATTAGAATCTATAGAGATAGATCAAAACGGTTGCTTGGTCTTTCGCAGTCTACATATATAGACCGAGTGCTAAAAAGGTTTAGCATGTCGGAATCCAAGAAAGGTTACCTTCCCATCAGGCATGGGATCAACCTTTCGAAGTCTATGTGTCCGCGCACAGAAGACGAGAGGATTAGCATGAATAAGATTCCCTATGCATCCGCAATAGGATCTATCATGTATGCTATGTTATGTACTAGGCCCGATGTATCGTATGCTCTGAGCGTCACGAGCAGATACCAATCTGATCCAGGAATGGATCATTGGGCGGCTGTTAAGACAATCCTTAAGTACTTAAGAAGAACTAAGGATGTATTTCTAATATATGGAGAAGGAGATTTGATAATACGTGGGTATACAGATGCCAGTTTCCAGACAGATAAGGATGACTCCAAATCGCAGTCTGGATACGTATTTACTTTGAATGGAGGCGCAGTAAGTTGGAAGAGTTCCAAACAAGACACTGTAGCGGATTCTACCACGGAAGCGGAATATATCGCAGCTTCGGAAGCAGCAAAGGAAGCAGTCTGGATCAAGAAGTTTGTCTCCGAACTTGGCGTGGTTCCAACCATTGATGAAGCAGTGCCGGTATACTGCGACAACAATGGAGCTATTGCACAAGCAAAGGAACCAAGGTCTCATCAGCGATCCAAACACGTGCTTCGACGCTATCATCTGATCAGAGAGATTATAAGTAGGAATGACATACAAATTGAGAGAGTTCCCACTGAAAGGAATATAGCGGATCTTTTAACTAAGGCCTTGCCTCAAAGCAAGTTTGAGGGACATGTTAGAGCCTATGGTATTGGATACCATAGCGATTGGCATTAGGCCAAGTGGGAGTTTGTTAGTGATATGAGAGAGGTGTCCTAAGGCAATCGCCTTATGATTGTAAACATTTATTTTAATAAATGATAATTCACTATTTGAGTGTACATGTTTGTGTATTTGATTGGGATCTTAAACTCATCTACTGAATGTCCGCAACACAACTCACAGCATAAGAGAATTTGTGATGAGATCACAACTAGTGATTATCTCTAATGTGCAATTGTGAAGTATTGAAATTATCCCTAGTCGATGAATTGATAAAAACGGACACTATCAATTCTGTTGAGACTAGCATGGGTTATTCTCTAATCAGCTGATTCTCACTGGCTGGTGACATTGGGATGTCCGGAGATAAACATGGATGCTAGTTAAGGGAACTAGTTCATTGGAGTGACTAGCTGTGAGACTTCATATGGGAATCTACATGTAGATATGTCAATGAAGATCTTACTGCGGCTTAAGTGCGATGTTCCTTTGACTTGCGGTGTTCAAGTCATCTTGGTCATGGAGACTTATACTTTGACATCTTAAGCAAGCATCTCCAAGGAGGTGTGGACCCAGGATGATGGGTATAAGCCGAAGTGCCCGAAGATGTTTGAACAGCCTACAAAGGATTCACCACTCCTTGCGAGGAGATGTATACCCAGGCCTATCGTCGGATTGTTACTCAAAGCCTCTGGCCAGAGCATATCATGTTAAGAGTGCGAGTCTCTTAAATACATGAGAGTAATTAGAAATCCAAAGGACGAGGAAGACACTACTTGGGCTAGGTGTGACGTAGTCAGCCTAGTGGGGACTGACACCATAGACCGTGTCCTGAACCAAGTGGGTATAAGGTGGTGAAGGGAATGAGGCACGATTCATTAGAGCTGCTGAAGGGTTTCAGAATAATTTCTTCTGGGGTCAAACCGTTGATCTTTCGATTAATTGGGGATCATGATGTACTACTAGGTGCCACTCATGATCGATCTATAATTAATGGGTTAATTATAGACGGCCAACATAAATCGAAAGCCTATTTAGTCACACGCAATACGAGTAATCCGAGGGATTTAAAATGAGTTGAAAATTGGATTTTCCGATCAAGAGAAACGAGTCGAATCTGAGTTAATCAGAGGCGCAATGGAAGCTAAAAATGGCTAAGTCTTTTGAAGGCTTTTTGGGCGAATTAAATGAGTTTAATTCGCGACCGGTTCGGGTTGGTTTGGCCAGCCAAAGGAGGTGCTAACCCTCCTTGTGGTGGCCGGCCATTAAAGGAGATTAAACCAATTTAATTGGTTTAATTAATAAAATAAATCTAGCGCGGTTTATTTTATGAATTATGGATAAATAAATTTGTATAAAGAAAATTTATATAAATAAATTTGTAGAAATTTATTCTTTTTATAGAAGTTAAAATAATCCATGAATTGGTTTATTTTAATTTTATAAAATCAATTATGAATTGATTTTATCATAATAAGAAAGTTTATAAATTTCTTATAAAAATTTATTCCATAATTTAAAGAGAGAAAAGAATATGTTTTATTATAAATTAGTTTATAATAAAGACTTGGTTTAAACGGAATAATTAGTTAAGAAAATTTATAGGATAAATTTCTTATAGCTAATTCCGTTTAGAGAGAGACTTAGCAAAGAGTTGCTACTATATAAAGGAACCAAAGGCTAGCCCTTTAGATCAATCAATTAATCAAGAGATTAATTAGAGCTCTCCCTCTCTCTCTTTTATTCTCTTCTCTCCTCATCTTCTTCTCCTTCACATTAGGGCCGGCGCCCCATCCTTGTGGATTAGGGCCGGCGCACACAACCATCATCCAAGGGAGTTGGCGTGAGCTTTCAAGGAGAAGGAGAACCCGAACACGAAGAAGAAGAAGCGGATAGCGACTCCTCTCTTCTCGGAATTCGATTCCGTTACTTCGTTGGTTAGTTTTCCTAATTTTTCTCTTGTCCTTCTAGTTGTGCCTTCCGAGAATCTAGTAGTTCTCGTCGGCACAAAACTCGTGACTTTGTGAAGTCATCCCGAAGAGAACTCGGCGTGGACGCGAATAGAGGCGGAGCTTCCAAGGGACGCTACGGTTGGATCTCGTCCCTTACTTCGAGTTACGAGAGGTACTTAGTAAATTTGTTTACTATTCCATAATGTTTTATTTTATGATTATGTCAACACACCATAAGATTGCATGCTAGATACGAAGTTAAAATAATTTAGGAAATTATTTTATGCAAACTCTTCCGCTGCACGTAAAAATTTTAAATTTTACGAACTCGTATCCTTGTCGACATGCACCCGCTCCCAACAAAAAACACTGCCTATTAAAAAGACAACATTTTTTAAGTAACAATACACAACACGATTTTTGCGTTGTCTTTGTGCCAAACCACAACGCTTTTTCCGCGTTGTCTTTGATACCCGACTTTTAACAACAGCGTCAATAACAACGCTTTTTAAAAACCAATAGACAACGCGAAAAAATCGTTGTCTTTGCTCCAAACCACAACACGGAAAAAGCGTTGTCGTAGATATACTTTCTACAACGTCTTCATCAACATCGCTTTTTAAGCATTAACGACAACGCGGAAAAAGCGTTGTTGTTTAACTTTTTTCTTGTAGTGGAACCCTACAAGAAGCCGCTAGGACCATGCTCAATGAATTCAACCTAGCCAATCAATTTTGGGCAGAAGCAATAAGTACGACTTGCTATATCCAAAATAGGGTCTTAATCAACAAAAGACATAATAAAACTCCATATGAGCTATATTATCATAGACTGCCAAACTTACATTACCTAAGGGTCTTCGGATTCAAAGTACATATCCTAAACACCAAGGACTACCTAGGTAAATTTTAGTCTAAGTCAACTCCAGGAATATTCCTAGGATATTCAACGACAAGTAGGACCTATAGGGTCTAGGGATGGAAACAAGTCAGGTCAGGCCATGCTTTTCCCTTAATAGGTCAGGCCTGTATAATAGCAAACTGGCCTGAGCCTGGCCTGTGGCCTATTATAGGCTTTGTTCTAGGCTTGAACCTGGCCTGGCCTGTGGCCTGTTTACGAAGCCTGTAATTTAATTCGATTTTCTTAAATACTTCTAATATATAAAATATAAAAATTCAATTCGAATATTCGATTATCCAAAATACTAATTTAACAAATTAGCTAAAGATACTATAAATATATATGTTCGGCGAAGTTAAAGGAAAACAGATTTGTGGTCTGTTGGCTAGTAGGATGTAGATAAGTATTTGCTCGACGGGAGTCCAAGGATCAAAACTCTACTTTTACACTCTATTTTGACATTTGACAATTTATATAATATAATTTTAACAGGCCTAGGCTGGCCTGTCAGGCTTCATAGGCTTTATATTGAGCCTGGGCCTGGCCTGATAAGAAAATAGGTTTTCAAAAGGGCTTGATTATTATTTTATTTTTAAACTGGCCAGGCTAGGCCATGCCAAATACAGGCCAGGCCACAGGCCCCTGATAGGCCGTCTAGCCTATTTCCATCCCTAATAGGGTCTACAATAAACTAACTAATAAAATTGAAGAAACAATGATTTTAATCTTTGATGAGGAAACCAATCCAAAATCTGATAATCAAAACCTGAACCCATCAATTATCGATGAAGAGGAAAATGAGTCACTTATTGAACCATCAGTTGAACCACTTATTGAACCTCTAAATGAACTAACTCTTGAACCAACTACTGCATCAACTGAATCAATAATTGAACCAACCTAAATAATTAAACAAAACACTGAACCAAACCGTCCAGTCGGACCGAGGCTAAACCAAGTTCTAGAAGAACCAAGAAACCCAGACTCATTCACCCTACTGATCAAATTGTGGGTGATCCAACCTTAGGAGTCATAACTAGGTCTTCCTATGGAAATCTTAGTTAGATCGCACTAATTTCGAAAATTGAACCTAAGACTATAGTGGAAGCCCTACCTGATCCTAATTGGATCATAGCTATGCAAGATGAATTAGCCCAATTTGAGAGAAACCAAGTGGTAAGTACCATTTTTATTGATTATTTCAATTACTAAAATCCATGTTTGACCCATGTTTTACTTGTTTAATTATGATTTTACCCTAGGTTTTAGGATTTCCTTTTATTTTGGACTTAATTGCAAAATTACACATTTTTTGGATTATTTGGCCACTAATTTCCTGATATATTTTTGTAGGCATGAAAGGATCCTGGACCTAGGGCATACTGGGTCAAACTTGAGTCGGAAGTGGAACCGGATCGAATTATCATGTTTTGGATTAATCCGGGCCGTCCGATTCAAAAGCGGCTAGATCTGAGCCATCCGGGACCATCTGAAGCAATCCGAGCTAGGGCTAGGGTTGATCAAGCACCCTGATCATGATCTGAAGATTTCATCCCAATCAGAGCTAAATCAACCGTTGGATCAAGCTTGGAGGGCTCTAGATCGTCCATTCAAAGAATTGGTTGATCTGGACCATCCGTTGCACATCTGGAGGATCCGAGCTACCACGAGGCAGATCCTGACCCCAGATCATCATCATCAAAGTTTGGCTCAAATAAGAGCAAGATCAGCCGTTGGATTTCCTCAATTCAATTTGAGCCGTCCAATGTTAATTACATAAGGAAATTTTTCCCTGCATCAGTCTTCGTCGCATCCTCGCTGCAGCATCGTTCTTCTTCGTTTTTCTTCGTTTTCTTCGGCAAAATCTTCATCCAAAGGCGTGACCACCTCAATTCGAGCTCATCCTTGAGTAAAAAGAAGGATTCGGATTGAGGCTTAGCTTAATTTCGTTTATTAGCAGTAGATTTCATTTCTGCCATTCGGTTCCATTACTGTCTTTGTATCAGGATATTTAGATCTCGTTTTCTAATCCTTTTGCTTAAGTTAGGTTTATTTTCTGTAAGTAAATCAACTAAGTGTGTTGTTCAGTGATCAATTGAATCTAATTGCAGTTCGTTTTTCTTTTAATTGTTGCGTGCCAACTACATAGTTGCGTGCCAACTACATAGTTCCTGCATTTATTTCGAGTTTAGTTTGTTCTTGAGTTCTAATTTCTGAAAGTGGGAGATAATGTTTAGTTACAAATGAATTCATCTTTAGCTTGCTCTGCAACTGATCGATTCTGAAGTTAGCTCCATTTCTCTATTAAGTTTCAGCTAGTTTTGTGAATTTCAGCATTCGGTTTCCTTATCAATTGCTGCAGTTACTTATTTCTGCATATCAGTTCAAGTTCTAAGATTTGACTCCATCTGAGTTTGATTTTGTATCCTTAGGTTGCTGAATTTTGTGTCTGCATTCCAGATTATTTCTGCATTCATCTCTTTTAAATTCCTTTAGTTTCATTTGGTTCCGTATCAGATTTCCAAATTTTGAACATTCAGTCATCTCTGTAATTTCATCTGATAAATTCTGATGTGTATCAAGTAAACATGAGTTCTACTTAAGCTTTCTAGTCTTTAAGTTAGTGCATCAACTTCAGCTTAAATGTTTGCTTTGTGTCCAATTTGTTGTTCAACTTCTGCAATATTTCCTGTAGTCCTGCAAGTTCAGTTTTATTGTGGATTTTCGAAACTGCATTTATCTGTTGCTTAGTCCTTTGTTGCATTTGAATTTAGGCTTGCTTTTCCAAATTTTGGTTAAATCCTATGTCTTGACTCGGTTTCCATTGGTGGAAGTGTCAAGTGCCATCTCTTTGTTTAGTTCCATTGTTCACTTTCCTTTATTTTCATTTCATTTTCATTCTAAATTGCTATCCAAATTCAATCACTTATTTCGAAACCCAAAACACAAACGACACCTAAATACAAGCGTGAATCAAACACGACAACTAGCCCCGAGAAAAATACGACCTGTGGCCCCTATATTACATTTTCATACTTTTGATTGTAAAAGGGTTTCCAGCATCATTTATAAATTCTAAATTTGAGGCCCACATTCGTGACACATAGACTGGGCCTATCAAATTTTTGGCGCCGTTGCCGGGGAACTTGTTAGTTGATTTGTTTGATTTTTGCTTGTGCACTTATTTCATATCATTCTTGACTTACTTTTGTGCTTATTGCTATATCTTTGGATTTGATTTTATTTGTTTAATCTTTTTAGCTACTTTTACTGCGAGTTGTTTTATTTTTATGACTAGGTCTTTAGGTGCTGAATTAGAAGATTTCGATCCTGAAATTGAGAGGACTTTCAGAGTCAGGAGGAGCCAGGCCATTCTTTCTGAGACTACAGATATCCCTCCTGTTCAGACTATCTTCACTCACTCAGGCATTGACATGGCTGACCACCAGAGAACCATGAAGGAGCTTGCAGCACCTGACGCTGCATTTCAGTACTCCAGCATAGCTTATCCAGAGCTGGGGGAAAGTTTTGAGTTAAGATCGGGACTTATCAATTTGTTGCCAAAGTTTCAGGGTTTATCTGGGGAAGATCCAAACAGACACTTGCACGAATTCCATGTGGTGTGCTCTACTATGAAGCCTCAGGGCATTTCTGAAGAAGACATCAAGATGAGAGCTTTTCCCTTCACATTGACAGGAGCAGCCAAAGACTGGTTCTATTATCTGCCTACAGGACATGTGTCTAGTTGGATCGCTATGAAGAAGGCATTTTTGGAGAAGTATTTCCCAGCTTCCCGCACAGCTATAATCAGAAAAAGTATTTGTGGGATTCAGCAAGTGGTGGGCGAAACACTATATGATTACTGGGAAAGATTTAACAAGTTGTGTTCAAGTTGCCCCCAGCATCAAATCAGTGAGCAATTATTGATTCAATATTTTTATGAGGGACTGCTGCAGATGGATAGAGTCCTGATAGATGCTGCAGCTGGAGGGGCACTAGTGAACAAGTCACCAATGCATGCTAGGGAGTTAATTTCTAATATGGATGAGAATTCCCAACAATTTGGAGGCAGAGCCTTGACCACCAGAGGAGTGGGTGAAATTCAGGGAGTTCCTACTGATCAGAAGGAGGTTAAGAATGCATTGATGGAGCTCACCTCAGCTTTTAAGCAAATGGAATTAAAAATGGAAAGACTTAGTTCGACTCCTTCAGTACCTCCATCCTCTAGTCAAGTGATAAGTGTGTGTGGCATTTGCTCTAGTCTAGAGCATACCTCAGATTCATGCCCCACCCTCCAACAGGATGAGACAGTAGCTGCATTAGTAAGAGGACAATTTCAAGCGAGAAACAATCAGTATTCCTCTACTTACAACCCCGGTTGGAGGAATCATCCTAACTTGAGGTATGGGAATGCTTTCTGCCAACAAGAGCCTCAAAGTCAGTCTTCACAGTAGCCTCAACCGAACTTACAGCAGTCACAGCAAACTCAGATCAATCAGCAACAATTTCAGCCATCAAATCCAAGTTTTCAGCCTCCGTTTCAGCCTAATTCCCAACAATTTCAGCAACAATTCCAGGCATTTGAACCTCAATTCCAGCAACCTTATCAAGGGCAGCAGGGCTTTCAGTCATTCCCAGCTTTCCAAGCTCCAAATCAACTAAATTTTCAGCCATCACAGCCCATGAATCAGCATTTTCAACCCTACGGTCAAGGATTTCAAAATCAGAGTTTTCAGCCCTCGCCTCCTAATTTTCCACCTCAAAATCAGAATTTTCAGCCCTACAACTCACAGCAAGGTTTCCAAGCATCTCAGCAATTTAATCAGCCCTATCAACAGCCCAATCAATCCTCTTATCAGCCCCAAAATTCATGTTTTCATGGATCACAGCAAGCTCAACAATTTCAGTCTACTTCTTCCTTTCAAAATCAGTCAAGGAGCTATTCTAACCAAGGAGGCTATGGGGGATCAAATGGAGGAAATGATCAGCAACAAATAATAGAAAGGTTTCAACAGATGTTCCAACAACAATAACAACATATTCAAAACCTTGAGAGGCAAATGGGTCAATTGGCTAGTGGGCTCAATCAGAATCAAGCTCAAGGATCAAGTCAACTACCTTCCCAAACTGTTCCTAATCCTAAAGGAAACGTGAGTGCTATTTATTTGAGGAGTGGGAAGGTCGCTTCATCTCCAAAGAGTCCAAGAGCAGATTTTTCAGGAAACCGGATAGCAGCTTCGATTCTAGCTCAAAACAGCAGTAAAATGACTTCAAATTTAGCTGATTCCACCCCTAGTCTGTGCCCAACCCTTTCCTCAAGAAACCCTCCAAATTTGGTGGTAAATGGAGAAGAAAACAGTGCCGAGGCCGATTTTACAGCCACCACATCGAATAGGACAGCAGGGCAGAATTCAGCATCTCTACCTCCGGCCAAAGAAGATGATTTTAGGGTTCCTTTGCCTTTTCCACAGGGGAGAACTCCAACCAAAAGACACGTGGAGGAGGAGAAAGCAAAAGAGTACAATGAGCTGGTGAAACTTTTTAGTAAAGTTGAAATTAATGTACCCTTGCTGACGATGATTAAACAGGTTCCTAAGTATGCAAAATTTTTGAAAGATCTTTGTATTCATAAGAAGAAGCTTAAGGAAAATGAGTTAGTCAGCATGGGGAAGAATGTTTCATCACTTATCCATGTCATCCCTCAGAAATGTGAAGACCCTGGCATGTTCACTGTATCTTGTGAGATAGGGAGCACCACGCTACATGATGCTATGCTTGATTTAGGAGCTTCTATTAATGTCATGCCCAGGACAGTCTTCCAGATGCTTGGCATTGGTCCTCTACAGCCCACTGGAGTTGTGATACAGCTAGCAGATAGGAGCCAGACCCGGCCAGCGGGAGTTATTGAAGATGTGTTGGTTAAAGTGAAAGAGTTGATTTTCCCTGCGGACTTCTACATTCTAGACATGGAGGGAGAGTATCTTGCACGCAGATCCCCACTCATCCTTGGGAGGCCTTTTCTGAAGACTGCCAAAACAAAGATTGATGTTTATGCTGGCACACTCTCGATGGAAGTGGGAGACACAGTAGTCCAGTTTAGTCTTTTCGATGCTATGAAGCATCCGAGGGAGGATCACTCCATCAGGAGCGTGGATATTCTTGATGAGCTGGAGCAGACAGAGTTAGAGGCTGAGGGATTTTTACCCGATTTTTCTGGAGGAGCTATGTATTCAGAGGAGGCTGAGAGGTTATTTACTGCTGAGACTGAGGATTTTTCAGAAGATATTTCAGACACACTTCCAGTTGGAGAGTTTTTTCTAGGTGTAGGGGATTGCACAGAGCCCCAGGGACCACCACCATTTCCGCAAAGTGTAGGGGATTGCACAAAGCCCCAAGGATCACTTATTCCAGTTGAGTGCCTACTAGAACTTGAACCTGATATGGAACCAACACTTGACCCGGAGGGAGCTATGGACACATCTATCATTGTGGAACCTCCAGGTATTTTTCAGCGCGATCAAGTAAGTATTTCTTTTACTTTTTTGGAAACATCAATGGAGGTACCAAAAGTTGATTTTATTGGTTGCGATAGAATTCTTGATATATCATGTGTGGAAAATAATTGTGAAAATTTCATTGAATTATCCAAAATAGATTTCATTGAGTATGATAAGTTTCTTGATGCATCTTGGGTAGGTATTCATTGTGAAAATTTTTTTGAGATGCCTAAAATTGATTTTATTAGATGTGATACATTTTTTGATACATTCTCTGCAAAGACTGATAGTATTTCATTTCTTTCCTACCCTGCACGCTTGAGAGGGGTATTACATGATTTTGCAGGGTCCAGAAGACTTCTGGAGTGGGAGCTTTATCTGAACAGACTCAAACCTCCTGGAATGTGTCCGAAAAAGAATAAAGAGGGAGTAGATTTTACTTTAATCCAAAACACCTACCTCATAAATGGGTCTTGTATTTAAATAATCTTCGTCCACCTGAACAGGTTGCTGTAAAGTCCAAGTGTGGGGGAGCGATGCACTGTAAAGTTGAAGAAATGGAAGAAGTTCTTTCGCACACCCAGACTCCTCCACTACCACGGTGGAGGCTATTTCTTGACAGACTCCGATCGCCAGAAATAAAAGGGAGTTTGATCTTTGTTGCCTTTTCCTTTATTGCATGTTTTCACTCTTAAAATGAGTTCTTGCTAATAAACACGTGAGTAGAGTAACATGAATAAATGTCATTGTAAATACCATGTTATTTCTTTTGGACACTTTTTCTTGCATGCTTAGGAATAAATGTATCCCTTAGGTTATCTCTATAGCATTTTAGAATCTTTTGGAAAATAAATTAAATTTGGTTGTCGAGACTTAGGATTTGAGTTCATGGATGAATTCTTGGTTGCTTGAGTACTATTTTTCCTTAGACTCTTAATTGAGGATTTGAGATGGATTATTTTTACCTAGTGAGATTAGCCTTATTTTGTGATACACATATGTTATTGTATTCTAGAACTTGCTAAGGTTCTTTCAAAATCATATTTCAATGGTTGGATCACATCTATAGGGACTAATCATTTTATTTACCTTTCCACATCAATTTGTATATTCTATTCTAGTTGTCTTTCCTTATTGCTAATCTTAACCTCAATTTTTCTATGGACTTGTTTGCTTTGAATGTTTCTAATGCTATTTTGCCCTAGACGGACAAAGATTCAAGTGTGGGGGAGTGACTAGCTTTTTGGAAAGATTTGGTATCAAGGAGGCACTTCAATTCGAAAAAAAAAAAAGAAAAAAAAATTCATGTGCCAAGTGAGTGATGTTTGGTGCCAAAAATGAGCAAGAGAGGTGGGAGCCATTGGAGACTTAGATTCTTTACTACATTTTGAAGATCAAAGTGGCATGCAATGAAAAGAAAAAAATCTGCAATGCAAGAAAAAGAAAAGAGAATGAAGAGAATGTTTTAGCCAAAATGAAGTTAACTTGAGTTGTTTAACATGTTTCGGAATTGGTTTGGATCAAAAACTGAAAAGTTGGAATTTTGGGAAGCCAAGCCCAGTAACATCTTGTAGAGACTGAACTGAGCTGGAATTAATCTGCTTCAATGCAGAAATCAGTGCCAAAAACAGAGAAAAGAAGTTGTGCCAAAGAAAAGAAAAGAAAAAAATCTGATTAGAAAAGAAGTTTGTATCAACTTGGGGCTGAATTTGATCTTTCATGGCTGTGAATCAAAGAATGAAGAACCGAAATATGTCAAAAAGTGATGAGTGCATCCTTAGCTGATCAGAATTGGAAGGAATGTGGCTCTAGGACTGATAAATCAAAACCAAAAAAAAAAGAAACATGCAGGAATGAAATTCGAAATGGTTTGGATTGGAATTCTCCACTTCTAAGGGATGTAATTGCCTTGAAAACTCAGAGAATTGCAAGGATGAAGAATTAGAGATGCCATGAATCTGAAGTGGAGCTGGAATCTGAAGAAAAGAAAAAAAAATAGTTTGAGAAAAGAAAAGAAAAAGAGAGAAATAAAGTGGACACAAGTGAACTTTGGCACCATGAAATCAAGTGAAGTTTCTCCCATCCGAATCAAAAGCTTTATTCCATTTCGTTGCTGACCTTGCTAGAAGATAAAAGAAGAAGAGAAAAATCAGAAAAGAGAAGAAAGAAACAAAAATGGCACGAAATTGGGAAACTTGGCACATTAGACCAAGGAAGGGTTTTTTTCATTCAATTCAAAGGCAATTATTCAAGTTTCACTCCACCATACTTTGTAATTCACTAGAGGACTGAAAGATGGGGCAAAGCACATTGGAAACATACTTGAGCAACTAAGTCTCCCATTCCATCAATTTTTTCATTTTCTTGGTTTTTATTCCATTTCTCACCATTTTCTATGCTTTTCACTTGTTTTTATAGATATTGATCCCAATCATGAATAATGGTGGAGAGTAGATAATAAGCAAGCCTATGGTAGTGCAAGAAGCATGTGTGTTTGAGTGAGCTCCACTTCCATCATCAACTTAGAACTTAAGAGAGAGCCACCAAAACTTCCCATGAAAGGCTAGTGATTTAAATTCAGCTCAGAGACTCATGATAAATGAAAAGGCTAAGTTGTTGATTTAAGGACAAGATACTAATCCATAGAGCTTAGATTTTTGAGAATTGACAACCCTAGGTAATTTCTTTTCATTTGCTTCTAATTATGCTTAAGAAACTCTAGGGGATACTTATTTAGTGTTTTCGCGAGACGCTCAAGGTTAAGTGTGGGGGAGTTGGTAAGTACCATTTTTATTGATTATTTCAATTACTAAAATCCATGTTTGACCCATGTTTTACTTGTTTAATTATGATTTTACCCTAGGTTTTAGGATTTCCTTTTATTTTGGACTTAATTGCAAAATTGCACATTTTTTAGATTATTTGGCCACTAATTTCCTGATATATTTTTGTAGGCATGAAATGATCCTGGACCTAGGGCATACTGGGTCAAACTTGAGTCGGAAGTGGAACCGGATCGAATTATCATGTTTTGGATTAATCCGGGCCGTCCGATTCAAAAGCGGCTAGATCTGAGCCATCCGGGACCATCTGAAGCAATCCGAGCTAGGGCTAGGGTTGATCAAGCACCCTGATCAAGATCTGAAGATTTCATCCCAATCAGAGCTAAATCAACCGTTGGATCAAGCTTGGAGAGCTCTAGATCGTCCATTCAAAGAATTGGTTGATCTGGACCATCCGTTGCACATTTGGAGGATCCGAGCTACCACGAGGCAGATCCTGACCCCAGATCATCATCATCAAAGTTTGGCTCAAATCAGAGCAAGATCAGCCATTGGATTTCCTCAATTCAATCTGAGCCGTCCAATGTTAATTACTTAAGGAAATTTTTCCCTGCTTCAGTCTTTGTCGCGTCCTCGCCGCAGCATCGTTCTTCTTCGTTTTTCTTCGTTTTCTTCGGCAAAATCTTCATCCAAAGGCGTGACCACCTCAATTCGAGCTCATCCTTGACTAACAACAAGGATTCGGATTGAGGCTTAGCTAAATTTCGTTTATTAGCAGTAGATTTCATTTCTGCCATTCGGTTCCATTACTGTCATTGTATCAGGATATTTAGATCTCGTTTTCTAATCCTTTTGCTTAAGTTAGGTTTATTTTCTGCAAGTAAATCAGCTAAGTGTGTTGTTCAATGATCAATTGAATCTAATTGCAGTTCGTTTTTCTTTTAATTGTTGCGTGCCAACTACATAGTTGCGTGCCAACTACATAGTTCCTGCATTTATTTCGAGTTTAGTTTGTTCTTGAGTTCTAATTTCTGAAAGTGAGAGATAATGTTTAGTTACAAATGAATTCAGCTTTAGCTTGCTCTGCAACTGATCGATTCTGAAGTTAGCTCCATTTCTCTATTAAGTTTCAGCTAGTTTTGTGAATTTCAGCATTCGGTTTCGTTCTCAATTGCTGCAGTTACTTATTTCTGCATATCAGTTCAAGTTCTAAGATTTGACTCCATCTGAGTTTGATTTTGTATCCTTAGGTTGCTGAATTTTGTGTCTGCATTCCAGATTATTTCTGCATTCATCTCTTTTAAATTCCTTTAGTTTCATTTGGTTCCGTATCAGATTTCCAAATTCTGAACATTCAGTCATCTCTGTAATTTCATCTGATAAATTCTGATGTGTATCAAGTAAACATGAGTTCTACTTAAGCTTTCTAGTCTTTAAGTTAGTGCATCAACTTCAGCTTGAATGTTTGCTTTGTGTCCAATTTGTTGTTCAACTTCTGCAATATTTCCTGTAGTCCTGCAAGTTCAGTTTTATTGTGGATTTTCGAAACTGCATTTATCTGTTGCTTAGTTCTTTGTTGCATTTGAATTTAGGCTTGCTTTTCCAAATTTTGGTTAAATCCTATGTCTTGACTCGGTTTCCATTGGTGGAAGTGTCAAGTGCCATCTCTTTGTTTAGTTCCATTGTTCACTTTCCTTTATTTTCATTTCATTTTCATTCTAAATTGCTATCCAAATTCAATCACTTATTTCGAAACCCAAAACACAAATGACACCTAAATACAAGCGCGAATCAAACACGACAACTAGCCCCGAGAAAAATACGACCTGTGGCCCCTATATTACATTTTCATACTTTTGATTGTAAAAGGGTTTCCAGCATCATTTATAAATTCTAAATTTGAGGCCCACATTCGTGACACATAGACTGGGCCTATCACCAAGTCTGGGAACTAGTACCTAATCTAGAGGGCAAGTCTATTATAGATACTAAGTGGGAATTTAGGAACAAACTAAATAACCAAGGGGAAATAGTCAGAAACAAAGCCCGCTTAGTAGCTAAAGGATTCAGTCAAGTCGAAGGGTTAGACTATGACGAAACCTATGCCCCAGTAGCCAGACTTGAGTCCATTAGAATGTTGTTAGCATTTGCAGCCCATAAAGGATTCAAACTTTACCAAATGGGCGTTAAGTTAGTCTTTCTAAATGGGTTCATCAAAGAAGAAGTCTATGTAGGACAACCCCCCGGCTTTGAGGACCTAGAAAAATCTGACTACGTTTTCAAACTTAATAAGACACTTTATGGACTAAAACAAGCATCTAGGGCATGGTATGAACGCTAATCAACTTACCTTATTTCTAAGAAATTTAACCAAGGACAAATTGACTCAACTCTTTTTGTTAAAACCTTAGAAAAAGACATTTTCATTGCCTAAATCTATGTTGACGACATAATTTTCGGATCCACCAACTCAAACTTTTTAAAGGAATTTGTAAAAATAATGGAAAATGAATTCGAAATGAGCTTAGTTGGTGAGCTCAACTTCTTTTTAGGACTACAAATTAAGCAAACTAGGAATGGAAATTATGTTCATCAATCCAAATATGCTAAGGAGCTAATAAAGAAATTTAAAATGGATAATTCCAAAAGCATAAGTACCCCTATGACCACAAATGTAAAAATTGATAGTGATCCTAAAGGTAAACTAGTAGACCTTAAGCTATATCGTAGTATGATTGGAAGTCTACTTTACCTTACAGCTAACAGACCTGATATCCTATTCCCTGTAGGAATGTGTGCTAGATACCAAACCTGTGCTAAAGAAACGCACTTAGCAGCCCTAAAAAGAATACTTAGATACATTAACAGCACCCTAAATGTAGGGATTTGGTATCCTAGGACCTCAAACTTTGACTTGTTAGGATACTCTGATTCTGATTATGCTGGATGCAAACTAGATAGAAAGAGTACAAGTGGAAGCTGCCAACTATTAGGAAACAGTCTAGTAAGTTGGTGCAGTAGAAAGCAACATTGCGTAGCTCTATCTACAACCAAAGCAGAATATGTTGCTTTAGGAGAGTGTGTAGCACAACTCTTATGGATGATGCACACTCTTAAGGACTTCTAGCTTAATTACAACCAAACCCAAGTCTACATTGATAACATAAGTTCAATCAATCTAGCTAAGAACCCAATCCAATACTCTAGAACAAAACACATAGAGGTTAAACATCACTTCGTAAGGAATCATGTAGCCAGGGGTGAAATAATCCTTAAGCATGTAAACTCAAAGTCAAACTTAGCTGATATCTTCACCAAACCCTTACCTGAGTCTGAATTTAGCTCACTAAGAAGGCAGTTAGGGTTATGCTTAGTAGAGTAGGACTGCTCTACATGTGTTTCTTTTCCAAAAACTGTTTTATTACTTATCTGTTATGTTTAAAAAATTATTTTTGTGTTGAAATTTAAAATGTTTTCTGACTTAGTTTTGTTTTCAAAAACCTACCCCCTTCAAAACTAGGGCTTTTTCGCAAATGGACTTAGATTAGGCCCTAACCCTAAAATTGCATGCATCTGTAGATCTAGAAGCCAGCATCTCACAAGCACCTTAGGGTACTTTTGATTGACAACCTAGACTGGGTTGAGATGCTTAGGTCTATGCCTTTATTCACGATGCTTTAAGTCAGTGCATCTGAAGTAATTGGGGCATTAAATACCAATTGAACAGTAATCAGGATAAGTGTCAAGCTTAGAAAATCTAACTTGATCAGATCACTTAACTTGACTAACCCTAGCGAAAGCTACTGTTTATGACAGTTAGTAAGTAGCTAACTAGGTTAGACATGACCCGAAAGAGAAAACTAAATTGATTTGGTCCAGTTTATGCTTAGAATTGGTTCAATATAGAACTTTACTTTCTTTACTCTATTTTATTTTTGCTATACAAAACTTTACTTTCATTACTCTATTTTTGCTATAATATTTTTTTGATATATAGCAAAGGGGGAGAGATAGGAAAGGAGAGAAAAGAAGTTTTTTTTATAATTTTAATTTTTTTAAAATTAAATTCAAAAACTTTTATCTCCTTTTTCAAAAAGTAAAGTAACGAAAATACATGTTTTCAAATCTGAAGCATTTCAAAAAGAAAATTTTCTAAGTACTTAATTTAAAATTCTTTTGAAAAATTTTCTAAGTACTTATTTTAAAATTCTTTTGGAAAATTTTCTAAGTACTTAATTTAAAATCCTTTTGGAAAATTTTCTAAGTAGTTAAACTTAAAATTCTTTTGGAAAAGTCTTCTAAGTGTTGAAAACCTGAAAAAACTTTTGAAAATATTTTTGGATAGTCAATGGCTTAGAAGGGTTTTCAAAAATCCCCCACGTATTTTTGCAAAACTCAGGGGGAGAATCTTTTCAGGGAGAGGAAAGTATATATCTTTTACATATCTTGTTTCTTTAACTTAACTTTTTGAACCATGTTGCCATAAATCAAAAAGGGAGAGATTGTTGGTGTAGGCAGCACCTAAGTCAAACCTGGGTTTTGATAATGGCAAAGGGTTCAGAAGTTAAGGTGTTATTGTGATTTAACATGCTTACTGAGTGTGCAGGAAAAGTCCTAGGTACACTAGGCAAGAAGTCCTGGCAAAGGGCTGGGCAAAGATGTCCTGGTCAAGGACTGTGCAAGAAGACTTGACCGGAAGTCGGGCAAAGAAGTCCTGGTCGAGGACTGGGCAAGAAGTCCTGGCAAGGGGTTGGGTACCGAAGACCTGACCGGAAGTTGGGCAAGAAGACCTGACCGGAAGTTGGGCACGAAGACCTGGTCAGGTGGATTGGGCAAAAGTCCAACCGGAGGAGCCGGTTGGTAAAAGGTAAACTCTCTTGAGAGGAGTAGGTGAGGACGCGTTCCCCATCGAGGGAACAGTAAGCGTCGGTTCGACCTAGGGTTCCATTTGGGAGACCCAAAGTCAGAACCAAGACAGCTACGACTGTAACTAATGGTTAACACATTTGTTTGTTGTGTTTGGAACTAACCTGAGTTGCAAGATCGAAGGACTAGTCGTCTGCAAGTGAGGTGTCTCACTGGGGCTAGGCGCTCGGATGGACTCAGGTGCCCGTATGGATACGGGCGCCCCAGTGTGATGGCAAATTCCAGAACACAGTTGCGAAGCCTCTGGACCAAGGCAGGTCTGGCGCCTGTGAGGTCACGGGCGCCCCCATCAGCTCAGGCGCCCAAGTGGAGATGGATAAGCGCTGACCGGGCCCGCGGATAAGGGTTCGCGCAGGGAAGGCCACGTGTTAGGCGCCCCCATCATCATAGGCGCCCGTATGGGTGCTATAAAATGGGGTTCAACCCCAAGGCTTCGATATCCCTTGCTCTCAACTCTCTAGACACTTTCGCTCAAGCGCTGCACCCCGGCAAAGTTCGATTTCATGATTCCAGCGCCGACGATGACCCTCTACTCCGGAATTCGATCCACCACGGGCGTCGATAAAATTTCAATTTACGAAAGTGTTGTGATTTAAATTTCCAATTCTATATCTGTATTATCTGATAGATCGACTGGCATGCTAGAGGGGGGTGAATAGCACTTTTTCGTTGATGTCTCTATAAGGTTGTTAGCGTAGCGGAAACAATAATATGCAAAGGACAATAAAACAAAGCTAACAACAAGAATTTACTTGGTATCCACCCAAATGGGTTACTAATCCAAGGATCCACGCACGTACACCACTTCCACTATGAAAAATCTCCTTCAGGTGGAGAAACCTTTACAACGGTGTTGTCTTCCTCTTTACAGAATGTAATGATTGAAGAGAGAGGAAGATGAGAGGTCTTTTAACACGAGTAGCACTTCATTACAGTACGGAACCATACCGCTCATGTGCAAAAAGGTCCTCCTTTTATTGGAGAACAGGACAAACTCGCAGTCTGTCCAACCCCGCACCAGTCGACTGCCCTAGGGGATCATGTATGTATCCCTAATGATCTGGAGCTGCGGAAGGAAATATTAGCAGAAGCTCACGGAACCCCTTATTTGATGCATCCGGGATCCACCAAAATGTATCAAGACCTGAAGGAGAAATTCTGGTGGTTTGGTATGAAGAGGGACGTGGCTCAGCATGTCAGCACTTGCCTGACCTGCCAACTTGTGAAAGCGGAACACTAGCAACCCAGAGGAGTTCTGCAACCACTTCCAATTCCGGAATGGAAATGGGAAGATATCTCTATGGATTTCATTGCAGGACTTCCCAAGACTACGAACGGATATGATGCAATATGGGTAATTGTGGGCAGATTGATGAAGTCTGCCTATTTCCTAGCAATCAAGATGACCTATTCGATTGAGCAACTAGCTCAATTATATGCAAAGGAGATAATCAGACTTCTCGGAGTTCCCAAGACCATCATCTCAGATAGGGACGGTCGCTTTACCTCACATTTTTGGGAATGCGTCCAGAAGTCTCTTGGCACTAAACTATGATTCGGTACCGCCTTTCACCCTCAGACTGACGGACAAACTGAACGAGTGAATCAAGTACGGGAGGACATGTTACGAGCTTGTGCCCTAGATTTCAAAGGGAGTTGGTGTCAATATCTGTGCTTAGCGGAATTCGCTTACAATAATAGCTACCAAGCTACTATCGGAATGACACCTTATGAAGCTTTGTACGAGAGGAAATGTAGGTCTCCGATCTGTTGGTACGAAAGTGGCGATAAGAAGGAAATGGGGCTCAAGACGGATTTTATCGACGACACCACCCAAGCTATACAGAACATCCGACAACAAATAGAAGCTGCTCAGAGCCGACAGAAGAATTATGCGGATGTCTGACGTAGGCCCCTGAAATTCGATGTTGGAGATTTGGTATTCCTCAGAGTGGCCCCTATGAAAGGGGTAACGAAATTCGGGAAGAAAGGAAAACTAAGTCCACGTTATGTGGGACAGTACCAGATCCTGGAAAGAGTCGGCAAGGTGGCTTATGAGCTAGAGCTTCCCAAGAGATGTCAGCTATTCATAACGTGTTCCATGTGTCGATGCTCATGAAGTGTATTCCAAACGCAGACCAAGTGATCGAGCCGCAGACAGTACAAGTCCAAGAGGACCTAAGTTTTGAAAGCCGACCTATCCAGATTCTTGATCGGGAAGTCAAAAAGCTAAGGAACATAGAGGTACCCTTAGTCAAGGTCCTATGGCAAAGTCAACGGTTCGAGGAAGCCACCTGGGAATGCGAGGACGAGATGAGACGCAAGTACCCAGAGATATTCTAAGTTCGAGGACGAACTTTCACGAGGTATGGTGGATTGTAACGCTCGTAAAATCTTCTCAATATTTTTCTTTAAAATATTCATCATGCCTATATGGATTTTTGAGTAACATATGAATACTAGCATGAACCTTAGCATGATTTCTTATATGCATTAAAAAGCTAAGTACTAATAGGCCTTACATGGACCCTTCTAGTACCATGGCTATTAGTGGACCTTGGGTAGAATTTTAACATAAATAGAAATGAGTTCCAATTAGGAATATTAGCATAACTCTTGGTGGGCTCTTATGTGGGCCTTCACAAAAATAAGAGTAAATGGAATAAAAAGAAAGTGCATGCACCAAGGATTGAACCTTGGACCTAGAATAGAGGCAAAGCCTCATCATGTATGTACTAACAAATTCACCTAGCAAGGGAGTGCTATTGGAAAAGAAAGAAGATATTAGTTGAGGCTAAAGGAGTTGAAGAGGCACCATGTGAAGAGGCACCATGCCCCTTCACTTGGTATAAAAGAGATGGATGAGAAGTGAAGAGACACTTAAGTTATTTCTCTCCACTTTTCTTCCCCCAAGACTCTTCCTCTCCCCTCTTCTTCCTCCTCCTTGCCATAACCCATAAGGGAGTTTTCCCCTTGGAAAACTTCACAAGAGGACTCCCTCTTGAAGATCCAAGGTTTCCTACAAGGCTACAAGGGCAAGGGGTGTTCTAAGGTCAAGAAGGTCTTCACTTTTTCTCTATTTAAGGTTTATAACCAAGACAACAAGAGGTAAGATTCCCTCACCTATGGTATAATAGTTTTATGTTGTCTTTCTTGATTTAAAATTTGTTTGGGATCTATGTTGAGAAAACTATGGAATTGTGACCCCTCTAGGGTTTCGGCCAAGCACCATTTTAGGGCTTGGGATGATGTTAAAACCTCACTTATACTTCCTAATGCTTTCTCATGATAAAATAAGAATGAATGGTGAGTTGGGAAATTTTTGTAGCACCCAAATCCCCTTATGAAGTTTCGGCCCCTCTCCCCTTTCCATGGTTAGGATTAGATCTAACCCTCCAAGCATGCTTATTATAATTCCTATGATACAATGGATGTTAATTGTGAGTTATACGAATTTTCCATGTCCTTGTGACCCCTCTAGGGTTTCAGCCAAGACCCCTTTTCATGCTAGGAATTAGGGTTAGCCCAATCATGTGTTCTAATGGCTTCCTATGGCATTGTATGTATTGTATGGGTGTTACTTTAGTTATGGTACCTCACATGTTGCTTGAATAATGGGACTTCAATTTACAAACTTTTGGCCAAGCACCTAAGTCTATGGTTTGGGTTAGGCTAAGGTTTCAAGTGTACTTATTTATGGCTCATTATGATGTAAATATATATTCAAGTATGTTCTATGAATTTTATGATGCCTAAACCCTAACTTTATGTGCTATGCATCACGACCTTGTATGCTTATGTTATGTGTCATGTTTTAGTAGGTTGTATTCATGGATGTTTTAAACCATATACCATGAACACATGTGTTGTGAAGTATGCATCATGTTTATGTAGAATTATGCATGCATTATGTTAAATGCCTTGAACATATGTATTATGATATATATATTATGGTTATGTAGACCTACGCATGTTTTATGTTGAATGTCATGAACCTATGTAGTATGTATCATGTTCATATGGATCCTACCCATGCATGCTTTATGATAGATACCATGATCATGTATGTTATGTGATATGTACCATGTATGTAAAAACATAGCTATGCATGCTTACCTTATGTACCATGATCATGCATGCTTTATGAACTAAGATGATGTTTATGCCTTTAAGGCATAATTATGTAGGTATGTCATGCCTTATGAATTAAGATGATGTTCATGCCTCTAAGGCATAATGATGTGTGCATGACATACTGATAAGTACCATTTTTGTTGATTATTTTAGATGTTAAAATCCATGTTTGACTTATATTTTTATTGCTTAATTGTGAAATTGCCCTCGGTTTTAGAACTTACCTTTATTTTGGACTTAATTGCAAAATTGCATATAAATTGGATTATTTGGCCACTAAATTCTTGATCTATTTTTGTAGGCATCAAAGGTTCAAGGACTTAGGGCATATTGGGTCAAACTTGAGTCGGATGTGAACCGGATCGAATTATCAAGCTTATAATTAATCCGGGTCGTCCGATTCAAGAGCGGCTAGATCTGAGCCATCCGGGACGATCTGAAGCAATCCGAGCTAGGGTTAGGGTTGATCAAGCTCTATGATCAAGATCTGAAGGTTTCATTCCAATCAGAGCTCAATCAACCGTTGGATCAAGCAAGGAGGGCTTTAGAGCGTCCATTCACAGATAGAGTTGATCTGGACCATTCGTTGCACATCTGGAGGATCCGAGCTACCACGAGGCAGATCCTGACCCCAGATCATCATCATCAAAGTTTGGCTCCAATCAAAGCAAGATCAGCCGTTGGATATTCTCAAATCAATCACAGCCGTCCATTGGTTATTACTTAAGGAAATTTCCTACGCAGTCTTCCTTGTCGCGTCTTCAGAGTTCTTCGCCGCAGTTTTCGTTCTTCTTCAGTTCTTCTTCATTTCTTAGCTAATTACTTCAATCCAAGGGGCGCGACCACCTCAAATCGATGCTAATCCTTGAGTGACAGCAAGGATAAGGATTGGGGTTTAGTTTAGTTAGCGAATTTTCAGTAATTAGCATTAGATTTCAATTCTGCTATTTCGTTTCTGCAATTTGTATCAGACGATTCGTTTTCTTGTATGGATTGCTTCTATCTTAATTGGAAGCTCATCCTTGAGTGACAGCAAGGATTTGTGAGCTGAGATGAGGGATTGAAGCTTGGTTAATCTCGTTTATTAGCTGTAATTTTGTTTCTGCACTTAGTTTAATTTCTGTTTTTGTTTCAGATTCGTTAACTTGGTTTAATGCCTTGTTTCTGCTGTAATTAGGATTTAATCCAATCAGTTAAGTAATTAGGAAGCTTGTTTAGGTATTGATCGATTTCAATTTCAGTTAATTTTGTTTTCCTGCTTGCGTTTAATTCTGATTCCTGTTTTTCAGCTTCTGATTTTTGTTTTTCAGCTATACATCCTGCGTATCAGTTTGTATCAAGTTAGTTTAAGCTTTACCATCTGAATTTACTTTGTAGCTTGTCTCCTTCACAAATCACGTGGATTCAATTCTGAAGTTGGTTTTAATCTGCATCTCAGTTTCCTTGCGTACCAATTCAAAATCTCTGCATCGTGTATCAAGCTGTAATTCAGCTAAATTTCTGGACGTTAATTCCCATTACTGTCAGTTTGTTTGGTTGAAACTCTGAAGTTTGTAACAAGTAGAGTTAGTTTCTTTCTAAACCCTTCTGAAAACTAGATCGTCCACTTGCATTTATTCAGCTTGATGTTCCTGCATTTAACTCATTGCGACAAGCTGAAATAATTCAGCATCAGTTCCAAATCTGAATTTCTTCACTCATTTGTGTATATGTTTAACTAGTGGTTTGTCTTCCAAGTGAATTGGGCAGTTAAACTTCAGAGTTGGCAGTCCACAATTCCTGTGTCAGTGGCGAATTTCAGTCTATTAGCAGTGCTCTTTTGCGTGCCAACTGCTGGGAATCTGCATTTGGTATCAAGTGCAGATTTGGCATTGTTTGGGACCAAGTCGAATGCAGTTGTTAGAGAGCTATTGTGTCTGAAATTAGTTTCTGAACTTCTTTGCAGTTGTTGCTTCTTGATTTTGTAGCTAGCTGGTGGTGTATTTGTCTAGGTTGATTGCTGAATTTTATGGATGGCATTTGATTTAATCTTGCTTGCTGCTGAAAATTTCATGCACTGTTTTTAATCATTTGCCTAGCAATTTGTTTTGCCAATTAGTATCAGAATTGGGTTCCAAAATTGGTTAAGTTCTCTTGGTTAATTCGGTTTCCCATTGATTGAGCTATCAATTGCATTTACTTTGGCTAGTTCATGAGTTTAGTTTTCTTCTTCTCCATTGATATTTCAATTTCGATTGCAACCCGAGACCCAAATTATTTGAAACCCGAAAACACAAACGACACCTAAATACAAGCACGAATCAATTTATATCAACTAGCCCCGAGAAAAATACGACCTGTGGCCCCTATATTACATTTTCAGTTTTTGATTGTAAAAAGGGTTTCCAGTTATTCATTTACATCTAAATCTGATGGTCTCAACTTTCGTGACAACTTTAACATAGTATTTAGGGGCCGTCACATACCTTATGAATCAAGTCTATGTTTGTGTCTTTAAGGCATAATGATGTTATGCATTAACTATGAATGATGAAATGTTAAGTATGCTTTATACCATGCTTCATCTATTAAGATCATGTTTATGTCTTTAATTATGCTATGTAAGTTCTATGAATGATGAAATACCAAGAGCATTTCTTATGATGTAAAAAAAGAAGCATGTGAAGCTATTTTACTTTATGGATGTGCTTGTACCGGACCCAAGTAAGGTCCAAGGGATGGGCTTCTTAGAAAGCCTCGGTTCTGGGACTACCGTAGCTGTCCAACAGGGATGAGCTCCATAGAAAGTGTAACAACCCAAAAAATTTTCTCAATATTTTCTTTAAATATTGATCATGCCTAGATAGATTCTCGAGGAACATAGAGATACTAGTATGAACCTTAGCATGATTATTCATGATTTTCCATATAGATTAAGAAGCTAAGTAATAATGGGTCTTACATGGGCCCTTCTAATACCATGGCCATTAAGGGACCTTAGGTAAAAAATTTTATCATGAATGAAAATGGATTTAAATTAGAAATATTAACATAAACCTTAGTGGGTTCTTATATGGGCCTTGGCAAAAATAATTATAAAAGAAATAAAAAGCAATGCATGCACCAAGGATTGAACCTTGGACCTAGTGTATCACCATGCATGTACTAACCAATTCACCTAGCAAGGGAGTGGTAGTGGAAAAGGAAGAGGATTTTAGTTAAAGGCTTAAGGAAGTGAAGAGTCATCAAGAGAAGAGGCACCATGCCCCTTCACTTGCCCCCTTCATGTAGTATAAAAGAGAGGGGAAGGGAAGAAACAACTTAGCACTTAAGTCTTTGTTTCTTCTTCCACCAAAGCTCTCTCTTTTCCCCTCCTTCCTCCTTCTAGCCGAAACCCACAAAGGGGTTTCTCCATTGGAAAAGCTTCCCAAGAAGGCTTCTTCTTCAAGATCTAAGGGCTTCCTACAAGGCTACAAGGGCTAGGGGTGGTCTAAGATCAAGGAGGTTTTCTTTTTCTTCTCTAATCAAGGTTATAACCAAGATAAACCAAGGTAAGACCCCCTCACCTGTGGTATAATAGTTTTCAAGTTGTTTTCATGATATAAGAATTTGTTTGGGACTATATGTTGAGAAAACTAGGGTTAGGGCTTTCAAGGGTTTCGGCCAAAGCATGGTTTTTAGGTTTAGAATGATATTAAAACTTCACTAATGTTTCCCAATGTTTTCTCATGATAAATAAAGGATGAATGGTGAGTTATATGAATTTTCTATGGACTTGTGACTTCCCAAGGGGTTCGGCCACCATCCCTATTCCATGGTTGAAATTTGATCTAACCCTTCAAGTATGTTTATTTTGTTCCCCTATGACATAATGGATATTAATTGTGTTTTATATGAATTTTTCCATGGACTTATGGCCCTTTAGGGTTTCGGCCAAGAGCTATTCTAGGGCTAAGGAATTAGGGTTAGCTTCAACTATGAGGTCTAATGGCTCCCTATGGCATTGTATGTAACGTATGGGCTTTCTTTTACTCATGGAACCTTTCATGTTGATTGAATAATGGAGCCTCCTCCTATGGAATCTAGGGTTTGGGTTGGGTTAAGGTCTCAAGGATACTTGTTTATAGTTTACTATGATGTATGTACATGTTTAAGCATGTTGTAAGAATTTTTATGTTACCTAAAACCCTAGCTTTATGTGTTATGTATCATGACTTTGTATGTTTAGGTTATGTGCTATATTTATTCATGAATGTTTTAGACCGTATACCATGAACATATGTATTTGATGTAGACTTCATGTTATATAGATATATGGTTATGAAGGTCTATGCATGTTCTATGATGAATGCCATGAACCTAAGTAATGTTGAATGACATGAACCTAAGTTGTATATATCATGTTCATATGAATCTTACCCATGCATGCTCTATGATGGATACTATGATTATGTATGTTAGATGATATACACCATGTATGAAATGCATGTTTACCTTATGTACCATGATCATGCATGCTTATGAATGAAGATGATGAATGAAAATGATGTTCATGCCTCTAAGGCATAATGATGTATGCATGGAATACCTTATGAATGAAGATGATGAATGATGATGATGTTCATGCCTTTAGGGCGTAATGATGTTATGCATTAACTACGAATGATGAAATGCTAAGTAAGTTTATGCCATGCTGCATGTAATAAGATCATGTTATGTCTTTAAATATGCTATGAATGTCCTATGAATGATGAAGCATGTGAAACTATTTTACTTTATGAATGTGCTTGTACAGGACCTAAGTAAGGTCCACGGTTCTGGACTACCGATGAAGCTGTCCACGGTTCTGGACTACCGAAGAAGCTGTCCACGGTTCTGGGACTATCATAGCTGTCCTTACCCTAGTAGGTCGAGATTAGCTACCTCGTATTTACTTAGGGATGCACACATATGATGTATGTATGTGGTGCAAGCCAAGGCCCCCATGATGTGATGATTATATTTAAGTATTTATAAGTATGATTTTCAAGTAAGCATCCATATGTTATATGCATTTGACTCATGCATCCATTCATGTTATGCATCCATGTTAAATGTTTATTATGTTTATGTTTTATGATTAAGAACCATGTCATTTTAAATGTTTATTATGTTTATGTTTTATGATTAAGAACCATGCCATGTTAATAAATGTTTATTTTGTTTATGTTTTATGATTAAGAACCATGTCAATTTAATAAATGCTTATTTTGTTTATGTTTTATAATTAGGAACCATGCCATGTTAAATGTTTATTATGTTTATATTTTATGATTAAGAACCATGTTATGTTAAATGTTTATTATGTTTACGTTTTATGATTAAGAACCATGCTATGTTAAATGTTTTATTATGTTTATATTTTATGTTAAGAATCATGTCATGTTAAATGTTCCTACGCTTATATTTATGTGACGTATGGTTTTAGTGAGTAGGGAAGGGTCTTACTATGCCTATGTGCTTATAGTTTTATTGTCTTATACTGCAGATCAAGCAAGAAGTTATTAAGGGAAGCAGCAGGAGGGGCAAGAGTGTGTGTGTGGTAGTGACATGGCAAGGGAAAGAGAAAAAGGATTCTCATATTTATACTTGTTGCATGCCTTTTGTTTTGAAACACCTTCTTAGGTTCTATGCTATACTTATAAGAATAACTTACTACTTATGATGCTTATGGATAAGTTATGGAATGTTTATATCATAATGCTATGTTAATATGCTAAGTTACAATGTCACCATGTTCATGAATGATAGTTAAGACATATATTCATGATTCAAGAGTTAGGTGCATGTATGTACAAGTTTTAAATTATTCCGCTGCATTATGATGTTCACATGCCCCTATGTATGTTAGCGTAACGCCGCCTCTCGCCGCACCGTAAGGTGTGGGAGAAAGGCGGGCGTTACAGAAAGCCTCGGTTCTAGACTACCGTAGCTGTCCCTAGGTTGAAGGTAACCTAGTACCCTAGTAGGTCGAGACTAGCTACCTCGCATTTACTTAGGGATGCACGCAAATGATGGATGTATGTGGTACAAGCCGGGGCCCCCCTTGATGTTGAGATTTATGTTAAAATACTTATAATTATGATTTTCAAATAAGCATCCTTATGTTATGTGCATTTAACTCATGCTAATCATTTTATGCACTTATCTCTCATGTTATTCATCTATTCCATGTCAAGTATTTTATATGCTTATGTTTTATGTCAAGAACTTCTCTATGTTAAGTATTTTATGTGCTTATATTTTATGTCAAGTACTTCATATGCCATGAGCTCTATGCACTTTCATTACATGTTAAGCACTTCTATATGATTATGTGTTTTCATGTACATCTATATGCCTTCTCATGTCAAATGCTTTATGAATACCTTCTCATGATATGCTTTTGTTTTATGTTACACTCTCTATGTTATGCCCTTTCTATTGACTATATGTGACGTATGATTTTAGTGAGTAGGAAAGGGTCTTACTAAGCCTATGTGCTTATAAGTTTTATTTTTTTATACCGCAGATCAAGCAAGAGGATACTAAGCTATGGGAAGCAGTAGGAGGGGCAAGTGTGTGTGTGTCAGTGACATGGCAAAAGAAAAAGAAAAAGATTCTATTACTCATAATTATCATATGTCTTATGTTTTGCATTGTCATCTTTAGTTTTCATGCTATACTTTATGATGGTTTTCCTAAAGAACAACTTACTAGGAAAATTTTATTACTTATGTTGCTTATGAACAACTTATGTTGATTTCTATATCATGCTTTATTGCTATACTTATCATTGCTAAATGATGATGTTAACATGCTATACCATGATGTGTTCGTTTAGAACAATATGTTGGCATTAAGCTTGATGGTAGAATAAGTTATATTTAATGCAAGCATGTTCAAGAATGTTATGTCTCACATGCTATGTCTTACTTTTTTTTATGTTACGACAATGCTAAGTTTACCAAGTAACCATGTTTAACAATGATAGCTAAGATATGTCAACATGATTCAAGTTTTAATTGCATGGTTTAAACGCATATGTATGAAGTTTTAAATTATTCCGCTGCATTAAGATCTCCATATGCGTATATGTATGTTTGCGTAGCGCCGCCTTTCGCCTACATCGTAAGGCGGGAAGGGCGGGCGTTACAGTTTTGGCAGTCGACTGCCCACTCATTTCCAGCCAATCATTACATACTCCTTCACGTGTGCCTTCAGGTTCACTCCTTGGCTCGCCCTTTGAAGTCATCTACCTCTGGCTCTCGTCCCTCGGATGCGCACACAAGACTTCCCTTGGCTTGCCTCCATGCCACCCTTCACGTGTGTAACGCCCGCCTTTTTTTTTCCCGTAAGGCAGCGTTACGCTAACATACATAGGGCATGCGAACATCATAATGCAGCGGAATAATTTAAAGCTTATACATACATGCACCTAACTATCCTTCCTACATGATGACATGAGAACTTGGCATATTAACATCATACTTAACATAATATTATAACCCCACATAAGTCATCCGTAACTTACTTAGCAAGTGTAATTTGTTCTTGACAAAACCATCATAAGTTTAACATAAGACTTGCAAAACCTAGAACATGTGACGAAGTATAATATTAAAACTTTTCTTTCCTTGGCCAAGTCACTACCACACACACATTCTTGCCCCTCCTACTGCTTCCATCATATCCTTTTGTTTGATCTGCGGTATAAGGAAATAAGACTATAAGCACATAGGCTTAGTAAGACCCTTTCCTACTCACTAAAACCATTCGTCATTTAATCATAAGCACATGAAACATTAACATGATTGGGTGCTTTACAAGCATATAAAATCGTTCAGCATGACACAATGCTTAACATAGAACATAAGCATAAATTATACTTAACATAACATAATACATGGCATAAACATAAACATAATTATACTTGACATGACATGATACATGACATAAATAAAACATAAATATACTTAACATGACATGATACATGGCATAAATATAAACATAAATATACTTAACATGGCATGATTCTTAACATAAAACATAAGCATAAAATATTTACCATCATGGCATATTCTTATCATAACACATGAGCATATTTTTGACATAAACATGAGCATATCCTTAACATACAACATTTACCATAGCAGGATGCATTACATGAATGGATGCATGAGTCAGATGCATATACATAAGGATGCTTAATTGGAAATCATACTTTTAAATACTTAAACATAATCATCACATCATTGGGGTCCCCGGCTTGTACCACATACATACATCATATGCGTGCATCCCTAAGTAGATACAAGGTAGCTAGTCTCGACCTACTAGGGTAAGGATAGCTACGGTAGTCCCTGAACCGAGGCATTCTTAAGGTGCCCATCCCTGTTGGACAGCTTCGGTAGTCCCAGAACCGTGGACAGCTACGGTAGTCCAACACCGAGGCGTTCTTAAGGTGCCCATCCCTTGGACCCATACTTCGGTCCGGTACAAGCCCATTCATAAAGTAAAATATCTTTACATGCTTCATCACTCATAGCAGATACATTGCATACTTAACATGCTTCATCATTCATAGCATATACATTGCATACTTAAAGACATGAACATAATCTTGTTACATGAAGCATGACATCAACATACTTGGCATTTCATCATCGATACTTAATTCATAACATCATTATGCCTTCATCATTCATACTTATTATTCATACTTATCATTTGTACTTAAGTCATAAATCTTATCTTCATTCATCTTCTTCATTCATAAAACATGACATACATACATAATCATAGTGTCCATCATAGAGTATGCATGGGTAAAATTCATATGAACAGGATACATACTATTTAGGTTCATGGTATTCTACGTTACATAGGTTCATGTCACTCATCATAGACCATGCATAGACCTTCATGAATATATACCTATTATAGGCATTTAACAGCATACATACATTATTCTATATGGCATGAAGCCTACATCAAATACACGTGTTCATGGTATATGGTTAAAACATTCATGAATAACATGGCACATAACCTAAATATACAAAATCATGGCATATCCCACATAAAGCTAGGGTTATAGGTAGCATAAAAATTCTTACCACATGCTTAACTTGTACATACATTATATTAACCTACAACCAAGTATTCTTGAGACCTTAGCCCAACCCAAACCCTAAAACCTTGAGTTGGCCGAAAGTTCCATAGGGGAAGACTCCATCATTCAATTAACATGGAAGGTTTCATGAGTAAAAGAAAACCCATACATTACTTCCAAAGCCATAGGGAGCCATTAGACCCCATAATTGGAGCTAACCTTAAGTCCTAGCTTTACCTTTTGACCTTGGCCGAAACCCTAGAGGGTCACAAGCACATGGAAAATTACCATCATTCACAATTTATCTTCATTAAGTCATAGGAAAACATAATAACATGCTTGAAGGGTTAGATATTATCCTATCCATCCCCTCTTGATATGGGCCGAAACCCTAGGGAGCCTTAGAGTGCCCCCAACTTTCCCTAAATCATTATCTACACCTTACTTATCATAATAAAACATTAGGAAACATGAATGAAAGTATACAACATCCTCAAGCCCCAATCTTAAGGCTTGGCCGAAACCCTAAAGCCCTACCTCATGGTTTTCTTAACTTGGATCTTAAACAAAAGTCTAAATCTTGATAAACATCCGAGAAACAATTACACCACAGGTGAGGGGGTCTTACCTTGGTTTGTCTTTGATTATCACCTTGAATAGAGAAGCCAAAAGAAAACTCTTTGACCCTAGACCTCTCCTTAGCCCTTGTAGCCTTGTAGAAAGTCTTGGATCTTCAAGATAAAGTCCCATTGTGAAGCATTTCCAAGGGGGGAGGGGTCTTGGTGGGTTTCGGCTAGGAGAAGGAAGGAGGAGGAAGAAGAATGGACTTGGTGGAAGAAGAAAAGAAAGAGTAACTTCCATGCCTCCTCTCTCATCTATTCTTTATACCACATGAAGAAGGGCAAGTGAAGGGTCATGGTATTTCTTCTCTTGATGACTCTTCAGTTCCCTAAGCCTTAACCAAAATCCTCTTCATTCTCTACTAGCACTCCCTTGCTAGGTTAATTGGTTAGTATATGCATGATGTTATACTAGGTCCAAGGTTTAATCCTTGGTGCATGTACTTTATTTTTTTTTTATTTTAATTTAATTTTCTTTTAAATTTCGGCAATGCCCCCTAAGGCCTACCCATTGCCATGCTAATATTCCTAATTTAAACCCATTTCTATTTATATTAAATTCTACCTAAAATCCACTAATAAACATGGTACTAGAAAACTCATGTAAAGCCCATTAGCACTTAGCTTCTTATTTTATATCGAAAATCATGGATCACCACGCTAAGATTTATACTAGTGTCCCCATGCTCCTTAAGAATCTGTCTAGACATGGTCAATATTTTTAAAGAAAATATTAAAAAAATTTTCCGGGTCGTTACAATCCCCCATACCTCGTGAAAGTTCGTCCTCGAACTTAGAATAGCTCCAGGTACTTGCGTCTCATCTCGTCCTCGCGTTCCCAGGGAGCTTCCTCGAACCTTTGACTTTGCCATAGGAGCTTGACTAAGGGTACCTCCTTATTCCTTAGCTTTTTGATTTTCCGATCCAATATCTAGATAGGTCGGCTTTCAAAACTCAGGTCTTCCTGAACTTGTACTGTCTGTGGCTCGATCACTTGCTCTGTATTTGGAATACACTTCTTAAGAATTGACACATGGAACACATTATGAATAGCCGACATCTCTTGAGGCAGCTCTAGCTCATATGCCACCTTACCGACTCTTTCCAGTATCAGGTACGGTCCCACATACCGCGGACTTAGTTTTCCTTTCGTCCCAAATCTCGTTACTCCTTTCATAGGAGCCACCTTGAGGAATACCAAATCTCCAACCTCAAATTCCAGTGGCCTATGCCGGACATCTGCATAACTCTTCTGCTGGCTCTGAGCAGCTTCTATTCGTTGTCGAATGTTCTGTATAGCTCGGGTGGTGTCGTCAATGAGATCCGTCTTGAGCCCCATTTCCTTCTTTTCACCACCTTCGTACCAACAGATTGGGGACCTGCATCTCCTCCCGTACAAGGCTTCATAGGGTGTCATTCCGATAGTAGCTTGGTAGCTATTATTGTATGCGAATTCCGCTAAACATAGATATCGACACCAACTTCCTTTGAAATCCAGGGCACAAGCTCTCAACATATCCTCCAGTACTTGATTCACTCGTTCAGTTTGCCCGTCAGTCTGAGGGTGAAAAGCGGTACTGAACCGTAGTTTTGTGCCAAGAGACTTCTGAACACACTCCCAAAAATGTGAGATAAAACGACCATCCCTATCTGAGATGATAGTTTTGGGAACTCCATGAAGTCTAACTATCTCCTTAGCATATAATTGAGCTAGTTGCTCAATCGAATAGGTCATCTTAATTGCTAAGAAGTGAGCAGACTTCGTCAACCTGTCCACTATTACCCATATTGCGGCATATCCATTCGTAGTCTTGGGAAGCCCTGAGATGAAATCCATAGAGATATCTTCCCATTTCCATTCCGGAATTGGAAGTGGCTGTAGAACTCCTCCGGGTCGTTGGTGCTCCGCCTTCACTCGTTGGCAGGTCAGGCAAGTGCTGACATGCTGAGCCACGTCTCTCTTCATACCGGACCACCAGAATTTCTTCTTCAGGTCTTGATACATTTTGGTGGATCTCGGGTGCATCAAATAAGGGGTTCCGTGAGCTTCTGCCAATATTTCTCTCCGCAGCTCCGGATCTTTAGAAATACATAGACGATCCCCAAGGTAGAGTACTCCTCCGTCGGCGATACGAAAACCATCGTCCTTTCCTTCTAGGATCTCCTGTTTGATTCTCTGGATTACCATTTTTAACACAACTTTATTTATTAGATCTTATAAGTTCATATACCAAAACTATCCGAACTCAATGAACTAGGTGGGCTGCCATCACGCTCATAATGAAAAATATCATGGCGGTGACTAACACTCCCTCGTTCATCTCCCCTTGGCTTGCCTCGGGATCTTCTACCGTTTCAACCAGATCCTCTTCTTCTATCTCAGGAACCTCCTCGGGCATCTCGGGGTCTTCCTCGGGTATCTCGGGGTCCTCCTTAAACATCTCCGGGTCTTCCTCGGGTATCTCGGGGTCCTCCTCGAACATCTCCGGATCTTCCTCGAGCATCTCGGGGTCTTCCTCGAGCATCTCGGGATCCTCCTCAAGCATCTCGGCATCCTCCTCGAACATCTCGGGATCCTCCTCGAGCATCTCTGGATCTTTATCGGACTCTCCCAGATCCTCCGGAAACTCATGGCGAAGAAGCTGCTTACATAACTCTGTATATGAGATCCGACATTCATGCTGCCCCCATATTTGATAAGCAACTTCTCTCGCCCGCTTGGGCAATGAACGAAGCAGTGCTCCAATTCTACAGTCATCCATAATTGGAAACCCTTCTTGCTTGAGTTTCCAAAAGAGTCGGTCCAATTTTCCCATATTGCCTTGTACTCCAAGAACCGGACTATAATCCACTTCTTCTATTTGCTCCATCAGCTCACGACACCGCCTAGGGTAACGACTCGTGGCGCCGTTCTCATGCAACATCTGGAATTGAAAAAAAAATGACAGAGTCAGCTCAAAACTGACAAAAACCAGTACAAAACTAGTTTTTTTTTCAATTCACAAATATATACAGAGAGAAGCATACACAAAGTCGATCTCCTACTTCAGTAAATGTAACGCCCGAAAATTCTCGAAACTAATTTTAGAAATATCTTAGAATTTATTCCGAATTTATGGATATTTTTATAGAATTTTTCCATAAACGAAAATGGCAAAAAGGGACAAAAAGGAAAAAGCGCGTAAGTGGGAATTGATACCTTGACCTACGCTGTGAGAGGAGGAGGGGCGGGCCAAGTGGGATAGTTTGCTTTTGTTGAAATAGATTAGCGGAAACAATAGATAAGGTAGAATTAGTTAAATTTTTCCATAAGTATAAAAGGGAAACTTAGGGTTTTTTTATTTATTCTTTCCCTCACATCCTCTCACTGCCGACTCCCTCTCTCCCTCTCGCGATTTTTTTCTTCCTCTCGCCCTCTCTCTCGCCCAAGACAAAGGAGAAGCCAAGGGAAGGTCTCAAGAGGCCCTATTCTCTACGAGAACTCTCGTAGACGCGAGAAGAACGCCAAGGAGCAAGAAGAACGTCGAAATTTGACGTTCCCTCGGGAATTTCAGATTTTATTCGTAAGGAAAACCTAGCGCAGGATGTAAGTATCCCTCACCTGCAGTATAAGTAGTTTCGGTTGACGTTTCGTATGCTTTAGTTACTTATATGTATGTCCTACGGTTAGATACCGAGGATTATGAACAAGCACGTTGTATTAACCCTTCGGATTAGTTTTAGAGTCTGAAGGTATCCCTGGATGGGCTTGAGTGCACTTACCCTTCAGTTTCGGGTTAAGGAGCACGTTCGAGTGCCCAGGGAGCGACTTTAAAAGAAAAGAAAGGGTTAAGTCGCAAGGTGTTTGTTAAATTGTTAGTCAGTTAAGGCTATAGCAAGCATTAACGAATAGAAATTCTTGCTTCAGTTATGATTGGGACCAAGGTCCAGTGGGATGGGCTCCTAGTTGCCCCTAGGTTTAGATAACCTAGTAAAAGCAAGAATCAGAAGAGAAAAAGAAAAGTATAAAAGAACTATTTTATTTTCAGTTGGCATTGTACCGGACTTCGATCCAGGGATGGGCTCCAAGTTGCCCCTAGGTTCAGATAATCTAGTATGGGATGGGCTCCTAGTTGCCCCTAGGTTTAGATAACCTAGTAGAACCCTAATGGATTCGGGATTTGCTACCTCGGGTTTATTAGGGATGCGCGCACAGTTGGTACATTGCCGGGCCCACAACAGTTGATTATTATTTTCACCTACTATATGTATTTAGTTTTCAGAAATTCATATTAGCATGTGGTGAATTTAATAATTTGTTTTATGTTAGTTAGTTTTAGTTCCAGTTCAGATATGTATGCCATGCTATAGCTTACTTTTCAGTTTTAGTTCAGTATGTGCCATGTCTCAGTTATATGCCATGACATCCTATGATATGTATTTTAGCATGAGCCTAGCATGATTACTTATGGATATGAGCGTGTATTTGCATAGCATGTTTTACAAAAGCATAATTCGAGTTTTTATAGTTTTGTGAGGCTAGATGGTACTTACTAAGCTTTATGCTTATTAGTTTGCATTTCCTTATACTGCAGATATAGGTAAAGGAAAGCACTAGTAGCGGAGGCAGCGGGCTTGATGCAAAGTGTGTGTGATGGTGGAGTTGGAATAAAAGTCTTCGGAACTTGCAAAGCATAGAAATAGTCTTTATTATGCTTCTTTAGTTATTCTGCAATATATGATGTGAACCATGTATTAACCTGTTTAGACTCGTTATTTGTGGTGCCTAGTATATTAAGGTAGTTTAATTACCTGTGTTAATACTTGCTTAGCGAATGTTGAATGATATAAGTTACTACTTGTAATATGGTAATTTAGATCCATGCTTAAGCTTTAGAGATAAGAACTTGATACTGTCGATTTACATGCTAAATACATAGGGTATGCTTGTTTTAAGATATATGCACCATATAGAATGACATGTAGTAGCTAATGTTGAGGCAATCGGCCCTTGAAATGATTGGAAGATCATGGTTTTGATGTGTGGGCGAATAAGTTAAAGTTAGAGTGTTATGTTGTATTTGATTTGTGTGATTGAGTTTGCAGGACTTGGAGAATCACACATGGTGGACCTATCCGAGGGACGAGAGCCGAGGGAGGAGAGCTCCAAGGGCAAGCCGGGAAGTGGACTTCAAAGGGCACACGTGAAGGGTGGCATGGAGGCAAGCCAAGGGAAGGCTTGTGTGCGCATCCGAGGGACGATAGCCAGAGGAAGAGGACTTCAAGGGGCGAGCCAAGGGAGCAGACCTGAAGGCACACGCGAAGGAGAGGGTTCGGAGTGGCTGGAGCTAAGCTAGGAGGCAGGGCAGTCGACTGGCCCGAAGGCAGTCGACTGCCAAAACCCACAGAGAGTTCGCAGCTTCGGACCAGTCGACTGGCCTTGGGGCAGTCGACTGGTATACCCCAAAACTAGCCGTTGGCTAGCTGTTTGCTAGCCGTTGGCCGGCATTTAATGCCGGGCCAGTCGACTGCCCTTGGGGTAGTCGACTGGTAGGCGTCTGGACAGACTGCGAATCTGTCCTTTTCACCTATAAAAGGAGGCCTCGTTACACGTGTCTGTACCGTTCCGTACAGTAACGAAGTGCTGCCGAATTGTAAAGTGATTCTTTGCTTCCTCCATCTCAATTCTACATTTGTAAAGAGGAAGCTCGTGCTGTGAAGGTTTCTCCACCTAAAGGAGACTTTTCTATAGTGAAAAGTGGTGCTCGCGGCGTGGATCCTTGGACTAGTCACCCATCTGGGTGGATACCAAGTAACTGAAAGTGTTAGCATTGTTATTTGTCTTTTGCATATTATTTCCGCTGCGCTAACATCTGTGTAGAGTTCAACGATCATAAAAAGTGCATTCACCCCCCCTCTGCACGCCACATCGATCCTTCAGCTAAGAATGCCCTTAGATATGAATAATGAATGGTTTCAATAAGAAGTTGATATAAACATGGCACGTTTATGTTTATGCTTTTACATATCGTTGTTGAGATTCCTACCAAGCTTATAAGATTAAAGTTTTGCTTTATTTTAGGCTAGTTAGTACTTTCAACATGATTATGAATTGTTAGTTCAGTAAATAGCGAAATAAGAAATTTTAAATTCCCCCAGTTGGTTTAGCATCACCAATCAGTTAGATAGGTATATTTACGTAGCGATCCGCCTTACAGCTTAGTACCAGAAGGTGGGTCGTTACAGTAAAATTTTTATTCCTACCCGCATATCCAATGCTAAAGTATTTGAATTTCCTAAAATAAGGTAAAGTATCGTTCATATTCCATATCCGTCAAAGTACTTTCTATCATAATATCCTTCATACTTGCATATTCTAGGCTCATAAAATATCATCTATACTTACTTATTCTTGAATCGTAAATGAACATCATACAAGAACATAAGGTATGCATAAAGGTACTTACTTGGAAGCTGCAGAAAGAAGGCGTGATGTGTGTGTAGTGAGATGGCAACGGCTCTGATACCAACCTGTAACGCCCGCCTTTTTTCCCGTAAGGCGGCGTTACGCTAACATACATAGGGCATGTGAACATCATAATGCAGCGGAATAATTTAAAGCTTATACACACATGCACCTAACTATCCTTCCTACATGATGACATGGGAACTTGGCATATTAACATCATACCTAACATCATATTATAACCCCACATAAGTCATCCGTAACTTACTTAGCAAGTATAATTTGTTCTTGACAAAACCATCATAAGTTTAACATAAGACTTGCAAAACCTAGAACATGTGACGAAGTATAATATTAAAACTTTTCTTTCCTTGGCCAAGTCACTACCACACACACATTCTTGCCCCTCCTGCTGCTTCCATCATTATCCTCTTGCTTGATCTGCGGTATAAGGAAATAAGACTATAAGCACATAGGCTTAGTAAGACCCTTTTCTACTCACTAAAATCATTCATCACTTAATCATAAGCACATGAAACATTAACATGACTCGGTGCTTTACAAGCATATAAAATGGTTCAGCATGACATAATGCTTAACATATAACATAAGCATAAATTATACTTAACATAACATAATACATGACATAAACATAAACATAATTATACTTGACATGGCATGATACATGGCATCAATATAAACATAAATATACTTAACATGACATGATACATGGCATAAATATAAACATAAATATACTTAACATGACATGATTCTTAACATAAAACATAAGCATAAAATATTTACCATCATGGCATATTCTTATCATAACACATGAGTATATTTTTGACATAAACATGAGCATATCCTTAACATAAAACATTTACCATAGCAGGATGCATTACATGAATGGATGCATGAGTCAGATGCATATACATAAGGATGCTTAATTGGAAATCATACTTTTAAATACTTAAACATAATCATCACATCATTGGGGTCCCCGGCTTGTACCACATACATACATCATATGCGCGCATCCCTAAGTAGATACGAGATAGCTAGTCTCGACCTACTAGGGTAAGGACAGCTACGGTAGTCCCCGAACCGAGGTGTTCTTAAGGTGTCCATCCCTATTGGACAGCTTCGGTAGTCCCAGAACCGTGGACAGCTACGGTAGTCCAACATCGAGACGTTCTTAAGGTGCCCATCCCTTGGACCCATACTTCGGTCCGGTACAAGCCCATTCATAAAGTAAAATATCTTTACATGCTTCATCACTCAAAGCACATACATTGCACACTTAACATGCTTCATCATTCATAGCATATACATTGCATACATAAAGACATGAACATAATCTTGTTACATGAAGCATGACATCAACATACATGGCATTTCATCATCCATACTTAATTCATAACATCATTATGCCTTCATCATTCATACTTATCATTCATACTTATCATTTGTACTTAAGGCATAAATCTTATGTTCATTCATCTTCTTCATTCATAAAACATGACATACATACATAATCATAGTGTCCATCATAGAGTATGCATGGGTGAAATTCATATGAACAGGATACATACTATTTAGGTTCATGGTATTCTACATTACTTAGGTTCATGTCACTCATCATAGAACATGTATAGACCTTCATGAATATATACCTATTATAGGCATTTAACAGCATACATACATTTTTCTATATGCATGAAGCCTACATCAAATACAGGTGTTCATGGTATATGGTTAAAAAATTCATGAATAACATGACACATAACCTAAATATACAAAATCATGGCATATCCCACATAAAGCTAGGGTTATAGGTAGCATAAAAATTCTTACCACATGCTTAACGTGTACATACATCATAGTAACCTACAACCAAGTATCCTTGAGACCTTAGCCCAACCAAAACCCTAGAACCTTGAGTTGGCCGAAAGTTCCATAGGGGAAGACTCCATCATTCAATTAACATGGAAGGTTTCATGAGTAAAAGAAAAACCATACATTACTTCCAATGCCATAGGGAGCCATTAGACCCCATAATTGGAGCTAACCTTAAGTCCTAGCCTTACCTTTTAACCTTGGCCGAAACCCTAGAGGGTCACAAGCACATGGAAAATTCCCATCTTTCACAATTTATCTTCATTAAGTCATAGGAAAACATAATAACATGCTTGAAGGGTTAGATATCATCCTATCCATCCCCTCTTGATATGGGCTGAAACCCTAGGGAGCCTTAGAGTGCCCCCAACTTTCCCTAAATCATTATCTACACCTTACTTATCATAATAAAACATTAGGAAACATGAATGAAAGTATACAACATCCCCAAGCCCCAATCTTAAGGCTTGGCAGAAACCCTAAAGCCCTACCTTAAGGTTTTCTTAACTTGGATCTTAAACAAAAGTCTAAATCTTGATAAACATCCGAGAAACAATTACACCACAGGTGAGGGGGTCTTACGTTGGTTTGTCTTTGATTATCACCTTGAATAGAGAAGCCAAAAGAAAACTCTTTGACCCTAGACCTCTCCTTAGCCCTTGTAGCCTTGTAGAAAGTCTTGGATCTTCAAGATAAAGTCCCGTTGTGAAGCATTTCCAAGGGGGGAGGGGTCTTGGTGGGTTTCGGCTAGGAGAAGGAAGGAGGAGGAAGAAGAATGGACTTGGTGGAAGAAGAAAAGAAAGAGTAACTTCCATGCCTCCTCTCTCATCTATTCTTTATACCACATGAAGGAGGGCAAGTGAAGGGTCATGGTATCTCTTCTCTTGATGACTCTTCACTTCCCTAAGCCTTAACCAAAATCCTCTTCATTCTCTACTAGCACTCCCTTACTAGGTGAATTTGTTAGTACATGCATGGTGTTATACTAGGTCCAAGGTTTAATCCTTGGTGCATGCACTTTATTTTTTTTATTTTAATTTAATTTTCTTTTAAATTTCGGCAATGCCCCCTAAGGCCTACCCATAGCCATGCTAATATTCCTAATTTAAACCCATTTCTATTTATATTAAATTCTACTTAAAATGCACTAATAAACATGGTACTAGAAAACCCATGTAATGCCCATTAGCACTTAGCTTCTTATTTTATATCGAAAATCATGGATCACCATGCTAAGGTTTATACTAGTGTCCCCATGCTCCTTAAGAATCTGTCTAGGCATGGTCAATATTTTTAAAGAAAATATTGAGAAAATTTTCCGGGTCGTTACAACGTGTGCCCTTGAAGTCCACTTCCCGGCTAGCCCTTGGAGTCCTCCTCCCTCGGCTCTCATCCCTCGGATATGTTCACCATGTGTGATTCTCCAAGTCCTGCAAACTCAATCACACACATCAAATACAACATAACACTCTAACCTTCAACATATTCACACACACACATTAAAACTATGATCTTCCAATCATTTTAGGGTCGATTGCCTCAACAATCTCTCCCTTTTTGATGTGTGGCAATATGTTTAAGTTTAGAGATAAATAACAGCCAACAATAACATTAACAATAGATAGCAATTGAAAAACATAAGACATAGCAAACCTAAGAGGTAACCTCCCCCTTAATCCATGTCTTCTCCCATTTTCAATTCTACTCATAATTCCAGTTAAGTTTCCACTTAACACTAAACAACATTAAAAATGTAAGTCATATCAAAACCTAAGAGGTAACCTCCCTCTTAATCCATGTCTTCTCCCATTTTTAATCATCCAAGGTCTATGTTAGACAAAATACCTTAAACCATTCATTCCAAGTTAAAGTTCTAACTTAAACCACCCATTCTCCTCCTTTGACACCATCAAAAGGATTGCCTCAAGCAACCCAATCCTATGGCATCAAATGAATGAAAGTTGGATTTCAGAAAAAGGTTTCAGAATTTGAAAACAGGCATGCCAGTCGATTGCCCATGGGACAGTCAACTGATACGACATCAGTCAGATTTTTCTGCTTTTCTGTCGAATTTCAGAAACGTCCAGAAAAATCTAGAAAATTCCAAAAATTATAAAATTTTGCAGACATGTTTGAAATGATATACTCTATCAGGGAAAAATATCATTCCATATAAAATTTCAAACATGCATGACTTTTGATAAAAACTCAAAATCCTTGAACCCCACTAAGTTTTGTATCAAAATTACAATCTAATTTTGCAATCCTATATCTTTTAAAAGCATGGCTAAGCATAGAAAACATAAAATGATTTTCAAAGTTTTAAAATGTCCAACTATGATCTTTGGGTAAAGTGTCATTGATTAAACACTTGTCTTCCCCATAGTTTGTCTAGTTTTCATATTTTGATACTTTTAATGATTCAACAATATGCCACAAGCACAAGTGAACCAAATGTATCACCCTAATAGATCAAGCACACTTTTTCAAATGTAATATCCCAAGTTTCATACTATACTTCTACAAAACACATTCCAAGGCCTCTTCTTAAGGATGTAAACTCCGATTCGGGAAGAGGCTTGGTAAAAATGTCGGCTAGGTTCGACTTTGATTCAACATAATGTAGTTCTATGTCTCCCCTTGCCACTGTAACGACCCGGCCCATTTGGCGGCCCATTTGGCGGTCTCGACCGTCGACCGTCGACCGTGTCGTTACCAATACTAGGTCTTCCCACTCCTGGGGCGTGGATTTTTGCCTTCCCAGGATTCGAACTCTAGACCCAGGCTTAAATCTAGTTCTTTGTGAATCCTGAATACCAATTGAGCTATAGCTCAATTGGTATTCAGGATTCACAAAGAACTAGATTTAAGCCTGGGTCTAGAGTTCGAATCCTGGGAAGGCAAAAATCCACGCCCAGGAGTGGGAAGACCTAGTATTGGTAACGGCACGGTCGACGATCGAGGGTCGAGACCGCCAAATGGGCCGCCAAATGGGTGGTATTCAGGATTTACAAAGAACTAGATTTAAGCCTGGGTCTGGAGTTCGAATCCTGGGAAGGCAAAAATCCACGCCCAGGAGTGGGAAGACCTAGTATTGGTAACGGCACGGTCGACGGTCGACGGTCGAGACCGCCAAATGGGCCGGGTCGTTACAGCCACATGGTCTCTAATGAAGTGATGTTTCACTTCAATGTGTTTTGTCCTAGAGTGGTGAACTGGATTTTTGGTCAAGTTGATTATACTTACATTATCACACAAGACTTTGACCTTGGTATAATGTAACTCATAATCTTCTAAAGTGTGCATGATCCAAAGGAGTTGGGAAACACACCCACCCATTGCCACATATTCCGCCTCCGTTGTTGATAGGGAAACGCATGGTTGTTTCCTACTACTCCAACTAACTAAGGAAGACCCAAGGAATTGACACCCTCCACTAGTACTCTTCCTATCTAGCTTACATCCCGCATAGTCCGAGTCGGTGTATCCAATAAGATCAACACTAGGGGTTCTAGGATACCAAAGTCCGACATTGAGGGTACCTTTGACATATCTTAGGATCCTCTTGACTACAACTAAATGGGACACTTTGGCACAAGATTGATACCTTGCACACATACCTACCACAAAAAGTATATCGGGTCTACTAGCGGTTAGGTATAGTAGGCTACCAATCATGCTCCTATATTGCTTAGAGTCTACCATTTTCCCTTCAATGTCACTATCCATTTTCACATTGGTTCCTAAGGGGGTAGATGCTACCTTAGTATTTTCTAGCCCAAATTTCTTTAACATTTCCTTAGCATATTTAGTTTGAAAAACATGTGTTCCTTCATTAGTTTGCTTAACTTGTAGTCCTAAAAAGAAGGTTAGCTCTCCTACAAGACTCATCTCAAATTTATCATCCATACATTTTATGAATTCTTGTAGAAAGTCATTATTTGTTGACCCAAAAATGATATCATCTACATACACTTGGCCAACAAATATATCCTTATCCTTAGATTTTAGGAACAATGTAGGGTCAATTGTTCCTCTCCTAAACCCCTTAGACACTAGAAATGAAGAAAGTCTTTCATACCAAGTCTGGAGAGCTTGTTTTAATCCATATAAGGCTTTTCTCAATTTGTAGACGTGTTTTGGATAATTAGGGTCCTCAAACCCGGGGGGTTGTTCTACATAGACCTCTTCCTTAATGATCCCATTAAGGAATGTCAACTTCACATCCATTTGGTGAAGTGTGAAACCTATGTGAGCGGCATAGGCTAGTAGAATTCTAATGGACTCTAATCTAGCTATGGGGGCATAAGTCTCATCATAATCTAATCCCTCAACTTGGTTAAACCCCCTAGCTACCAATCTAGCCTTGTTCCTAGTGATTTTGCCTTGGTCATCTAGTTTGTCCCTAAAAACTCATCTTGTGGTTACAATGGTGCAATCATTGGGCCTACGAACCAACTCCCAAACTTCACTTCTCTCAAATTGATTTAGCTCTTCTTGCACGGCTAAGATCCAATCTACATCTCCCAATCCTTCAACAATAGACTTAGGTTCTAATTGAGAGATTAAGGCTACTTGCCTAGTTTGATCCCTAAAATAGGACCTAGTCCTTACTCATTGAGTGACATCACCAACTATTTGGTCAATAGGGTGATCTTGGTGATGTCTCAAGGGCCTAGAGTGTTGGTGCTGGAAGCACCATATCGAACCTTGTTTTGATATTAGCAAAGGTTTCAAAGTTAAGTACTATTGGTGATTTAATAAAGTTACTCAAGTGTGCAGGAAAGTCCTAGTTGATCTAGGCAAGAAGTCCTGGCTGTGGGCTGGGCAACCAAGTCCTGATATAAGGTTGGACAATAAGTCCTGGTCGTGGACTGGACACTAAGACCTGGCCGAGGGCTGGGCACCGAAGACCTGGTTCGAGAAATTGGGCACTAAGACCTGGCCAGGGGCTGGGCACCGAAGACCTGCTCAGAAGGTGGTCACTAAGACCTGGTCGCGGATTGGGCATGAAGACCTGGTGAGTAAAGTTGGGCAAAAGTTCAACCGGAGGAGCCGGTTGGCAAAAGGTAAATTTGTCACGCCCCGAGACCTAGGAGCCGCTGATCCAATAGAAAATCGGACAGCACCTCCCCTGTCCGGCGGACAATTTACACATGCATACAATATATATAACAATCCCACGCAGTTTATTAGGCCTTAGGCCTCAAATCTAATCAGACAACATATATATCAGACGATATACTGTTAAAACCAAAATACGAACTTACCTGAGCTGCTAGGGGGCAGGAATGCCGCAAAACCACACACTAGTCCAACATAGGACTCAAAAGTACAATCCCATAAAATAAGACAAGTACTACAAGTCCGCAAAAAATCCAATGCAACGGAATAAAACATAACATGGTCTAGAAACAGAAATATACATAAACCAATTCAGTAGCAAGCACGGGACTGGCGACTCGGACCCTCCTGGCAGATATCAACCTGAAATCAAAAAGTAATGGCAACGGTGTGAGTCCATAAGCTCAGCGGATACCCAGCAGATATGCATAGTACGTTACAATAACAATAAGGGTCTACGCTAATACAGTCTCATATAAACAATCGGAAAGGGTATACTGAAGATACTAAATACAGGTACATACCTGAATCCACCTATCCTGCAAAGGGTGAAACAAAGCCCTATGGAATAAGTATAACTTAGAATCCAAGATAACAGGTATCCAATATATGCATGTCAATCAAGTGCAGAAATCAAATGCAGCAAACAATGCACGATGCAAAATATGCATATGGTGCAATGACATGTGTCACCCCTGACACCAGTCAGATCATCGTACACCTGTCATAGGTGACGTCTGAGAGGGTAGAGCTATGACAACTGTACACACCCTGCCATCACTGCTCCTGAGTGACCTGGTGGACAGGATGCTGGTGGAGACTCCGCTCCTACCCCAAGCAATGGGGGAGTCAAGCTCTCATCTCCTCGTGGCTCAGTAAGAGAAGGGATCCCTGGCTACTACCACACCCGGACCCACCCTCCAAATAGTGGTCGAACGGAGCAATACAGGGCAAATGCACACACTCTATGGTAACCACTACCCGTGAGTGGATGTGTGTGCATATCCTCATGTAACTGACGACGGGCTCAGACTACATAGGAGCCGATGATCGTCAGCATGCAATAATGCAAGGATGGTGCATGACCCAAGCACATATAACACCCACCAAGTCCTCAACTAACACCTCAGGGTGCTAGATATAAGTCTGAATCCTATATCATGGGATACAAGTAACCTACTAGGTATAATGACAAGGTACCTAGTGATCCATAAATGTCAAATGAATGAAAAAGGGCATATCACTACCTCTATGCACATATATGTACACAAGACATCAAATGAGACTGTATGAATCTAAACGGGAGATAACCTCAAGGATAAACAGCATGTATCAAATACAGGTATACTAAGGCAGATATAGCATACAATCTTACTGTTATATATAACAAACTACGCATAGCAATATGACAATATCTAAAAGATAAGTCAAAGGGTACCCACTTCAAAGTAGAAGTATGTATCAAATAAGATCCTCTCATCCAAAAGTCCAAAAGCAATCAGTGTCCTGTATCAACGGACACAATTTAGCTATCATAACCATTATTAAATAGCTAAACAAATCCCTAGACTGAATCAGGGTTAACCTAATTACCTTTTTCATTCAATTATATTTAATTAGATGATAGGTTCTTAATTATTCCACATAATTAAGATTAGGTTTGCTCTAGGTTTATTTCCAAATTTACTCTAGAGGATCTCCTCTAGCAAAAACCTAATCCCGCAATAACTCACGGCAAGTTCATCTCTAATTCGTATGGATTAAACTAAACCACACAAACCCAACATGTTATCAACTGATTCAAATCAAGGTAACACCTTTCCACAACAGAATTGATCCCAAGTAGAGCAACTGCCCGAACTACAATTGATCAAACCCACACTCCCTAGACCGGAGGATCAACCGAACAACCAATTTAAATCCCAAAGAAAAATAAACAACAAACCCCATGATTCCCACATGTGAAGCTCTCAGCCAAGGAACATCATGCAAAGTATGTCCTAAAACATCCCAACACAACAATCTCCTCCTACAAATTTAATTGAAAATACAACAAGCAATTCCATTACTAAATTAAACTTACCTCACAGCCACCCAATTCCCAATCTCAAATAGCCTGATCGTGGAAAGAAGAAGCTGAGTAACCACCAATTAACCCCTAGCCAGATCAACTGCCCGATTTGAGTTTAAACACCAAGATCTGCCAGTTTTGAGTTCAACAACCAAGATCACAACCCCAAAGCCCTTAACACCGCTTTGATTCATCAAGATCAGAATCAACAACATCAAAACCCAATTCAAACACATTACCTCTAGTCCAACTCCATCTGCCGCTCCTAACAGCAAGTGGAAAGCAACTCCACCAAGCGGTCTCTCCTCCCAACTCCAAATGTATGCCCTAGATCTGATGAGTAGAATGGGTGGAGTAGATGCACAGGGATGGATTGCCGGCCTCACGTGGAGGAGAGGGATTGTCGTCGGCCGCTCGCTGAGGGAAGCGGGCGTCGGCGTCGTCGAGCGAGAAGAGAGGGTCGGCTGTGGCTCAGGGCTGCGGCTAGGGCACGAGGGGAGGAAGAAGGGAACGAAGGAGGAAGGACGCCGCGCCTGCGCTAGGGCACGAGGGAGAGGGAGGCGTCGGGTCTGTGGCTGCGCCCGCGAGAGGGATAGAAGAAAGGAGCGGGCGGCGCTGGCTGTGGGTTAGGGCTCGGGATGAGGAGAATTTATGTGAGGGGAGAAGTTATAAAGGAATATAATTAATACTTTTCCTTTTATAACTATATATATATATATATATATATATATATATACCGAAAATTCAATTTTTTTCTAAAAATAATTCAAAACCAACCCATCTTGCATCCAATTCTCCCTACTAATATTTCCAAATATTCAGGAAAATTATTTAAAAATTTTCCCTCTAATTGTTTTTTTTTCCGTATTTTACAAAATTCTCCTGAGAGGAGTAGGTGAGGACGCGTTCCCTGTCGAGGGAACATTAGGCGTCGGTTCGACCTAGGGTTCCATATGGGAGACCCGAAGTCAGAACCAAGACATCTAAGGCTATATAAACCTTACATTTCTTGCCTTGTTTGTTATGGAACTAACCATGGATGCAGAGACCAAAGGAACGTGTTTTTGCAGCTCAAAACGCCCCAAAGGAGAGGGGCAGCAGCTGGGCTAGGCGGCCGAGAGGTCCTGGGCGCCCAAGGTCAAAGCCAAACGAGCAGTTGAGCAAGAATCGCATCGGAAGCTCACTGGGCCAGGAGCCCTCAAGCTCCCGGGCGCCCTGATGGTCCTGGGCGCCCTGGGTCCAAGCCAACCAATGATCAAAGTGAACTCAGTCGAGAAGCCAGCAGACCAAGTTAACCGGGGTGCCCCCGTCAGCTCCAAACCCGATTCTGGAGGGATAAGCGCTGATCGAGCTTCGGATGAGAGTTCTCGGATCCTAAGGCACGTGTCAGGCGCCCCCAACGTCCCGAGCGCCCCCAGGAGTGCTATAAAAGGGGCTCGACCCCTAATGCTTCAAAATCAACTTTTCCAACGCCTCTACGCTCTTCGACTCAAGCACTCTACTACGAAAACCTCTAATCTCGAGATTCAAGCGCCGACGATGACCCTCTGCTCCGAAGTACGATCCACACCGGGCGTCGGTAACGATGAGTCTAATTTTATTTACTGCACTACATCTATAACATTTTCTATAAATATTTGCACACATATAGAATTGCCTGCAGTAAACGGTCAAAGACCGTGAGCCTTGGAGTAGGAGCCGACCGCGTCTCCCAACCAAGTAAAATTGCTTGAGTTCTTGTGCTGTGATTATTTAAATTTTCGCTACGCATTCTCTTTTCAAATCCGAAACGCTTTCACGATATTCACCCCCCCCCTCTATCGTGTTTTCTCGATCCAACAAGTGGTATCAGAGCTGGGTAGCTCAAATTTGGTGCAACCACCAATTTGGGAGTTTTTCGGATTTACGAAATTTTTTCATTGTATTTCTTTTCTTTTTCGTTAATCGAGGTTGGTACAACACCACTCGATCTTTTCTTTTTTGCCTTTTTCAATTTTAAATTCTCATTTTTTCACCATAAGTTAGAATTGATAAAACAATCAATTTTTAAAAATTTGTCATAAATTTTTTTTCCATTATTCTCAAAATTCGTGCTACCTTAATTCGAGCAAATTTTTGTCACAACATTGAATTCTTATTTTGTTCAGAATTAACAAAAGTAACATTTTCTAAAAATGTGTAACAAACTTATTATTATTATTTTTATTATTCTGCCTTGAAATTCGTGCAATATTTATTTTGGGCTATTTTTTTCCCTTCTCACGCACTACTAATCCAAGACCAAGTATTGGTACATTTCTAGTTTTTCTTTTTGTGTGCAAGATTTATCCTTAATGGCCAATCAAGAATGGAACAATGTTCGTCCGCCCTTATTCTCTGGCGAGAACTTCAGAACCTGGATGGGTCTAATGGAATCCCACCTAAAGGCCCATCTAGATCTATGGACGATCATCCAAACGGAATTCTCATTTCCCGTAGAAGATGAGTTATCAATCGAGTGGGATAAACTGGATGAAGAAACCCTCAACCAAATCGAGACCGATGCAAGGGCAACTACAATCCTACAATGTGGCCTAACCAAGGAGCAACTCGAACTAGTAGGTCCATTCAGATGTGCTAGAGAAATTTGGGAAAAGCTAATCAATCTACACGAAGAAAGCTCCGGGATTGAGATCTTCGAAGAGTTAGCACCCGACATCAAAATTGACTCTGGATCAGAAGATGAGAAAGAATCCATACCTGACTGCGAATTCGAGCCAGAGTCAGAAGACGAATTTGTTGGATCGATAGAATACGATAGAGGGGGGGAGTGAATATCGTAAACCATTTCGGATTTAGAGAGAGAATGCACAGCGAAAAATTAACACGAAAACCAAACGCGAACACAAGGATTTACTTGGTTCGGAGTCGCGGTCGGCTCCTACTCCAAGGCCCACGGTCGTTGACCGTTTAGTGCGGGCAATTCTATATGTGCGCAAAATGTTTACAGCAGAATATCACAGTTGTAGTACAGTAAACTGAAACTTAAAAACTCTTCGTTACCAATGCCGGATGTGGATTGTACTTCGGAGCAGAGGGTAGTCGTCGGCACTTGTATCTTGAGATGGGAGGTTTCTGGAGCAGAGCTCTTGAGTCGAAGAGCGTATTGGCGTTGGAAGAATGTGTTGAGAAGTCTTGGGGGTCGAGCTCCTTATATAGTGAGCCTAGGGGCGCTCGGGACGTTGGGGGCGCCCTCCACGTGTCACTTGATCCAACAAACTCTCGGTCAGCCATTATCCCTCCAGGATCGGGCTGAGGATTGACAGGGGCGCCCGGGACGCAGGGGGCGCCCGGGTTGACTCGGTCCGCTTGCTTCTCGCTGGCTTGAACTCTATCCGCTTCGTTGGCTTGGACCCAGGGTGCCCGAGGCATCCGGAGCGCCCGGGAGCACGAGGGCGCCCGGGAGCATGGGGGCGCCCCGCCCAGTGAGCTTCCAAAGCGTTTTCATGCTCAACTCTTGTTTGACTTTTACCTGGGATGCCCGGGACCTCTCGTGTAACGCCCGCTTTTTTTTTGTTTTTCATAAAGCGGCGTTACGTTCACATACTTGGGCATGTAGACATCATAAGACAGCGGAATAACTTTAAGACTTACACATACATGCCCTACTACCATTCTTAACATAATGACATGAGAACATGACATATTAACTTTGTACTTAGTATCATATCATACTTAACATCATGTCATATAGTTTCATAAGTCACCATTCAAACACATAAGTAGTAAAGATAGAGTTCTAGCATAAACGAGTAAACATATTGTTTACTTGGCCAAGTCACTACCACACACATGCATTCTTGCCCTCCTGCTGCTTCCTTACAGTCCCCTTGCGTGATCTGCGGCGGTATAAGAAATAAGACTATAAGCACACAGGCTTAGTAAGACTCTTTCCTACTCACTAAAACCATTCATCACTTAATCATAAACACATGAAACATAAACATAACTTGAACATAACTATGAATAAACTTACATATCATGATACATAACATAACCTGAACATAATTCAACTTAGCATAGCCTAATACATGACATAGACATAAACATAAGGAAACGTTCTTAACATGCATGGAACATGGCATAAGCATAAACATAAAGAAGCGTTCTTAACATGCATGATACATGACATAAACATTAACATAAAGAAGCATTCTTAATATGCATGATACATGGCATAAACATAAATATAAAGAAGAATTCTTAACATGCATGATACATGGCATAAACATAAACATAAAGAAGCATTCTTAACATGCATGATATAAGGCATAAACATAAACATAAAGCATTCTTAACATGCATGATACATGGCATAAACATAAACATAAAGCATGAACTAACCTGTATGGTAGCTATTGTTGTAAGCAAATTCCGACATTCCGATACATCTCCTCCCGTACAACGCTTCATAAGGTGCCATTCCGATAGTAGCTTGGTAGCTATTGTTGTAAGCAAATTCCGCCAAGCATAGATATCGACACCAGCTCCCTTTGAAATCCAAGGCACAAGCTCGCAACATGTCTTCTAGTACTTGATTCACCCTTTCAGTTTGCCCATCAGTCTGAGGGTGAAAGGCGGTACTAAATCGCAATTTAGTGTCGAGAGACTTCTGAACACACTCCCAAAAATGCCAAGTAAAGCGACCATCCCTATCTGAGATGATGGTCTTGGGAACTCCATGAAGCCTGATTATCTCCTTAACATATAATTGAGCCAGTTGTTCCATTGAATCAGTCATCTTGATTGCCAGGAAGTGAGCAGACTTTGTCAGCCTGTCCACAATTACCCAAATTGCATCATATCCATTTATAGTCCTGGGAAGCCCTGAAATAAAGTCCATAGAGATGTCTTCCCATTTCCACTCCGGAATCGCGAGTGGCTGCAGAACTCCTCCGGGTCGCTGGTGTTCTGCTTTCACTTGCTGGCAAGTCATGCAAGTACTAACATGCTGAGCCACATCCCTCTTCATACCGGACCACCAAAACTTCTCTTTCAGGTCCTGATACATCTTGGTGGATCCTGGATGCATCGAATAAGGGGTTCCGTGAGCTTCTGCCAGTATCTCCTTTCGAAGCTCCGGATCATTAGGAATACATAGACGATCCCTAAGGTAGAGTACTCCCCCTTTGGCGATATGAAAACCATCGCCCTTTCCTTCTAGGATCTCCTGTTTTATTTTCTGAAGACTCAGATCACCATCTTATTTTTCCACTATGTCCTCAAATAGCAGGGGTGATATTGTCATGGTGGAAAGTCGTCCGGAGATGACCTCGACCCCAAAATTCATAATTTCTTCTTTGAGTGGTCGGGGTAATATGGCCATGGACATCAAGGTGGCACTTGACTTCCGGCTGAGTGCATCGGCCACTTTGTTTGCCTTCCCTGGATGGTAGAAGATCTCGCAGTCATAGTCCTTCACCAACTCAAGCCATCGGCGTTGTCTCATATTCAGGTCTTTCTAAGTGAAGAAATATCGCAGACTCTGGTGGCCTGTATAAATTCGACACTACGCTCGTACAGATAATGCCTCCATATCTTAAGAGCGAAGACTACCGCGGCCAGTTCCAGATCATGAGTGGGGTAGTTCTGCTCATGTTTCTTGAGTTGCCTAGAGGCATAAGAAATGACCTTACCACTCTGCATAAGTACAACTCCAAGTCCTAGTTTGGAGGCATCACTATACATATCGACGCTCTGATTACTTTCCGGAAGGGTTAGAATTTTGGAGCACTTGTAAGCCTCCTTTTTAGCTCCAAGAACTTCTCTGGGTCATTGCATACAATCCTGGCCTCTTCTAGCTTCTGGTCCTTGGTTTGACTTGCGTCGACCACATGTGCTAGAAATCCAGTGTATCCCTTGTCTAACATCTTCTGTGCTTTGAGAGTCGATAAGAATTTCCCGGTTCTTTTCCTTGAGTCTCCGATAAATTCAAACATAGCATCTGCCTCGGGTTGGAAGACCACCTTTCGCTTACGGTACTCGATAGAAGCACCGTATTTGCTCAGGAAATCCATACCCAATGTAACATCATAATTCTGCATGTCGAGTACTAGCAGATCGCAGTAAAGTTCTCTTTCTGCAATTCTGACTGGCACAGCACGCAGCATGTGGGATGTCATTATTTCTCCCGAAGGCAGGGTCGTTAAGAATTTGCAGTCTAGAACTTGTGGAGGCACATCTATCTTCTTAGTATATGACTTTAGGCTAGTATGTGTTATTGTTATTCCTACCCGCATATTAGATTCTAAAGTATTTGGTTTCATAAAAAAAATGTAAAGTATCGTTCATATTACATATCCTAAAGTACTTTTCATCATAACCATCATTCATACTTGCATATCCTAAAATCATAAAGTATCCTAAAAGTGCTTACTATCATAAGATATGTAAAGAGGTACTTACATGGAAGCTGCAGGAGGAGGGCTTGATGTGTGTGTAGTGAGATGGTAACTGCTCTGATACCAACCTGTAACACCCGCATTTTTTTTTTCATAAAGCGGCGTTACGTTCACATACTTGGGCATGTAGACATCATAAGGCAGCGGAATAACTTTAAGACTTACACATACATGCCCTGCTACCATTCTTAACATAATGACATAAGAACATGGCATATTAACTTTGTACTTAGCATCATATCATACTTAACATCATGTCATAGAGTTTCATAAGTCACCATTCAAACACATAAGTAGTAAAGATAGAGTTCTAGCATAAACGAGTAAACATATTGTTTTCTTGGCCAAGTCACTACCACACACATGCATTCTTGCCCTCCTGCTGCTTCCTTACAGTCCCCTTGCGTGATCTGCGGCGGTATAAGGAAATAAGACTATAAGCACACAGACTTAGTAAGACTCTTTCCTACTCACTAAAACCATTCATCACTTAATCATAAACACATGAAACATAAACATAACTTGAACATAACTATGAATAAACTTACATAGCATGATACATGACATAACCTGAACATAATTCAACTTAGCATAGCCTAATACATGACATAGACATAAACATAAGGAAACATTCTTAACATGCATGGAACATGGAATAAGCATAAACATAAAGAAGCGTTCTTAACATGCATGATACATGGCATAAACATAAACATAAAGAAGCATTCTTAATATGCATGATACATGTCATAAACATAAACATAAAGAAGCATTCTTAACATGCATGATACATGACATAAACATAAACATAAAGAAGCATTCTTAACATGCATGATATATGGCATAAACATAAACATAAAGCATTCTTAACATGCATGATACATGGCATAAACATAAACATAAAGCATGAACTAACCTGTATGGCATAAACATAAGCCTACTTTCCATCATGTCATAGGGCATCTTCTTAACATAATCATGAGCATAAATCGTTTACTATCATGCTTATTTCTTGACATGGACATAAGTATAAGACATGAATAGCATGGCATAATGCAATACATGAATGCATGAGTCTAATGCATATACATAGGGATGCTTAACTTTTTAAAACATACTTTTAAATACTTAAACATCAACATATCATCATTGGGGGTCCCCAGCTTGAACCACATACATACATCATATGCGCGTATCCCTAAGTAGATACGAGGTAGCGAGCCCCGACCTACTAGGGTAAGGACAGCATAGTCGGTAGTCCCAGAACCGGGGCGTTCTTAAGGTGCCCATCCCTGTTGCACAGCTTCGGTAGTGCCAGAACTGTGGTCAATATAGTCGGTAGTCCAGAACCGGGGTGTTCTTAAGGTGCCCATCCCTTGGACCCATACTTCGGTCCGGTACAAGCCTATTCATAAAGTAAAATACTTTACATGCTTCATCATTCATAAGACATGGCATACATCTTCATTCATAAAATATGGCATGCATCTTCATTCATAACATGACATGCATCTTCATTCATAAACATAGCATGAGTAACGACCCGGCCCGTCTACCGGCCGATTTACCGGCCCATTTACCGGTCTCACGACCGTCGTACCATCGTACCATCAACCATCGACCGTGTCGTCATTCATAACATGGCATGCATCTTCATTCATAAACATAGCATGTGTAACGACCCGGCCCGTCTACCGGCCCATTTACCGGTCTCACGACCGTCGTACCGTCGTACCGTCAACCATCGACCGTGTCGTCATTCATAACATGGCATGCATCTTTATTCATAAAACATAGCATGCACTTTCATTCATAAACATAACATGCATCATCATTATAGTCATAACATGCATCTTTATTCATAGAACATAGCCTACTTACGTAACCATCATTCTTATTCCTAGTATTTGCATAATCATGGCATATAAGGTAAGCATTGCATTACATTCATTGAACATGGTATGCTTGCATAGACATTTATCCTAATCCATAGAACTTGCATGATCATGATGCATAAGGTAAACATTGCATTTCATACATAAGCATGAGATCTATCTCAAGCATGCATAGGTAGGACTTCCATAAACCTACCACCTACCATTCAAGTACATGGCATAGGACATAAGACATTCATAATTAAACCCTATTAAGCATGGCATCCAATCATAAACATACAAACATAAAACATGGTGCTTAAGGTTAGGGTTATAGGTAACTTAAGTTCTACCACATGCTTGAACCTTGATACATACATATATATACTTCATGGTAAAGCATAAATCATCATTCTTCAAACCCTAACCCCATCCAAACCCTACATTCCTTTGCTTGGCCGAAACCTATAGGGATGGGTTCCATCATTCAATTAACATGTAAAATAGCATAAGGTAAAGAACCAACCATACTTTACTTATAAGACCATGGGAGGCCATTAGGGCTCATAATTAGGGTTGTCCCTAACCTTTAGCCCTCTTTCCTTGTGCTGGCCGAAACCCTACAAGGCCATGGGTGCATGGAAAAATTCCATGAAAACCCCAATCAAACATTAACACCAAACATACTATACCATAAAGCCATTGGGACCCCCTTGCTTGAGGGAATCCCTAACTTTTTGACCTAGATCCAACTTGGCCGAAACTTGTGGGGGTCACAAAGCCTTGTAAAAGTTCACATAAGTCCCCCTCAATCTCCCTTGTATCATGATAATACACAAAAGACATGCTTGAGCGTTTAGATTCATCCCTACCCATGGATTCATGAGATGGCCGAAACCCTAGGGGATCCTAGGGTACCCCAAAAATTTCCAAAAATTATATTTAATCTCTAAACATCATGAGGAATCATTAGAAAACATAATAGAGATTTTTAGCATCATCACAGACTCAAAAACTCTAGTGGCCGAAACCTATGTGGGGTTCATGCCTTCTTTTCTTTTTTTTTCCAACATAAAATCTCAAACAACTTCATATTATCCTAAAATCCAAAAGGAACTATTATACCACAGGTGAGGGAGTCTTACCTTGGTTGATCTTGATTTTTCACCTTGACTATAGAGAATCAAAAGAACTCTTTAGACCCTAAGTCACCTCTAGCCCTTGTAGTCTTGGGAAACCTCTAGATCTTGGAGATGAGACCTTCTTGTGGAGCTTTTCCAAGGGAAAACCTCCCTTATGTTGTTCGGCTAGAATGAGGAAGGAGGAGGAGAGAAAATGCAATTGATGGAAGGAAGAAGGTAACTCCCAAACCCCCCTCTTTATAACCCATTAAGGAGGTAAATGAAGAGTCTCTTCATGACCCTTCATCTTCTTCTAAGTCTTAACCAATATCCACTTCATTTCCTCCTAGCACTCCCTTGCTAGGTGAATTGGTTAAAGCATACATGGTTGTACAAGAGGTCCAAGGTTCAATCCTTGGTCTATGCACATTATTTTCCATTTTATTTTTATTTTATTTTTCTTAATATTCGAAAATCCCCTAAAAATCCCCCCATAATTATGTTAATATTTCCCATTAAAATCCCTTTATATTTCTATAAATTTTACCTAAAATTCACCAATAATCATGGTACTAGAAAGCCCATATAAGGCCCATTAATGCCCATTTCCTCAATTTAATTGGAAAAGGTATGGATTTCTAGGCTAAAATTCGTCTCAATACTTCTAGGTCTCTCGGAAAATTATTTAGACATGCTTAATATTTTAAAGAAATATTAAGAAAATTTTCTGGGTCGTTACAATTCCCCATACCTCATGAATGTTCGTCCTCGAACTTAGAATAGCTCCGGGTACTTGCGCCTCATCTCGTCCTCGCGTTCCCAGGTGGCTTCTTCGAACCGTTGACTTTGCCATAGAACCTTGACTAAGGGTACTTCCTTATTCCTTAGCTTCTTGACTTCCCGATCCAAGATCTGGATAGGTCTGCTTTCATAGCTTAGGTTCTCCTGCACTTGTACTGTCTGTGGCTCGATCACTCGGTCCATATTTGGGATACACTTTTTAAGCGTTGACACATGGAACACATTATGGATGGCCGACATCTCTGGACACAACTCCAGCTCATATGCCACCTTACCAACTCTTTTTAGGATCAAGTACGGCCCCACATAACGCGGACTTTGTTTTCCATTCTTCTCAAATTTTGTCACCCTTTTCATAGGAGCCACTTTCAGGAATACCAAATCTCCAACATTAAATTCCAGTGGTCTACGCCGGACATCGGCATAACTCTTCTGCCGGCTCTGAGCAGTTTCTATCTGTAGCGACCCACCTTCTCTACCTTTGACGGACCGTTAGTCTACTTCTTGACACTAATGCACGACTAAAAATGCGGAACTTTCTTTTTTTTTGTATTTAATCTATCTAAGAATGAGATTCTAACTTTAATAGTCATGCATGATACAATGACACATTACTAGCAATCCTAACCATTTAAACTCATCACACAAGGTTCTATAACATTACTAAAGCATTATGGAATATGAATGCAACTTTTCTAAGCATATTTAAAGCAACAAAACTTAATTCAAAAGGAGACTAACAACATCCCTATCCAAACTCCACTTATAAGATTCTATAACATTTCTAGAACTTCATAGAATGTAAATCTTACTTTTCTACCGAATTTACAAGCATTTTAAGCACAATTAGGACCTAGTCCAAAAGGGAAAAATAATAAGCTCACGAATAAGTCTAAAATGCAATGTATCCACATGTTAAACTACTCATGCCCTTGCTCATCTAGTGCATTCACAAAAGTATGCATACTAATTGAAATGACATGGAATCTTCATTCTACAAAGTTGAGCATGTAAAACTATCCGAAGCATAAATGCTTAATAAACTCCATAACACAATAACTTAGAATTTGGAAATCTTAAACATTGCATTTCAAATAAGCTAAACTGTCTCATCCCAAGGATCTCTCCAAGGTCAGCCACCACACACACGTCACTCAGCACCGCCTCGTCGCCTTCCTTCAGAATTGCTTGTCTTTACCTTTACCTGCAGTAAGAGGAAATGCAACTAATAAGCATAAAGCTTAGCAAGTACTATCTAGCTCACAAAATCTCGAAATGTGTAGGCATGCTTTTTAAACAATGTGAAATCACATGAGATACTTTTATGCTTAAAAGAAACACTAAAACATGTATAACTCAAAACATGCATACTCAAGCATTAATAAGTCTTAACTCACTTTTTCTTGGCTTAACTTGAAACTTTAGCCATTCTTTAACTTTAAATCTTTCTTTAACTTTTAGAAAATTTCCTTAAACTTTAGAAAAACTTTGCTAAAGCATAGAAAAACTTTGCTAAAGCATATACTTGAAAATAATAACTCACTTGGATCCACTTAAGACGTAAGTACCATCTTATGCGCGTTCCCTAAAAGGTTGGGGTAGCGAGCCGCCAATCCTAATAGAGCAGACCTTGGTCTACCAGGGCCAAGACCTTGGAATTGGACACCTGGATTTCTTTAACGACGCCCTTGGACGCCGGGTACTGGCCTTAGAAAATAAAATAGTTTTTCTTTCTTTTCTTTCTTATCTTTAAATGCCTTGGCATTTTATCGAACACCTTGTGTGCCCAAATCCCTAAGTCTTGACTTTTGGGGATTTCGTAAGGCCATGGCCTTCTCTTTTCTTTTTCTTCATCTTTCTTTTCTTTTCTTATAGATTTCTTAGACCCTAAACTCACATAGGGTACTCTATCAAATATATATAAGCATATAATGAACTAAGATCACATGCAACATCTTAACTAAAAGTAAATATCTCCTTTAAAACATTTAAGGGAAAATTCTTGCGGAAAACCGCCTCTTACTACAGGTGAGCAGTACTTACCTTGATTTCTTGGACTTACAACCGAAATTAGACGACTAGGGCTCGGGTGAAACTTGAGATCTCTACGAACCGTCCGCGCCTACGTGTTCTTCTCGTCGAGACGAACGAAACGCTCCGCACTCCTTGCTTTTCCTTGGCCGGCGCCCCTTAGGAGAGGAGAGGAGGAAAGAAAACCTAGGTTCCCTTTTGTTTTCGCCGCCCCTCCCTCGCCCCCTTCTCGCACGCAGCCGAAAATTCTCCTCCAAGGGTTTCACGCGACTTAAGCGGGGTTTAAATACCTCTTCATGAAAAAACGTAACTACTCTATAAAATTAGTTCTCTCCACCTTTTGTTGTGCTTCATACCCTAGCCCAGCCGGTCACTTGCGCGCCCTTAAGGGCTTGCTCCTCCTATGGTCGCGAGTTCGAACCCCCCTGCTGCCCTTTAAAGTTTTTCCTTTTTTAAAAATACTAAACGGACTCGGAAAATTTCATAAAAATATTCTAAAAATTCTTAAAAATATCTAGAATGTTTCTAAAACATTTTTAAATAGTTCTAAGGACTTTAAGGACTTAAAATGGAAATTTTGGGGCGTTACACTATCCGTTGTCGAATATTCTGTATAGCTCGGGTAGTGCTGTCAATGACATCCGTTGTGAGCCCCATTTCCTTCTTTTCACCACCCTCGTACCAACAGATCGGAGATCTACATCTCCTCCCGTACAACGCTTCATAAGGTGCCATTCCGATAGTAGCTTGGTAGCTATTGTTGTAAGCAAATTCCGCCAAGCATAGATATCGACACCAGCTCCCTTTGAAATCCAAGGCACAAGCTCGCAACATGTCTTCTAGTACTTGATTCACCCTTTCAGTTTGCCCATCAGTCTGAGGGTGAAAGGCGGTACTAAATCGCAATTTAGTGCCGAGAGACTTCTGAACACACTCCCAAAAATGCGAAGTAAAGCGACCATCCCTATCTGAGATGATGGTCTTGGGAACTCCATGAAGCCTAATTATCTCCTTAACATATAATTGAGCCAGTTGTTCCATTGAATCAGTCATCTTGATTGCCAGGAAGTGAGCAGACTTTGTCAGCCTGTCCACAATTATCCAAATTGCATCATATCCATTTGTAGTCCTGGGAAGCCCTGAAATAATGTCCATAGAGATGTCTTCCCATTTCCACTCCGGAATCGCGAGTGGCTGCAGAACTCCTCCGGGTCGCTGGTGTTCTGCTTTCACTTGCTGGCAAGTCATGCAAGTACTAACATGCTGAGCCACATCCCTCTTCATACCGGACCACCAAAACTTCTCTTTCAGGTCCTGATACATCTTGGTGGATCCTGGATGCATCGAATAAGGGGTTCCGTGAGCTTCTGCCAGTATCTCCTTTCGAAGTTCCGGATCATTAGGAATACATAGACGATCCCTAAGGTAGAGTACTCCCCCTTTGGCGATATGAAAACCATCGCCCTTTCCTTCTAGGATCTCCTGTTTTATTTTCTGAAGACTCAGATCACCATCTTATTTTTCCACTATGTCCTCAAATAGCAGGGGTGATATTGTCATGGTGGAAAGTCGTCCGGAGATGACCTCGACCTCAAAATTCATAATTTCTTCTTTGAGTGGTTGGGGTAATATGGCCATGGACATCAAGGTGGCACTTGACTTCCGGCTGAGTGCATCGGCCACTTTGTTTGCCTTCCCTGGATGGTAGAAGATCTCGCAGTCATAGTCCTTCACCAACTCAAGCCATCGGCGTTGTCTCATATTCAGGTCTTTCTAAGTGAAGAAATATCGTAGACTCTGGTGGCCTGTATAAATTCGACACTGCGCTCCGTACAGATAATGCCCCCATATCTTAAGAGCGAAGACTACCGCGGCCAGTTCCAGATCATGAGTGGGGTAGTTCTGCTCATGTTCCTTGAGTTGCCTAGAGGCATAAGAAATGACCTTACCACTCTGCATAAGTACAGCTCCAAGTCCTAGTTTGGAGGCATCACTATACATATCGACGCTCTGATTACTTTCCGGAAGGGTAAGAATTTTGCCGCACTTGTAAGCCTCCTTTTTAGCTCCAAGAACTTCTCTGGGTCATTGCATACAATCCTGGCCTCTTCTAGCTTCTAGTCCTTGGTTTGACTTGCGTCGACCACATGTGCTAGAAATCCAGTGTATCCCTTGTCTAACATCTTCTGTGCTTTGAGAGTCGATAAGAATTTCCCGGTTCTTTTCCTTGACTCTCCGATAAATTCAAACATAGCATCTGCCTCGGGTTGGAAGACCACCTTTCGCTTACGGTACTCGATAGAAGCACCGTATTTGCTCAGGAAATCCATACCCAATGTAACATCATAATTCTGCATGTTGAGTACTAGCAGATCGCAGTAGAGTTCTCTTTCTGCAATTCTGACTGGCACAACACGCAGCATGTGGGATGTCATTATTTCTCCTGAAGGCAGGGTCGTTAAGAATTTGCAGTCTAGAACTTGTGGAGGCACATCTATCTTCTTAGTATATGACATTAGGCTAGTATGTGTTATTGTAATTCCTACCCGCATATTAGATTCTAAAGTATTTGGTTTCATAAAAAAAAATGTAAAGTATCGTTCATATTACATATCCTAAAGTACTTTTCATCATAACCATCATTCATACTTGCATATCCTAAAATCATAAAGTATCCTAAAAGTGCTTACTATCATAAGATATGCAAAGAGGTACTTACTTGGAAGCTGCAGGAGAAGGGCTTGATGTGTGTGTAGTGAGATGGTAACTGCTCTGATACCAACCTGTAACACCCGCTTTTTTTTTTCATAAAGCGGCGTTACGTTCACATACTTGGGCATGTAGACATCATAAGGCAGCGGAATAACTTTAAGACTTACACATACATGCCCTACTACCATTCTTAACATAATGACATGAGAACATGGCATATTAACTTTGTACTTAGCGTCATATCATACTTAACATCATGTCATAGAGTTTCATAAGTCACCATTCAAACACATAAGTAGTAAAGATAGAGTTCTAGCATAAACGAGTAAACATATTGTTTTCTTGGCCAAGTCACTACCACACACATGCATTCTTGCCCTCCTGCTGCTACCTTACAGTCCCCTTGCGTGATCTGCGGCGGTATAAGGAAATAAGACTATAAGCACACAGGCTTAGTAAGACTCTTTCCTACTTACTAAAACCATTCATCACTTAATCATAAACACATGAAACATAAACATAACTTGAACATAACTATGAATAAACTTACATAGCATGATACATGACATAACCTGAACATAATTCAACTTAGCATTGCCTAATACATGACATAGACATAAACATAAGGAAACATTCTTAACATGCATGGAACATGGCATAAGCATAAACATAAAGAAACATTCTTAACATGCATGATACATGGCATAAACATAAACATAAAGAAGCATTCTTAATATGCATGATACATGTCATAAACATAAACATAAAGAAGCATTCTTAACATGCATGATACATGGCATAAACATAAACATAAACATAAAGAAGTATTCTTAACATGCATGATATATGGCATAAACATAAACATAAGGCATTCTTAACATGCATGATACATGACATAAACATAAACATAAAGCATGAACTAACCTGTATGGCATAAACATAAGCCTACTTTCCATCATGTCATAGGGCATCTTCTTAACATAATCATGAGCATAAATCGTTTACTATCATGCTTATTTCTTGACATGGACATAAGTATAAGACATGAATAGCATGGCATAATGCAATACATGAATGCATGAGTCTAATGCATATACATAGGGATGCTTAACTTTTTGAAACATACTTTTAAATACTTAAACATCAACATATCATCATTGGGGGTCCCCAGCTTGTACCACATACATACATCATAAGCGCGCATCCCTAAGTAGATACGAGGTAGCGAGCCCCGACCTACTAGGGTAAGGACAACATAGTCGGTAGTCCCAGAACCGGGGCGTTCTTAAGGTGCCCATCCCTGTTGCACAGCTTCGGTAGTGCCAGAACCGTGGACAGCATAGTCGGTAGTCCAGAACCGGGGCGTTCTTAAGGTGCCCATCCCTTGGACCCATACTTCGGTCCGGTACAAGCCCATTCATAAAGTAAAATACTTTACATGATTCATCATTCATAAGACATGGCATATATCTTCATTCATAAAACATGGCATGCATCTTCATTCATAACATGACATGCATCTTCATTCATAAACATAGCATGTGTAACGACCCAGCCCGTCTACCGGCCCATTTACTGGCCCATTTACCGATCTCACGACCGTCGTACCGTCGTACCGTCAACCATCGACCGTGTCGTCATTCATAACATGGCATGCATCTTCATTCATAAACATAGCATGTGTAACGACCCGGCCCGTCTACCGGCCCATTTACCGGTCTCACGATCGTCGTACCGTCGTACCATCAACCATCGACCGTGTCGTCATTCATAACATGGCATGCATCTTTATTCATAAAACATAGCATGCACTTTCATTCATAAACATAACATGCATCATCATTATAGTCATAACATGCATCTTTATTCATAGAACATAGCCTACTTACGTAACCATCATTCTTATTCCTAGTATTTGCATAATCATGGCATATAAGGTAAGCATTGCATTGCATTCATTGAACATGGCATGCTTGCATAGACATTTATCCTAATCCATAGAACTTGCATGATCATGATGCATAAGGTAAACATTGCATTTCATACATAAGCATGGGATCTATCTCAAGCATACATAGGTAGGACTTCCATAAACATACCACCTACCATTCAAGTACATGGCATAGGACATAAGACATTCATAATTAAACCCTATTAAGCATGGAATCCAATCATAAACATACAAACATAAAACATGGTGCTTAAGGTTAGGGTTATAGGTAACTTAAGTTCTACCACATGCTTGAACCTTGATACATACATATATATACTTCATGGTAAAGCATAAATCTTCATTCTTCAAACCCTAACCCCATCCAAACCCTACATTACTTTGCTTGGACGAAACCTATAGGAATGGGTTCCATCATTCAATTAACATGTAAAATAGCATAAGGTAAAGAACCAACCATACTTTACTTATAAGACCATGGGAGGCCATTAGGGCTCATAATTAGGGTTGTCCCTAACCTTTAGCCCTCTTTCCTTGTGCTGGCCGAAACCCTACAAGGCCATGGGTGCATGGAAAAATTCCATGAAAACCCCAATCAAACATTAACACCAAACATACTCTACCATAAAGCAATTGGGACCCCCTTGCTTGAGGGAATCCCTAACTTTTTGCCCTAGATCCAACTTGGCCGAAACTTGTGGGGGTCACAAAGCCTTGTAAAAGTTCACATAAGTCTCCCTCAATCTCCCTTATATCATGATAATACACAAAACACATGCTTGAGGGTTTAGATTCATCCCTACCCATGGATTCATGAGATGGCCGAAACCCTAGGGGATCCTAGGGTACCCCAAAAATTCCCAAAAATTATATTTAATCTCTAAACATCATGAGGACACATTAGAAAACATAATAGAGTTTTTTAACATCATCACGGACTCAAAAACTCTAGTGGCCGAAACCTATGTGGGGTTCATGCCTTCTTTTCTTTTTTTTTCCAACATAAAATCTCAAACAACTTCATATTATGCTAAAATCCAAAAGGAACTATTATACCACAGGTGAGGGAGTCTTACCTTGGTTGATCTTGATTTTTCACATTGACTATAGAGAATCAAAAGAACTCTTTAGACCCTAAGTCACCTCTAGCCCTTGTAGTCTTGGGAAACCTCTAGATCTTGGAGATGAGACCTTCTTGTGGAGCTTTTCCAAGGGAAAACCTCCCTTATGGTGTTCGGCTAGAATGAGGAAGGAGGAGGAGAGAAAATGCAATTGATGGAAGGAAGAAGGTAACTCCCAAACCCCCCTCTTTATAACCCATTAAGGAGGTAAATGAAGAGTCTCTTCATGACCCTTCAACTTCTTCTAAGCCTTAACCAATATCCACTTCATTTCCTCCTAGCACTCCCTTGCTAGGTGAATTGGTTAAAGCATACATGGTTGTACAAGAGGTCCAAGGTTCAATCCTTCCTTGGTCTATGCACATTATTTTCCATTTTATTTTTATTTTATTTTTCTTAATATTCGAAAATCCCCTAAAAATCCCCCCATAATTATGTTAATATTTCCCATTAAAATCCCTTTATATTTCTATAAATTTTACCTAAAATTCACCAATAATCATGGTACTAGAAAGCCCATATAAGGCCCATTAGTGCTCGTTTCCTCAATTTAATTGGAAAAGGTATGGATTTCTAGGGTAAAATTCGTGTCAATACTTCTAGGTCCCTCGGAAAATTATTTAGACATGTTTAATATTTTAAAGAAATATTAAGAAAATTTTCCGGGTCGTTACATCCCGGGCGCCCACCCCAGCTGCTGTCTCTCTCCTTTGAGGCGTTATGAGCTGCAGAAACTCTTTCCTTCGGTCCTGCATCCAGGGTTAGTACCAAACATGATAAAGCAAATATGTTAGTGAGTCTTACAGCCGTAGCTATCTTGGTTTTGACTTTGGGTCTCCAAAATGAAACCCTAGGTCGAACCGACGCCTACTGTTCGCTCGACGGGGAACGCGTCCTCACCTACTCCTCTCAGGAGAATTTACCTGTTGCCAACCGGCTCCTCCGGTTGGTCTTTTGCCCAGCAGTCCTTCGCCAGGTGCCTAGCAGCCCTTCGCCAGGTCTTTGGTACCAAGCAGTCCTTCGCCTGGTGCCTATCAGCCCTTCGCCAGGTCTTTGTTTCCTTGCAGTCCTTCGCCAGGTGCCAAGCAGCCCTTCGCTAGGACTTCTTTCTGCACACTTGAGTAACTTCATTAGATCATAAATAGTACTTAACTTTGAATCCTTTGCCAATATCAAAACAAGGTTCGATATGGTGCTTCCTGCACCAACAGAATTGACTAAGACAAAACTGGTAATCAATTTCAAATCTTTTTTTAAATTACAATTAAATAATCAAACAGATACTGTAATGGTCGAGGAAGGTGTAATTTCTAGTGCAGGGAAAGCTCCAAGAGAACCACCAAAGAAGAAGCTTCAATTTGTACCCGAGTCCAACTCAGACTCGGAATCAGAAGACAATGAAGGAGATCGACCCAAACTGGTCCGATTAGCTCATGATCATTACAAGAGTACTGGACAAACGATCGGGAATGGTAAGTTTTCAATATTTGAAAATCCAATATTTATCTCAAATAACATAATTGATTCATATAATTTAGTTAAGGTTAATATGTTAGAAAACTTAATATACAACCTTGCTGATTTTAAAAAACCTGAGTTTTATTTCAATTATGATATAACTTAGATCATTTTTGTCATAGGTTTTTATGCTTAGAATTAGGATTAGTTAGTTTAAGGACTAAAGAGTTACTTAAAACTTGAAAACCTAGTATTGGGAGGAGGTGAGATGATAGTACGTTAGGGAAGCTCTTCTAATAAAGTCAAGTATACACTACTTGGTCTGTTTAGTCTGGTGGAACTAGCCGAAGCTACCAATCCAAGACCCAAACTAGTTAGACCAAAATCTTTCAAGGAGTAACTTGAAGATGAATTTTCTATAAAAGGCTTTGTCAAGGAAAGGGTTGATGATCAAATAACGCTACGGCCAAAGAAGGCCTAGTGCCTCGCCAAGACCTGGAAGCCAATTATAGAAAATCAAATTCACTTTACTATTGTCAGATTTGAATCTAACATAAATTTTAAGTAAATCTTAGATTTAACACTAATTCATAGATAAAATTAATGCATCTCACAAAACAGGTAAGGATACCTTGTCTTGTCACTTAGAACTGGGTGACATGTCTAGGACCTAATTATATAGTTCAATACTTTTTCAAAATCAACACAATTTTTTTATAAATTAATTCTAAATTAACTCTATATGTTTTCCAATCAACCTTTTTCAAAAATTGAATTTCATTTGTTTTCAAAATTAACTCATCAAACTATGTCTTGATTGAATTAATACTAAGATCTAGGACTTGATTGGGTCAATTATTGGTAAAACCAAGTCAACATAGTCAAACCTAGTCAATACTGAAGACCCTTCAAGCACGTAGACAAAGTCAGACGAGTCGGATACAAGGGGAGTTTTTTTTTAATATTTTTTGAAAAATTTAGATTTTTTCAAAAACCTTATGCTCTAAAATTTAGTATCATCTCAAAATAAGGTTTTCAAAAATTTGATTCAAAAACCCTAGTATATTACTATCTCTTTATCATTTCAAAATATCCTTGAAAAATTATTATTATTTCAAAATATCTTAATTTGATTCAAAAACCCTTGTATATTACTATCTCTTTGAAAAATTATTATCATTTCAAAATATCTTAAATTTGATTAAAAAACCTTCGTATATTACTATCTCTTTGAAAAATTATTATCATTTCAAAATATCTTTGAAAAATTATTATCATTTCAAAATGTTCTTCGAAAACTATGCTATCATTCCAAATTTTGTTGAAAATTACCACACTGTTATTCAAAACTATTCTTTTGATTTTAATAAACCCTAAAGACTCAGAGGACGATTAACTTGTGGTCAACAAGCCTCCTAGGATTTTGTCAGGTTTAGGGGGAGTTCAAATTAAAAGAAGAAGTTTAAAAATACTATGTTTTCAAATAATCACTATGTTTTTTGAAAATTGTGCTTTACAAAAATCACTATCACTCATGTTTTTCGAAAACTATGCTATCATTTCAAAATATGTCTTTCAAATACTCAGTTTTCGAAATATTAATACATCAAAATTCATTTTTAAGAATTGTGCTTGATTCCCTTTTGATTTTGACAACCCCTAAAGACACAAAGGAAGTCTACTTCATGATCTACAAGGACTCCTAGGAAGTATCAAATTTAGGGAGAGTCTAAATCGAAAGAAATTATTTTTGACAATTATTTTTCAAAATTACTAGATAATTCTTATAATTTGAATCAAACCTTAAAACTCAGAGGAAGATCGCTTGTAATCAACAAGCTTCCTAGGACTGGGTTAAGTTTAGGGGGAGATCAAATTAGAAGAATTATTGAGCATTTTCAAAATTATATGTTTTCATGCACTGCACTCTTAAAATCCTTTTGAAAACATAAATAATTTTTCTTTCAAAATAACATCTTTTTAAATCATTTTGCTTATATATATACCATCACTTTCAAAATTTTACTTTACTTTGGAATACTTTTAAGATCCTTTTGGAATACTTTTTGAAAATAATACTTACTTGACTTTGAAAAATTTTCCAGGACACTTAGGGAAATGTCCTTGTAGTTAACAAGGTTTCCTACTAGAAAAGAAACCAAGTCAAGTATTAGGTTTTCAAAATAAAATTAATATTATTTTTCAAAAATACTTATATTTTTTAAAAATGCATAATATGTTTAAAAGTACTTATACTTTTCAAAATATAATGTTTTCAAAAATACTAATACTTTTCAAGGTACTAATGTTTACAAAGTACGAATATTTTTGTACAATACTAACATGTTTCAAAGATCAATTTATTCAATCTTGTTCAATGTGAAAATGTCTACAAAAACAAAATTATTTTTAATTGCACAATACCTTTTAAAGTGGAGTTTTGTTGGTGTAATTTAAAGCTTTTTGCAATGCTTTCAAGAGTTATATAAGTATTTTTATGTTTTCAAAACTAATAGACTCTTATACACAATTTTTTTCTTAAAACTTATTTCAAAATATATTTCTTTATTGATATATAGCCAAGGGAGAAAGCAAACTTAAAATTTTTTTTCTTAAATTTCTTCCCTTTTTCAAAACTTTATTGAAAACTTCGAGTTGCTCTTAACTAAGAATTTCCTTTGTGAAGTTTTTATACTTTTTCAAAACTGAACTTAGAATTATTTCTTTCAAAAATAATGAACATTTTCATACTTAGAACCTTTTTCAAGAGTTAAACTGACCTTAGAACTATTTTTCCAAACTAAAAAATTCCATGCTTCTTTTAAAAAGCTTCAAAGGGAAAATTTCAAATCAGGGGGAGCTTTATGCAATGTTTCAATGTTGCAAGATTTGTAACATGTTTTGTTTGAAAACTCTTTTTTGAAAAAGTTGTGAACTTCTATACTTAAATTTATTTTGATAAAACTCAAAACTCTCTATTAGAAACCCTGTTCGCCCGTGTATGTTTTTGATATATGTCAAAGGGGGAGGAAAGGTCAAAGTTAAGGATTTTATAACACACGTATTCAGGGTTTTAGAGGAATTATGAGAAATAAAGGATTTTTTTTCAAATCTATTATGTTTATAACTGCTATACTTCATTGTTTTTTTACCCTCATTTATTAACTGTTATAAGTTTTTACTTAACATTGAATTGTGTTGCCATAAATTAAAAAGGGGAGATTGTTGGTGCCGGAAGCACCATATCGAACCTTGTTTTGATATTGGCAAAGGTTTCAAAGTTAAGTACTATTGGTGATCTAATAAAGTTACTCAAGTGTGCAGGAAAGTCCTAGTTGATCTAGGTAAGAAGTCCTAGCCATGGGCTGGGCAACCAAGTCCTGACATAAGGTTGGGCAATAAGTCCTGGTCGTAGATTGGGCACTAAGACCTAGCCGAGGGATGGGCACTGAAGACCTGGTTCGAGGAATTGGTCACTAAGACCTGGCCGAGGGCTGGGCACCGAAGACCTGGTTCAAGGAATTGGGCACTAAGACCTGGCCGGGTGCTGGGCACCGAAGACCTGCTCGGAAGGTGGGCACTAAGACCTGGTCGCAGATTGGGCACGAAGACCTAGTGAGTAAAGCTGGGAAAAAGTCCAACCGGAGGAGCCGTTTGGCAAAAAGTAAATTCTCCTGAGAGGAGTAGGTGAGGATGCGTTCCCCGTCGAGGGAACATTAGGCATCGGTTCGACCTAGGGTTCCATATGGGAGACCCGAAGTCAGAACCAAGACAGCTAAGGTTGTATAAACCTAACATTTTTTGCCTTGTTTGTTATGGAACTAACCTTGGATGCAGGGACCAAAGGAACGTGTTTCTGTAGCTCAGAACGCCCCAAAGGAGAGGTGTAGCAGCTGGGCTAGGCGCCCGGGAGGTCTCGGGCGCCCAAGGTCAATGCCAAACGAGTAGTTGAGCAAGAATCGCTTTGGAAGCTCACTGGGCCAGGCGCCCTCAAGCTCCCGGGGCCTTGATGGTCCCGGGCTCCTTGGATGCCTCGGCCGCCTTGGGTCCAAGCCAACCAAGTGATCGAAGCGAACTCAACCGAGAAGCCAGCAGAAAAAGTCAACCGGGGCGCCCCAGTGTCCCGGGCGCCCCCGTCAGCTCCGAGCCCGATTTTGGAGGGATAAGCGCTGACTGAGCTTCGGATGAGAGTTCTCGGATCCGAAGGCATGTGTGAGGCGCCCCCAGCATCCCGGGTGCCCCCAGGAGTGCTATAAAAGGGGCTCGACCCCTAAGGCTTCAAAATCAACTTTTCCAATGCCTCTACGCTCTTCGACTCAAGTGCTCTGCTCCGAAAACCTCCAATCTCGAGATTCAAGTGCCGACGTTGACCCTCTACTCTGAAGTACGATCCACACCGGGCGTCGGTAACGAAGAGTCTAATTTTATTTACTGCACTACAACTATAACATTTTCTGTAAACATTTGCGCACATATAGAATTGCCCACAGTAAACGGTCAAGGACCGTGGGCCTTGGAGTAGGAGCCGACCGCGACTCCGAACCAAGTAAAAGTGCTTGAGTTCTTGTGATGTGTTTATTTAAATTTCCGCTGCGCATTCTCTTTTCAAATCCGAAACGCTTTCACGATATTCACCCCCCCTCTATCGTGTTTTCTTGATCCAACATAGAGGTTGTGGGTTCATTGACTACTTCTTCCTCGTCCTCTAGGGTACTTTTTACTCCCCCTAGATCATTGCCCTCCAAATGTAGGTCTTGGATTCTTTGGGCATGGGGTTGTACTTCTTCCATATCCTTATCAATTGAGGCTTTTCTAGGGTAGGTATTTGTTGATTCATCAAAGTTAACATTTGAAGACTCCTCAATCACTTTTGTCCTTTTGTTATAAACTCTATAACCCCTACTAGTTGATGAATACCCAACTAGAATTTCCTCATCGGCTTTTGACTCAATCTTCCTTAGGTCATCTTTGGTATTTAAAAAATAGACTTTACATCCAAAGACCCTAAAGTAGTGGACTTGTGGTACTCTCCCATTCCACAATTCAAAGGGTGTTTTTCATAGGAACCTATGTACCAAAATCCGATTTTGAATGTAACAAGCAGTGTTAACCGCTTCATCCCAAAAGTAGCTAGGAAGGGAATATGCATTAAGCATAGTCTTAGCAGCTTCTTATAGGGCTTGGTTTCTCCTCTCAACTACCCCATTTTGTTGAGGAGTCCTTGGGCATGAAAATTCATGCTTGTATCCATTTTTTACACAAAATTGTGTGAATCTTGAATTTTGGAACTCCCCACCGTGGTCACTCCTAATTCGGTTAATTTTGAGGTGTTTTTCATTCTCTACCCTTTTACTAAATCCTATAAAGATTTCTAGGGTATCGTCCTTATGTTTCATAAAGAAAACCCATGTGAACTTAGAAAAATCATCTACAATAACTAAACAGTATTTACACCCTACAAGTGAGGGAGTACTATGGCAATCAAACAAATCAATATGTAAAAGTTCTAATGGTAAACTAGTAGTGGTTAGGGTTTTACCTTTGTGTGATGATTTTGATTGTTTACCCTCTTGGCATGCATCACACAATTTGGTCTTCTCATACTTGATCATAGGTAGGTCCTTCACCAATTCTTCCTTGGCCACTCTTGCAATGCTTCTCATGTTGACATGTCCAAGCCTCCGGTGCCACAACCACCCTTCTTCTTCTTTAGACATGAAACACTTAGCCAAATTGTTAGTAGCATAAGCAAGATCAAGATAATACAAGTTGGCCTCTCTATACCCTTCTAATATGACATTATTTGACTCATTATGTTTAATTAGGCACTTTCTATCATGGAATTCAACTTTAAAGCCTGCATCACATAACTGACTCACACTATGTATGTTAAACTTCATGTCTTTAATTAAGAGTACCTTATGTATAGAAATTTTAGGAGATACCTCAATGGTGCCCCTACCAATAATTCTCAGTTTTCTACTATTTCCAAAGGAGACCGTCCCTTCTCTTAGGTAGCTAATAGTAGTGAACATGCTCACATCTCCGATCATATGTCTTGAGCATCCATTATCTACTATCCACATAGTTGAGGCCTCCTTCACCTTTACCTATACAACATGAAAAACATACTCTTTTGGTACCCAAATTTGTGATCCACAAGCATCATTTAAAAATCTTTTAGGTACCCATGCCCTCTTGGTGTTTTCCTTAGCCCCTTGTCTCCTAGATGAACCAATCCTACCTGTGAGTGAGACAAAGGTCACTTCCTTTGTCTTTGGCCTATATCCTAATCCGGCTTTGTTATAAACGACCCTTTGACTATTAATTATCATATCTAGGTTGCTAGAACCTACTTGGAATTTCCTAAGTGTCATTGTGAGGTCATCTACCTTTTTCTTAAGTTCCCTATTTTCAATTTCAAAACATGAAGCATGTGATGTAAGAGAACTAGCATGTAAGTCTTCCTTATGTTTTGTAGATTCTACTCTAAGCATGGCAATTTCATCTTTTAGTTCCTTAATCTTACTTCTAGATTTAGCTAAATCCATGTTAGTACTAGAAATAATCTTAACTAAAGTAGAGGAGGGTAAGTGGTATACCTCACTTACCGAAGCTTCTGGCTCGGATGAAGATGAAGAAGAGTCACTCTCATCTTCACTACTAGAGCTTCTTTCATCATCTTATGAGTCTGAATGGTCCATTGCCATGAGAGCAAAATGTGAAACTTGCTCTTCTTCCTCCTCCGAGGATTATGGATCATCCCAGGTCACCTTGAGGTTGGTGGCACCCTTCTCCTTCCCCTTCGACCTCTTCTTGTCACCTTTCTTCTTCTCCTCCTTCTTGTCATCTCTTCTCTTCAGTTGAGGGCACTCGTTCCTCATGTGTCCCTCTTGGTGGCAGTTGTAGCAGATGATGTCCTTGACCTTACCCTTGCCTTTGGACCTTTCCTAGCATAAGACTTGTTAGAAAAACTTTTGAAAGTCTTACGCATTTTTCTTACCATGAAGGCCTCTTGGTCGCTATCCAAAGAGGTGCTGGACTCCTCTGAGTCAGATGAGGAAGAGTAGACAACCTTCTTCTTCTCCTTCCTCTTCTTCTTCTCCTTTTCTTCGATGAATGCTATACCTTTCTCTTTGGCCGAAACGTTAGCTTGCTCGTGCTGTTCAAATTCACAAAACAAATCATCTAATTTAACTAAAGATAAATCCCTTGATACTTTGTAGGCATCCACCATAGATGCCCACAAGGTAGTTCTTGGGAAGGCTTGTAGGGCATACCTGACGATATCTCGGTTTTCGATCTTTTCTCCAATCACATGGAGTTTGTTGATGACCTCCTTCACCCTTTCATGCAACTGGCTGACAGTCTCGTTGCTCTTCATGCATAGGGATTGGAGTTGGGCCACGAGCAAGTCCTTCTTTGCTCTTCTGGACTCGTTTAACCCTTCATTCAATTCCACCAGTTTGTCCCACAATTCTTTGGCGCTCTTGAATGACCCCACCTTGTTGAGTTGCTCCTTTGTGAGGCCGCACTATAGTGTGGTGGTGGCCTTGGCATTGGACTGCGCCCTCTTCATGACCTCTTTCGACCAGGATCTCATGGGTGTCGGTTCTCCTCTTTCATCGACGGGAGCATCGAATCCATCTACAATGCCAATCCAATTTTCAATATCGTTCATAAGATAATATTGCATCCTACCTTTCCAGTACGCGAAATCGTTCCCGTCGAAGAAGGGTGGCCGTGCAGTGCTGTATCCCTCTTGAAACACCATTTAACTTGCTCCAGTTGACGGTGAGTTCTTCCGAAACGAACCGGCTCTGATACCAACTGATAGATCGACTGGCGTGCTAGGAGGGGGGGTAAATAGCACGTTTTCGTTGATGTCTCTACAAGGTTGTTAGCGCAGCGGAAACAATAATATACAAAGGACAATAAAACAAAGCTAACAACAAGAATTTACTTGGTATCCACCCAAATGGGTTACTAATCCAAGGATCCACGCACGTACACCACTTCCACTACGAAAAATCTCCTTCAGGTGGAGAAACCTTTACAGCGGTGTTGTCTTCCTCTTTACAGAATGTAATGATTGAAGAGAGAGGAAGATGAGAGGACCTTTCACACGAGCAGCACTTCGTTACAATACGGAACCATACCGCTCACGTGCAAAAAGGTCCTCCTTTTATAGGAGAACAGGACAAACTCGCAGTCTGTCAAGCCCCACACCAGTCGACTGCCTCTAGGGCAGTCGATTGGCCTAGCATTAATTGCTAGCCAACGGCTAACCAATAGCTAGTTTTCAGGGTATACAAGTCGACTGCCTTTGGGCCAGTCGACTGGTAGAAGGCTGAAAACCTTCTATGAGTTTTGGCAGTCGACTGCCCACTCACTTCTAGCCAATCTTCACATACTCCTTCACGTGTGCCTTTAGGTTCACTCCTTGGCTCGCCCCTTGAAGTGATCTTCCTCTAGCTCTCGTCCCTCGGATGCGCACACAAGCCTTCCCTTGGCTTGCCTCCATGCCACCCTTCACGTGTGCCCTTGAAGTCCACTTCCCGGCTAGCCCTTGGAGTCCTCCTCCCTCGGCTCTCGTCCCTCGGATATGTTCACCATGTGTGATTCTCCAAGTCCTGCAAACTCAATCACACACATCAAATATAACATAATACTCTAACCTTAAACATATTCACACACACACATCAAAACCATGATCTTCCAATCATTTTAGGGTCGATTGCCTCAACACTATCATCTTGTAAAAACTTTATCGAATATAGAATTGCCCAAAGTAAACAGTCAAGGACCGTGGGCTTTGGAGTAGGAGCCGACCGCGACTCCGAACCAAGTAAAAAATGACTTGTGTTCTTCTGTATTTTATCATTTTCCGCTGCGCATTTACTCTTCTACTCCGAAAAATTTTAGAACGATATTCCCCCCCCCTCTATCATTTTCTTCGATCCAACAGCTTGTGTCTTGTTTTATTGGGATATTGGGTTGAATGGTAGTTGATCAAGGATTAGGGACTAGTCATTTAATTCAATTAGTTAAATGAAACTATATAATTAGAATGAATCCTAATGGATTAGGGTAAATTGTTTAGCTAAGGTATCATATTTATGATAGCTAAATTATGTCCAATATTCCAAGATACTGATTTGATACCATTGCGGATATATATTAGATGAGGGCTCTTAGCATACATACATCTTAATCCTGAGGTGGTTACTTCTTGCTTGTCTTCCTTAGTGTCACTTTATCTTATGCATTGCTTGCTTATGATTTTGTAGTAGGTTTTATTACCTTATATCTGCTACCGTTGTTATCCTGCTTGATACTTATTGCTTGATCTTTGAGATGATCTAATTCCTGTCTATACAGTCTCGTCATTTGACTTCTGATTCTGTATAATATATACATGTGGATGTACCCGTAGATATAGAGGTAAGTTACTTTGTATCTGCATTGATTGATTGCATGTGTACCTCGTTATATGATCATTACGTCATGATACATGTGTTCGACCTATGCATGTTAGGTTGAGTTATCGATGATGATTTGGTGGGCGTTGCATGTGTTAAAGTCATGCACCATTCTTGCATTGTTGCATGTTAACGATCATCGGTATCCCTTATGGTCTGAGCCCATTGTCAATCTCTTTCTGGATCTGCACACACGATCAATTATGGGTTAGTGGATACCAGCGGGTGTGTGTATTGCTTTGTGTTGCTCTGTTCGTACGTTCAAGGGTAGTGGTTCCGGAGTGTGGTAGCAAACAGGGATTGCTCCTCCTTCAAGTGATATCAGGAGATGAGAGAGTTATCTCCCCCTTTATGATTTGGGTCAGAGTGATTGCTCCACAACATCCAGTTCATTTGGTCACTCAGGAGCAGTAATGTCAGAGTGTGAATAGTTGTCATAGCCCTACCCACTCAACCATTCACTTATGACCTGTGACGGTAGTTTGACTGGCATCAAGGGTGATACATGTCATTACTGCGTGTGCATATGATGCATTATGCATTTGTTTGTGCTAGGTGCATTTGATTGCTGCTTATATTTGACATGCACATACAGGGGACAGTTACACATTGGATTGTGTTTTGGTACTTGATGTTATATAGGGGTTGATTGCACCACCTCGCAGGATAGATGGATTCTAGTATGTATATTCATTCAGTACTTCAGTTTTGCATATCCTGATATTTCCTTGAGACTATATCCTATTGTTTCCTTATAGCTTGTATAGCTATTTTTATGACATGCATATCTATCACTATATCTGCAGAGTCCGCTTGGACTCACCACCCTTTACACGACTTTTGTTTTCAAGTTGATGCCTACCAGGAGAGCCCAGTTGCCAATCCCAAGTCATAACGACTCTAGTTTTGGGTTTTCTGCCTTGCTTATGATTGTTTTTAAAGCATATTTCATATTTTGTATTTGCTTTTGCGTCTTGGACTTGTATTTACGTTGTATTGATGCGTGGATTCTACTTTTGAGTCCTTTGTTGGACTTTATGTGATGTGTTTTTCTGCGCACCGCCCGGATGATAGATCAAGTAAGTCTCATTGGGATTTATGCTATGGATGCATTTTCATTTATAATATCCAGCTGGGATTGACTGATATATGTTATTTGAGGGCATGGAAGCCATATCTTGTGTGTATGTATGTATGTATGAATATTCCATATTGTCCGCCATATAGGGGAGATGATGTTTGATTGTATATTGAACTAGTGGCTCCTCTCTAGGGGTGTGACAAGAGATGTATTGTTGCGTGATGACATAATGTCCAATGATTTTTATAGTTTGAAAAATATTAAGAAAGAATTAGGTCTTGTAGTGGAAACAATTGATGTTTATAGAAATAGTTGTATGCTATATTGGGAAGATGATGAATGATGCAGATGTTTGTAAATTCTATAACCGAGCTAGGTATAAGAGCACCAAAAGGAGTCAATAACAACGTATATCATACACTTAGTTATTTTAGTTGTCTTTAATTCTTAGTTTACAAAGGCTTTATGCATCAAAGGCTACTGCTAAACACATGTCTTGGAATGGAAATCATAGAATATAAGAGGGGTCAGTGTGTAATCCATCAAATGATGAATTTGCGAAGGAGACTCAAAATATTAGGTTTTGCTCCATTTGGCAAATTAGGAAGAAATTATTCTTGTTGGTGAGTTATCTTAACTTTATATAATCTTTCACCTGGGATGTATATGAAAACACGGTATATATTTTTAACATTGGTTGTGCCTAACCCACAAAATCCAAAGAAGTTAATAGATATTTATATACAACCACTGATTACAGAGCTGAAACAACTATGGGATGAAACTTTTCCAATATATGATGTTCATATTAATCAAATGTTTGTAACGAAAGTTGCTCTTCATTGGACCATAAATAACTTTCCGCTTATGGTATATTATTAGAATGGAGAACCACTAGGATTTTAGAATGTCCAATATGTATGGAGTGATCAGAGTCAATCAAGTTGAAACCTAAAAAGAAGTTGAGTTATTTTGATTGTTATAAGCAGCTTTTATAACCAATTCCTAATTTCAGAAGGAAAGAAGAATTCACTGAATTGAATTGAAAGAACACCTCTGCCATTGAGATTAACAAGTAAACAAATTTGGTAAAGAGTGCTTAACTTTTCATCTATTATTGAAGAGTCACATGGTAGAACATGTGAATATGGAAGTAAGCATAAATGGATTAAAAAAGTATATTTTAGGATTTACCGTATTGGAAGACTCATTTGATTCATTATAATCTCGATGTAATGCATACTGAGAAGAACATTTTTGATATTATAATAAATAGAGTGATGGATATCGCTGGTAAAAGATGTTAGGACCGAAGTGTTAGTGATATGAGAGAAGTGTCCTAAGGCAATCGCCTTATGATGTAAGCATTTATATTAATAAATGATAATTCACTATTTGAGTATACATGTTTTGTGTATTTGATTAGGATCTTAAACTCATCTACTGAATGCCCGCAATACAACTCACAGCATAAGAGAATTTGTGATGGGATCACAACTAGTGATTATCTCTATATGTGCAATTGTGAAGTATTGAAATTATCCCTAGTCGATGAATTGATAAAAACAGACACTATCGATTCTGTTGAGACTAGCATGGGTTATTCTCTAATCAGCTGATTCTCACTGGCTGGTGACATTGGGATGTCCGGAGATAAACATGGATGCTAGTTAAGGGAACTAGTTCATTGGAGTGACTAGCTGTAAGACTTCATATGGGAATCTATATGTAGATATGTCAATGAAGTTCTTACTGCAGCTTAAGTGCGATGTTCCTTTGACTTGCGGTGTTCAAGTCATCTTGGTCATAAAGACTTATACTTTAACATCTTAAGCAAGCATCTCCAAGGAGGTGTGGACCCAGGATGATTGGGTATAAGCCGAAGTGCCCGAAGATGTTTGAACAGCCTACAAAGGATTCACCACTCCTTGCGAGGAGATGTATACCCAGGCCTATCGTCGGATTGTTACTCAAAACCTCTGGCCAGAGTATATCATGTTTAGAGTGCGAGGCTCTTACATGAGAGTAATTAGAAATCCAAAGGACGAGAAAGACACTACTTGGGCTAGGTGTGACGTAGTCAGCCTAGTGGGGACTGACACCATAGACCGTGTCCTGAACCAAGTGGGTATAAGGTGGTGAAGGGAATGGGGCACGATTCATTAGAGCTGCTGAAGGGTTTCAGAATAATTTCTTCTGAGGTCAAACCGTTGATCTTTCGATTAATTGGGGATCATGATGTACTACTAGGTGCCACTCATGATCGTTCTATAATTAGTTGATTATAGACGGCCAACATAAATCGAAAGCCTATTTAGTCACACGCACTACGAGTGATCCGAGGGATTTAAAACGAGTTGACAATTAGATTTTCCGATCAAGAGAAATAAGTCGAATCTGAGTTAATCAGAGGCGCAATGGAAACTAAAAATGGCTAAGTCTTTTGAAGGCTTTTTGGGCGAATTAAATGAGTTTAATTCGCGATTGATTCGGGTCAGTTTTGGCCGGCCAAAGAGGGTGTTAACCCTCCTTGGGTGGCCTGCCAATAAAGGGAGAATAAACCAATTTAATTGGTTTAATTAATAAAATAAATCTAGCGCTATTTATTTTATAAATTATGGATGAATAAATTTGTATAAAGAAATTTATATAAATAAATTTGTAGAAATTTATTCTTTTTATGGAAGTTAAAATAATCCATGAAATAGTTTATTTTAATTTTATAAAATCAATTAAAAATTGATTTTTCCATAATAAGAAAGATTATAAATTTCTTATAAAATTTATTCCATAATTTAAAGAGAAGAGGAATTTGTTTTATTATAAATTAGTTATAATAAGACTCGGCTTAAACGGAATAATTAATAAGAGAATTTATAAGATAAATTTCTTATAACTAATTCCGTTAATTCCGTTAATTCGGTTTAGAGGGAGACTTAGCAAAGGAGTTGCTACTATATAAAGGAACCAAAGGCAAGCCCTTATTCCCAATCAACTAATCAAGTTGTGAAGAGCTCTCCCTCTCTCTCTCTTCTCTTCTCCCTCCCCTCTCCTCCCTTAGGGCCGGTGCCCACTTGGTGACCTAGGGCCGGCGCCCTTCATCCATCTAGGGCCGGCGCACCTCATCCACTTCCTTGGGTTGTGGCGTGAGCATTCAAGAAGAAGGAGAACCCGAACAAGAAGAAGAAGAAGCGGATAGCGACTCCTCTTTTCTCGGAATTCGATTCCGTTACTTCGTTGGTTAGTTTCCCTTTCCTCTCTTGATCTTTCTTGTTGTGCCTATAGAGAATCTAGTAGTTCTCGTCGGCACAAAACTCGTGACTTTGCGAAGTCATCCCGAAGAGAACTCAGCGTGGACGCGAATAGAGGCGGAACTTCCAAGGGACGCTACGGTTGGATCTCGTCCCTTACTTCGAGTTACGAGAGGTACTTAGTAAATTAGTTTACTTTTCCGCAAAGTTTTATTTTATTATTATGTCAACACACTATAAGGTTGCATGCTAGATACGAAGTTAAAATAATTTAGGAAATTATTTTATGCAAATTCTTCCGCTGCACGTAAAAATTTAAAATTTTACGAACTCGTATCCTTGTCAACATGCACCCGGTCCCAACAGTGGTATCAGAGCCGGTTAGTGCTCGACATTATCATATAATTGTTTTGCGGAACTCTTTGTCATGATCTCAATTTCGGAAAATTTTTCAATTATGGAAACTTTCAAATTATAATAGATTTTAGATTTAGGAATTTCAAAGTTTTGGAAATCCTCATGAAATTTCGCAACGTTTGGAATTTTCTAGTTTCTAAATTTTATGATAATTGTGAAAACTTCCCATCTTTGGAAACTTTCCAAATTTTGGAAATTTTTCTATTTTAGAAATTTTCCAATTTTTGGAAATATGTAAGTTTTCTTTTTACCAGAAACTTACAATTATTCTGAAAATTATTTTTGAAATCTCGGGCATTTTGGGCACTTTCTTTTGAGAAAGTCTAGACAAATTCCATGGACAGTTATTGACATTAATTTGAATTGGTTTTAAATTGACAACAAAATTCTTTATTTTGGATTGAGCCTCGGGGAGCCGTCCAATTTAAAGTTAGTTGTTGTAATTTAATTTCCCAATTTTTAATTGAAATTGTCATGTTTGATTTGGATTGAGCCTCGGGGAGCCGTCCAATTAGATTTACAACACATTACTTTTCTTTGGGTATCTGAGCCTCGGGGAGGCACCTTAGAAAAAATAATTTGTTTGTAATTAAATTNTATTTTAAGAAAAATTTTCCAATTTTGGAAATATGTAAGTTTTCTTTTTACCAGAAACTTACAATTATTCTGAAAAATTATTTTTGAAATCTCGCAATTTTGGGCACTTTCTTTTGAGAAAGTCTAGACAAATTCATGGACAGTTAATTGACAATTAAATTTGAATTGGTTTTAAAATTGACAACAAAATTCTTTATTTTGAATTGAGCCTCGGGGAGCCGTCCAATTTAAAGTTAGTTGTTGTAATTTAATTTCCTAATTTTTAATTGAAATTGTCATGTTTATTTTGGATTGAGCTTCGGGGAGCCGTCCAATTAGATTTACAACACATTACTTTTTTTTGGGTATCTGAGCCTCGGGGAGCCACCCTTAGAAAATAATTTGTTGTAATTAATTAAATCCATGAATAAAATATGTTCAAGAGGTGATGCTCTTACATATTGTTGTCTCCAAAATTAATTAGGAAAATGGTTTCCTATAGAGTATTCTTAAATAAGATTTTCATGAAAATAATATGTAGTTGAATTAAGGGATTTGTCTCTTAATTTAATAAGATTTGATTTAGAGAAATCAAAGTCTTGAACATATTATTTCCGAAATTAATTATGACAATTTAGGAAATTGTTTCCCAAAACAATTCCTTTAATAAAGTATGAAATTATAATTAGGAAATCCGGTTCCTAATTTAATTCATGAGACTTGATAAATTAAGTCACATACATACTTTATTAAGGAAATCGTTAGTCATGACATAATTCTATGTCATGAATGTGCTTAGAAAAGATGAGACCCAAAAACCCCTTACAAAATATTAAGGCTAACACCTTCCATTAATATGGTTAGAACCGGAGTTTTGTTTCTAGTTTGGGTTGATGGACACATCCATGCCCGGCTTGAACCTCAACATGTTCAAACCATGGAATTAGTTTATGGATAATATAGTTGGAGTCAGAGGTCAATCCTTAGTTTTGGTTGTTGGACACATCCAAGCCTGACTAAACGGTTGAATGAGCTCCAACCATATTAAAACTATTTCTTGATTAATGGGTCAGCCTTAAGCTTGGAGCATCGATTTGTTGTGTCACAGCCAAGGTCGATGTAAAGAGAGGTGCAGTTGGGTGCTATGTATAATGTTGCATACTTGTTAATGAGTTAACAACCCAATGATTTATGCAAACATTCAATTAGTTGATAGCATAATGTGTTAGTTGCATATATGTGATATGTAATCAGTATAATTACCTACCTTCATAGCTAAGAATGACTTGATGGCCACAGCCATGGCTGTTCTTATCTATGGTTGGATATCAACCTATTTGGAGATGTTCCTACGATCTCCCGAATTGATAATAAGGGTGACTCAATTCGTAAAATAAATAGGATTTAATTTATGTATGACGATACATTCTTTAATCATTCTTCTCACATAATCTCAATTTGTATTTCTAGGATAATCACTCGATCATGTCTTCCCTAAACTTGCGTTCCATTTTGGACACCAATAAACTGACTGGGCCAAACTTCATGGACTGGCTTCGAAACCTGAGGACAGTCCTCAAGGCAAAGAAGCTTGCTAATGTCCTTGAAGATCAACTTCCCAACCGTCCTCCCGAAAGTGCAACTCCAGACCAGTTTCCTGAGTTGCTCAACATGCTGAAGACTTTAAAGCCTTCTGTGAAGCAGGATCAAAAGACGGTACTGTTAGTTGGTTCCTCGAAGAAAGGTTCTAAGAGGAAGGCCAATGAACAGAATAAGGGAAAGAAGAAAAAGGCCAAAAAGACTGAAAATACCCTAAAAGGCACTTGCCATCACTGTGGCAAGGAGGGTCACTTGCGAAGAAACTGCAAGATTTATCTTGAGTCCTTGAAAGAGAAGGCATCCGATGCCCCATCCTCTTCAAGTATCTTCGTTATTGAATGTCACTCTATTTCCTCAAACACTTGGGTACTTGATACTGGGTGTAGCTCACATATATGTAATGACATACTGGGGCTAAGGAATAGAAGAAGACTTGTCAAAGGAGAAGCAAATATGCGAGTTGGAAATGGAGCAAAGATTGCTGCTGTTGCCATCGGAACCTATTTGCTAAAGCTCCCCACTGGACGTGTCTTAGAATTGGATAATTGTTATTCTGTTCCTTCATTAATAAAGAACATTGTATCTATTTCATGTTTGAATGAAAAAGGTTATCATTTAACTTTTAGTAAGAATTGTTGTTACATAACTTTAAATAGCGTTCTTTATGGAAATGGAACTTTGTGCAATGGCATCTACACGTTAGATTTATCCAGTGACGTTTTCAATATCGAAGTTAACAACAAACGTGCTCGAATAGATAATCGAATAGACTCCTACACGTGGCATTGTCGTCTTGGCCATGTAAGTAAGAAACGCATGACCGAATTACACCGATGTGGAATTTTGGAATCATTTGAACCCGGTTCATTTGATACATGCGAATCATGCTTAAAAGGCAAGATGACCAAATTACCCTTTCCTGGAAAAGGTAATCCAGTGGGAGAGTTGCTTGGTCTAATACATACCGATGTATGTGGACCAATGTCAACTCCTGCACAAGGAGGCTATAACTACTTCATCACCTTTATCAATGATCACTCACGATTCGGGTACGTGTTCTTGATGAAACACAAATCTGAAGCTTTTGATAAATTCAAAGAGTTCAGAAATGAAGTAGAGAAACAACTTGGCAAAAGTATTAAAATACTTCGATCCGATCGGGGTGGTGAATACTTAAGTCAAGAGTTTCAAGAATATCTAAGGGACAATGGGATATTATCCCAATGGACTCCGCCATATACACCACAGCATAATGGTGTATCTGAGAGGTGAAACCGAACCTTGATGGACATGGTTAGGTCGATGATGAATCATGCAACTCTTCCAAAATCCTTTTGGGGTTATGCACTTAAGACAGCTGTTTACTTATTAAACAGAGTCCCGACCAAGGTAGTCTCTACTACTCCATATGAGATTTGGAATAGTAAGAAACCTCACTTAACTCACCTTAAGATATGAGGTTGTCCTGCTTATGTGAAGCGGGTTGATCAGACAAATTGGATGCTAAGTCTGATAAATGTCTATTTATTGGATACCCTAAGGAAACGAAGGGTTACCAATTCTATCATCCCTTGGAATAAAAGGTGTTTGTTTCAAGGCATGCTGTATTTCTAGAAAAAGAATTTCTTTTACAAGAAAACAGTGGGAGTGGCATTGAACTTGATGAAGTTCAAGAAGCTCCAATAGACATTACAGAGACACCTAGTCTAGGCCCACAACCGATAATTCATAGTGATGAGCTATCAGTTGAACCTAAAACTACACCACCTCTTCGTAGGTCTGATAGGACACGCAACATTCCAGAGAGATACGGATTTCTCGTAAGTGAATCGAACGACGTGTTGCTCATTGGCGATGACGAACCTATCAGTTATGAAGATGTTCTGAAAAGTTCAGAAAGGGACAAATGGCTTGAAGCCATGAAGTCGGAAATGGATTCCATGTACGAAAACCAAGTATGGGACTTGGTTAACCCACCTGAAGGGATTAAGCCCATCGGGTGCAAGTGGGTTTTCAAGAAGAAAACCGACATGGAAGGTAATGTAGTTACCTTTAAGGATAGATTAGTGGCAAAAGGATATCGTCAAAAACAAGGGATTGATTATGACGAAACCTATTCGCCAGTAGCTATGCTTAAATCCATTCGGATGCTCCTAGCCATAGCAGCTCATTATGATTATGAGATATGGAAAATGGATGTGAAAACAGCTTTCCTTAACGGAAACCTGCTTGAGGATGTATACATGATACAACCTGAAGGTTTCACATCGGTTGATAAAACCAAAGTGTGCAAGCTTCGACGATCCATATATGGATTGAATCAAGCATCTAGGAGCTAGAACATCCGTTTTGATGAGACAATCAAAGAGTTTGATTTCTCACAAAATCTTGACGAACCTTGTGTGTACAAGAAGGTTAGTGGGAGTGCAGTCGTATTCCTAGTATTATATGTCGATGACATATTACTTATAGGAAACGATATATCAGTCTTACAAACAGTTAAAATTTGGTTGTCCAAAACTTTCTCCATGAAAGACCTGGGAGAAGCAACCTATATCCTTGGGATTAGAATCTATAGAGATAGATCAAAACGGTTGCTTGGTCTTTCGCAGTCTACGTATATAGACCGAGTGCTAAAGAGGTTTAGCATGTCGAAATCCAAGAAAGGTTACCTTCCCATCAGGCATGGGATCAACCTTTCGAAGTCTATGTGTCCGCGCACAGAAGACGAGAGGATTTGCATGAATAAGATTCCTTATGCATCCGCAATAGGATCTATCATGTATGCTATGTTATGTACTAGGCCCGATGTATCATATGCTCTGAGCGTCACGAGCAGATACCAGTCTGATCCAGGAATGGATCATTGGGCGGCTGTTAAGACAATCCTTAAGTACTTAAGAAGAACTAAGGATGTATTTCTAATATATGGAGAAGGAGATTTGATAATACGTGGGTATACAGATGCCAGTTTCCAGACAGATAAGGATGACTCCAAATCGCAGTCTGGATACGTATTTACTTTGAATGGAGGCGCAGTAAGTTGGAAAAGTTCCAAACAAGACACCGTAGCGGATTCTACCACGGAAGCGGAATATATTGCAGCTTCGGAAGCAGCAAAGGAAGCAGTCTGGATCAAGAAGTTCGTCTCCGAACTTGGCGTGGTTCCAACCATTGATGAAGCAGTGCCGGTTTACTGCGACAACAATGGAGCTATTGCACAAGCGAAGGAACCAAGGTCTCATCAGCGATCCAAACACGTGCTTCGACGCTATCATCTGATCAGAGAGATTATAAGTAGGAATGACATACAAATTGAGAGAGTTCCCACTGAAAGGAATATAGCGGATCCCTTAACTAAGGCCTTGCCTCAAAGCAAGTTTGAGGGACATGTTAGAGCCTATGGTATTGGGTACCGTAGCGATTGGCATTAGGCCAAGTGGGAGTTTGTTAGTGATATGAGCGAAGTGTCCTAAGGCAATCGCCTTATGATGTAAACATTTATATTAATAAATGATAATTCACTATTTGAGTATACATGTTTTGTGTATTTGATTAGGATCTTAAACTCATCTACGGAATGTCCGCAATACAACTCACAGCATAAGAGAATTTGTGATGGGATCACAACTAGTGATTATCTCTATATGTGCAATTGTGAAGTATTGAAATTATCCCTAGTCGATGAATTGATAAAAACGGACACTATCGATTCTGTTGAGACTAGCATGGGTTATTCTCTAATCAGCTGATTCTCACTGGCTGGTGACATTGGGATGTCCGGAGATAAACATGGATGCTAGTTAAGGGAACTAGTTCATTGGAGTGACTAGCTGTAAGACTTCATATGGGAATCTACATGTAGATATGTCAATGAAGTTCTTACTGCAGCTTAAGTGCGATGTTCCTTTGACTTGCGGTGTTCAAGTCATCTTGGTCATAAAGACTTATACTTTAACATCTTAAGCAAGCATCTCCAAGGAGGTGTGGACCCAGGATGATTGGGTATAAGCCGAAGTGCCCGAAGATGTTTGAACAGCCTACAAAGGATTCACCACTCCTTGCGAGGAGATGTATACCCAGGCCTATCGTCGGATTGTTACTCAAAACCTCTGGCCAGAGTATATCATGATTAGAGTGCGAGTCTCTTACATGAGAGTAATTAGAAATCCAAAGGACGAGAAAGACACTACTTGGGCTAGGTGTGACGTAGTCAGCCTAGTGGGGACTGACACCATAGACCGTGTCCTGAATCAAGTGGGTATAAGGTGGTAAAGGGAATGGGGCACGATTCATTAGAGCTGCTGAAGGGTTTCAGAATAATTTCTTCTGAGGTCAAACCATTGATCTTTCAATTAATTGGGGATCATGATGTACTACTAGGTGCCACTCATGATCGTTCTATAATTAGTTGATTATAGACGGCCAACATAAATCGAAAGCCTATTTAGTCACACGCACTACGAGTGATCCGAGGGATTTAAAACGAGTTGAAAATTAGATTTTCCGATCAAGAGAAATTAGTCAAATCTGAGTTAATCATAGGCGCAATGGAAACTAAAAATGGCTAAGTCTTTTGAAGGCTTTTTGGGCGAATTAAATGAGTTTAATTCGCGATCGATTCGGGTCAGTTTTGGCCGGCCAAAGAGGGTGTTAACCCTCCTTGGGTGGCCGGCCAATAAAGGGAGAATAATCCAATTTAATTGGTTTAATTAATAAAATAAATCTAGCGCTATTTATTTTATAAATTATGGATGAATAAATTTGTATAAAGAAATTTATATATATAAATTTGTAGAAATTTATTCTTTTTATGGAAGTTAAAATAATCCATGAAATGGTTTATTTTAATTTTATAAAATCAATTAAAAATTGATTTTTCCATAATAAGAATGTTTATAAATTTCTTATAAAATTTATTCCATAATTTAAAGAGAAGAGGAATTTGTTTTATTATAAATTAGTTATAATAAGACTCGGCTTAAACGGAATAATTAATAAGAGAATTTATAAGATAAATTTCTTATAACTAATTCCGTTAATTCCGTTAATTCGGTTTAGAGGGAGACTTAGCAAAGGAGTTGCTACTATATAAAGGAACCAAAGGCAAGCCTTTATTCCCAATCAACTAATCAAGTTGTGAAGAGCTCTCCCTCTCTCTCTCTTCTCTTCTCCCTCCCCTCTCCTCCCTTAGGGCCGGCGCCCACTTGGTGACCTAGGGCCGGCGCCCTTCATCCATCTAGGGCCGGCGCACCTCATCCACTTCCTTGGGTTGTGGCGTGAGCATTCAAGAAGAAGGAGAACCCGAACAAGAAGAAGAAGAAGCGGATAGCGACTCCTCTTTTCTCGGAATTCGATTCCGTTACTTCGTTGGTTAGTTTCCCTTTCCTCTCTTGATCTTTCTTGTTGTGCCTATAGAGAATCTAGTAGTTCTCGTCGGCACAAAACTCGTGACTTTGCGAAGTCATCCCGAAGAGAACTCGGCGTGGACGCGAATAGAGTCGGAACTTCCAAGGGACGCTACGGTTGGATCTCGTCCCTTACTTCGAGTTATGAGAGGTACTTAGTAAATTAGTTTACTTTTCCGCAAAATTTTATTTTATGATTATGTCAACACACTATAAGGTTGCATGCTAGATACGAAGTTAAAATAATTTAGGAAATTATTTTATGCAAATTCTTCCGCTGCACGTAAAAATTTAAAATTTTACGAACTCGTATCCTTGTCAACATGCACCCGGTCCCAACATGAAGGAATTTAGATATCTCCATAATAGTATGATATTGTCCACTTTTGACATAAGTTCTCATGCTTTTGTTTTTGAACTCTACTAAAAAGATCTTATACCAATGAAGATATCTTTGCCTCATAAGCTTATAATATTTCCCATGTGTTCTCAATATGGGACTTTGTTTGCAATTTGTAATCCCAACAATTTCCCCCTCAAACGAAGGACCATAAGACACCCTCAAGCAGAAAGTCTATCCATTTGATGATCGATCCTCGACCCTCCAGGTCTTCCCACCCCTCGGTCCAACCGACCTACTAGAACATCCATTCCAAGACACAACTATGACTTCCTACCTGGTGTCTGGTCCTCTTAACTCGGACATGGGAGTCTCCACTTCTTTTATTTAAGGTTAATATTCCATTCACATGGTTCGATTAGACCATAGCTCTTGTGCACAGTCAATAGTTAGACCTTCTGACAGTCCAGGTTGTGTACCAATTGTTAGGACTGAAGGAATTTAGATATCTCCAGAATGGTATGATATTGCCCACATTAGGCATAAGCTCTAATGGTTTTATTTTTGGACTCTACCTAAAAGGTCTCATACCAATGAAGATATCTTTCCATTATAAGCAAATGATCTTTCCCATGTGTTTGCTGTTGGAGCAATCTATGGTGCAGAGTGACCATGTGTTTTGATGTTTAGGCAAAAAGTTTAAGTTAGGTTCACCCTTGTATTTGATATGTGTATGTGAGTGTGCAGGTTTGCAGGATACATATAGACTTAGCTGGACAGCTTCGGGTCCGGTGAAGGATGGCATGAGACGAGCCGTGGGCTTGTATGCATCTGAGGGACCGTGGACAAAGCAAGAACGATGAGCAGAGGGATGCGCACTTCGAGGCATACGCGAAGGATGGCATGAGGATGAGCCGCGTGTTCGTATGCATCCGAGGGACGAGAGCCGAAGTCGAAGAAAGCTTGAAGGCAATAGGTTGAGGCTGATGGATGAAGAGTCAGCTGAGTTATGAGGGTCCGAGTGCTGAGAGAATTGTACTCGGGAAGGGAGACCCTAGGTTTATGGAGTTGGCAGTCGACTGATGCTTGGATCAGTCGACTGATGAAGAGCACAAAAAGAACAGTCGACTGATCCTGTGATCAGTCGACTGATGCCAACTAAAATTTGAAGCGTTGGTCTGTGACATTCGAATTCATGTGGACCAGTCGACTGGTAATTGTCAGAATAGAATCAAGCACTATTTAAGAGGGCTCATTTTTAGCTGAGTTTCTTTGGTGAAACAAGCTTGGGTAAAGCCTATTAGTAGCTTACAAGTGCTCAGAAGTTGTCAAGAGATTGTGGCGAGGTTTCTCCACCCACAAGGAGCAACAAGAGCTAGCTAGAGGTGATCCGGGGAGTCATCCACCGACGGATCGGGATCGTCCACCTTACGGATAACTGTGGAGTATGAGTATCATCTTCGAACCACGTAAAGGTTTGGTGTTAGCATTGTTTTAGTTTATACTTAAGTTTTCCGCTTACGATTGCTAACACCTGTAGGAAGAAAATCAAAAAGTAGCTATTCACCCCCCCCCCCTCTAGCTAAACGTCAAGGTCCTAACATTTGCAATGTGGGACTTTATTTGCAACCTTGCAACCCCAACAAAATAAAAGAAAAACTAAATCCAAGAAAAGATATTCGACTCCATTGCAAATGACCCACTCTTGATCTCAATGAAAGTAGTAGAGGTCCAAAGACAAAGGAAGTTTATATCTTGAAAAAGGATTAGAGACGTGTTGTTTGTGAATGGTTGAAATCAATGAGATTTCATGATGGTTATGTCTCTAATTTTTGAAGATGTGTCTATTTGAAGGAATCCAAATTGATAAGTTTGAAAAGTCATGACTATCATATATTCATAGAAAGGTTAATTCCTATTGCCTTTAAGGAACTCTTACCAACTTTTATATGGGATGTCATTGTTGGTGCTAGAAGCACCAGATCGAACTTTATTTTGATAAGTGGCAAAGAGTACAAGTTAAGATAGTATTGTGTACTAATGGATTTGTGGAGTTTGTAAGAAAGTCCTACGTAAGCTAGGCAAGAAGCCTTGACCTGCAGGGCTGAGCACAAAGTTCTGGTCGAGGATCGGGCAACGAAGACTTGGTGAGTGAATCCGAGCATGAAGACATGGTCCGGGGGACCGAGCAGAAGACTTGCTGAGCAAGGATCACAGACAGAAGTCGAGACGGGTCGAGGTCGAACATCGTCAAGTTTTGGGTACTCGGAGGCCGAGCAACAGTCCAACCGAGGTTCCGGGTGGCAATAGGTAAACTCTTCTGAGAGGAATAGGTGAGGGTGCGTTCCCCGGTGAGGGAACAGTAGGCGACGGTGTTGGGTATGGCTTGGCGGGTTTCCTAAGCGAATACTTGGTCGTCCTTGAGAGACCTCTCCATGTCTACGGATTAAAAAAATAATCCGAATGGAGACCCATCTCCCAACGACCATCTCGCACCGTATCGAACGATCCAAATTAAAACTCGGCCAATCACAAAAATCGAGCCTTGTAATTTGCTTGACCGTTCGACCATGGAAAAGGCGACGAGTGGATCGCCAGCTTTTGTGTTTATGGTCGGGGTCCAGTTAATTAATTATTATCCATGACAAAAAATCAAAATAATTAATGAACATACATGAAATGACGAGACAAATAAATAAGGCACAAAATAAACATAAGGAGCTTGGGAAAGAGTTATGCCTTCCCGATCACCTCGTGGCCTTCTACCTTATGTCCTTCCCTTCCTGGATGTCGTGTGGGCGATGGGCTACCGGGAACCGAGATCACCAAGGCACTCTAACCGAGATCTTCTTCTTGACTTGGTCGAAAACCAAACCCTAGCCTCTAGGGTTTTCTCGCAGCAAGCTTATGGCTCCCTCTCCCTTGCGCCGTCGGCCACAACTGGCCACCACATCCCCTCCGGCCAGCAGCAGACCTTGAGAAGGAGGAGAAGAAGATGAAGAAGGAGATAGATCTCCTTTTTCTTCTCCCAACCAGTCGAACAACCTCCCATTCCTCTTCCTTGCGCCGCCGCAGCACCTTCTCTTGCGCCACCTCCTTTCGGCCGCTGCCCCTTGGTCCCTCACCGCCAACCACCACAAAGGGAAGGGAAGATCCCTTCCTTCTCCCTGGTGATCCCAGCCAAGTGTTGATGGAGAAGGGAGGAAGAAAAGAGAAGTAGAAGAGCCTCCTTCCCTTTTTGCACCGGCCGAAAACTAGAGGAGAAGAGATGAGAGAGAGATAGAGAGGAGAGGCCTTGGGAGTAATCCCTTGGATTAAGTCTTGGTTTCATGGTCTCCTTGGGTATATATATGGCTAAGATAGGGACCAAGAGGAGGAGTTGGATCTTGTCCCACAAATGGATCTAAACCCGATCCATTAATTAAGATCCATTCCACTAATGGATCTTAATTGAACTTCCTCACCAACTCCCATATTTTCATATGGGATCCACATATTACGAGTCGTACATCCCACCGTGTTTAAGATATCGAATGCCCGTTAATTAATTTAAATTACTGACAATTCAAATTAATTAACTTCTGGATCCTTGATTAGTACCACTCAACCTTATCATCATGTCGGGTCAAATCCACCTGCAGGGTTTAGCATGATGAACATTTTGAGCTCATCAAGGGGGCATCATCAACCTGACTCACCAGGACATGGATTCCGTCAATAATCAATAGAACATCATATTATTAATATTATCTCCCTACTTACTGGGCCTATCAATCTAACAGAATATATCTCGCCCATTGGTAAATCAAAGAAATAATAATTAATAATATATGCCCGTTATTATATCGGGATTAAGGGATCGTACTCCATAATAAACTCTAAAGTCCTATCCAATTATCGAGTTAGTACAAATTAGATAACCTCTGATTTTGGTCCTGCTCAATATACTCAAAGCACACTAGTGTAATTCTATGGTCAAGACCAACCACACCTAATTATACTACAACCATCCTGATGGATTGTCCAATTCCATCTTGGTTCTGAGCCTCTACTTATACTAGGCATGAACTGATAACATGATCTTCCATATGACACCACACACCATGTTATCTACAATGCGAATTAATGGACTTTATGCATGTACTAATATAAACAAGAACCTAGTGTAGTTGTGATTCTCTTTTAAAATGAAGATGTTCATATAAAAGAAATCATGTCATTCAGTATACACATCTTATAGGCGGTCTGACCTAGGGTTTTGGATGAAACCTGAGAGTCAGGACCAAGACAGCACTGGTTGTGTTCCATATGTGCTTTATTTATATTATTGGATGTTTGGAACTAACCCTTGTTGCAACTGAAAAAGCTGAAAGGGACTCAGGCACATGAAAGCTGGCAGCTAGAAAGTGAGCTAGCGCAATGGTCAGACTGACGTGGCAAGTGCTGAGTAGAGGATCCACGTCAGTAGTCAGGTGCGTGAAAGGGACTCTGGCGCCTGACTAGGATAAAGTTTGACTGCATAGCAGATAAAGTTTTCTCTCAATTCTCTACGACTAGGGTGCCTGAAAGGCCTTTCAGGCACCTGAATGAGTAATATGAAAAGGGGTCGAGTGCAGTAGCCCAAAACAACAACTCAATCTCTGTGATCACTCTCTTCTCCTATGTGCTGTGTGACCAAAGCTTAGACAATGCCAAAATGCCATCCGACACTCTGAACAAAGTCTTGCCCTCACACTTCAGGAGTTAGTATTATTATTGTTGTTAATTTCATATTGCACACATTGATTTATAATATTGTAAACTTGTTGTGATTTATTAGTGACACCCAAAGTAAATGATAAAGGATCATGGGCCTTGCAGTAGGAGCCTATCAAGACTCCGAAGCAAGTCAAACTAACGTGTGTTAGCGATCTTGATTCGTTGTGCATTTCCGCTCCTCTATCTTTCTCTCTTGTGCATACTCTCGAAGCTTCCACTGTGTTACTTTGATCGCTTAGTATTTAATTTGAATTTTTTTAACAAAGCGATATCCCCCCCCTCTATCGCTCATCTCGATCCTACAATTAGTATCAGAGTGAGGGCTGCTTAATTTTGGTGAAACCACCACTTGAGCATTTTTTGGATTTCTCATTTTTGGAAATTTTACTAACTTTTTTGAAACTCTCTTTAATTGTATTTCTTTTATTATTTTATCCCACACTGTTAATCATAGACAAAAGTCTTGGTACATTTTGCTATTTTTGTCTTTGCAAGTTCAAGAAATTCCCCCTACTATTCTTATGGCATTGCAAGAAGGCTACAATACTACTCGCCCCCTCTCTTCTCCGGGGAAGATTTTGAGTATTGGAAATGCTGAATGGAAGTCCACCTAAAAACTCAGGTGGACATGTGGATAATCATCCTAACCAGATTCAACCTTCCAAGAGACGAGCAAGGGGTGATTCTGAGCTTTGAAAAATGGGACACCGCTGCTAAAAAGAAAATTGAAGCTAACGCAAAAGTGACACAAACCCTCCAATGCAGACTTACAAAGGAGGAGCACAATCACGTCAGTCCCTTCAACAGCGCAAAAGAAATCTGGAGTAAACTCATAGAACTCCACGAGAACGTCTGATACTAAGGTAAGGCGTCGCGATATCTTGTTGAATAAACTGTATAACCTAAAACTGTAGGATGGAGAAACGGCTTCCCAGCTACATGCCCAAATTTAGGAATTCATGAATGGACTCCACATCATTAGACACCCAATCGAGAATAGAGATCTGATCAAGTACACACTAAATTCGTTCCCTAGAAACTCCCTGTGGGCATCTATGGTTGATGCCTACAAAGCTTCTAAGGACCTTTCTAAAATAAATTTAGATGAGCTATTTTCCGAATTTGAGTTACATGAGAAGTTTAACGGTTCACTTGTAGAGAATGGTGTAGCTTTAATTGCAGGAAAAATCAAGAAGAAAACCTCGGAACCGGAACCAGATTCTGACTCAGAATCCGAAGAGGAGGAGCTAGAGGAGCTTGTGAACGTCATCCGAAAACTATTCAAAGCTCAGAAATAGCAAAAGAAGAAGAAAACGGGACAACCAAAAAATGATCCATTTGAACCAAAGAACAAGGCAGACCTCACATATTATGAATGTGGAAAGAAGGGGCACTTCAAATCCGAGTGTCCAAATGCAAAAGATACAAAGAAGCAATGGAGGAAGAAGGTGTTGAAGGCCACTTGAGACAAGTCATCTTTGGAATTGGACGAGGATGAACTAACGCACTCCAACTTCCTCGCCTTAACGGCTAGAGATTGACAGCAACTCTAAATCAGATGAAGAAACGAAGCATGGAACCGTCTCACTATCAGAAATGGGTCGACTTAAGGTAAGTAGTTTTTCTGAACAGGATCATTACGAACTAATTTCATACTTATCTCGCAAATTGGCCAAGTCCAATGACCGGGTCTGGTCTCTCCGAGAGGAGGTAAAACTCCTTAAGGAAGAGACCAGCTCGAGTCATTTGACTGAGCAAGCTTAAGAAGAAAACTCTTCTCAAGTCTAAAGACTTGAGGAAGAGAATTCGCCCTGAAAACTCAAGTCAAAGAACATAGAATAAATTTGGAACAATTTATCCTAGGTTCCAAGAATCTTGATATGATTCTTGGAAAACATAAATCTATTCTAAATCGATCTGGAATAGGATTTAAAACCAATTCACGAGTTAGGTCTTACTACTCAGTAATTAATCGCGCAAGCACCCGAGTCCAAGCATGGGTCCCCAAACTGAGCTTGACCAATCAAGCCAGACCAAATCAATATTGGATTCCCAAGGATCATATCTAATACTTAGACAGACCATATCAGGGAAATGATCCAGGGGGAGCCAATATAAGAACATTCATGTGGTCAGATAGTTTTTGTTTGAATACCTTTCTTGATGCTTGTTTATTTTTTTTAAATTATCATGACAAGGATTAGAAATGGTTAGTTAATGATTACATCTGATTGAAACTTGCATAACCTAGTATTAGGGTGGGGCGAACTGATAGTACATTAGGAAAGCCATCTAGGGAGTCATGTAGGGGAAGACGTCTCCTATTTGGTCTTCTTAGTTCGATGGAACTAGCCGAAGCTACCTCGTCACATCCTCGACTAGTTAGACCAAGATTTCTGAACGAGGAATTTAAAAATACTATTTCTTTATTCGGCTTTGTCTAGGAACGGGTTGTTGATCCAATAAGGCTAAGGCCAAAGAAGGCCCCTATACCTCGCCATGACCTAGAAGCCAAATATTAAACTTTATTTTTAAATTATTAATTCTTAATCTAAATCTAACTCGAGGTTCAATCATATCTTAGACTTAATCTAATTTGTCAAAATAAAATTGAAAGCATCTCACAAAACATATAAGGATTCGTATTTTGTCACTTAGAAATGGGTTAGGTGTTTAGTGTTGGGGCAATCTATGGTTCGGTGTGACCATGTGTTTTGATGTTTGGGCAAAGAGTTTAAGTTAGGTTCACCCTTGTATTTGATTTGTGTATTAGAGTGTACAGATTTGCAGGATACACATTGACTCAGTTGGACGGCTTCGGGTACGGTGAAGGATGGCATGGAGGCAAGCCGTGGGCTTGTGTGCACATCTGAGGGACCATGAATATAGCAAGAATGATGAGCCGAGGGAAGTGGATTTCTAGGCGTACATGAAGGATGGCATGGAGGCAAGTCGAGGGCTTGTGTGTACATCTGAGGGACGAGGGCTAAAGTCGAAGAGGGCTTGAAGGCAACAGGTCGAGGCTGCTGGAGCAGGGACGATGAGCCGAGGGAGGCGGACTTCAAGGCATACGTAAAGGATGGCATGGACGCTAGCCGGGCCTTGTGTGCGCATCTGAGGGACGGTAGACAAAGACAAAGAGGGTGCGAAGGCAACAGATCGAGGCTGTTGGTGAAGAGTCAGCTGGGTCGTGAGGGTTCGAGTGCTGAGGGAAATGTACTCGGGAAATCTTAGGGTTCGAGTGCTGAGAGAAGTGTACTCGGGAAGGGAAACCTTAGGTGTGGAAATGGGGCAGTCAACTGGTAGTGGTTGAAAATTCAAACGTTGAGCTTGTAACAGACGAATTTGAGTAGGATCAGTCGACTGGTAATGGACCAGTCGACTAGTACGCGTCTTCTCAGCTTCGAGCTCTATTTATGGGAGCTCGTTTAAGGCTGTTTCTTCTTGGCAAAATTTTCTTGGTTAAAGCTTGTTAGTAGCCTATATTGCTCAGGTATTGTCCAAGAGTTGTGGTGAGGTTTCTCCACCCACAAGGAGCGACAAGAGCTAGCCGGAGGTGCTCCAGGGAATCATCCACCGACGGATCGGGATCATCCTGTAACGCCAGCTTTTTTTTTTCATTAAGCGGCGTTACGTTAACATACTTTGGGCATGTAGACATCCTAATGCAGCGGAAACCTTTAACTTACACCTACATGCACTTACTACCATTCCTAACATCATAACATGGGAACTTAGCATATTAACTTTATACTTAGCATCATATCATGTCATACTTAGCATCATGTCATACTTAGCATCATGTCATAGAGTCACATTCAAGCACATACTAGTAAAGGTAAAGTTCTATCATAAGATGAGCAAACATATTGTTTCTTGGCCAAGTCACTATCACACACATGCTGTAACGCCCTCCTGCTGCTTCCTTACTATCCCCTTGCGTGATCTGCGGTATAAGGAAATAAGACTATAAGCACACAGGCTTAGTAAGACTCTTTCCTACTCACTAAAACCATCCATCACTTAATCATGAGCATATGAAACATTAACATACTTAGTGCTTTACTTAGAACATAAGTCTTATCATCACTTAGCATACATTCGACATGTCATGGACATAGCTTAATCACATTCGTAGCATGGCATAAACATAACCATAAAAACATTCATGGCATGGCATAATACTTGGCATAGACATAAACATCGTAAACATTCATAGCATGGCATAATACTTGGCATAGACATAACATAATAAACATAACCTCACAAACATTCTTAGCATGAACCTAAATAAAATCATGGCATCCTAACTTAGCACAAACCTAATTAAATCATGGCTTCAAAAATTAGCATGGGCATAAATAAAATCATGGCATCCTAACTTAGCATAACATAATTAAATCATGGCATCATAAATTAGTATGGACATAAATAAAATTATGGCATCCTAACTTAGCATAAACATAATTAAATCATGGCATCCTAAACTAGCATGAACATAAATAAAATCATGGCATTCTAACTTAGCATAAACATAATTAAATCATGGCATCCTAAACTAGCATGAACATAAATAAAATCATGGCATCCTAACTTAGCATAAACATAATTAAATCATGACATCCTAAACTAGCATAAAATCATGGCATTCTAACTTAGCATAAACATAAATAAAATCATGGCATTCTAACTTAGCATAAACATAATTAAATCATGGCATAAACATACCTTCATAAACTTACTTTGCATAATATTCTTATCATAAATATAATGCATAACATGGATGGATGCATGTGGCAATTGCATATATATATAAGGATGCTTAATCTTGAAAAACATGCTTTTAAATACTTTAACATAATCATAACATTCATTGGGCCCTGGCTTGTACCACATTCATTCATCATATGCGCGCATCCCTAAGTAAATACGAGGTAGCTAATCTCGACCTACTAGGGTAAGGACAGCTTCATCGGTAGTCCCGAACCGTAAGGACAGCTTCATCGGTAGTCCCAAACCGTGGACAGCTTCATCGGTAGTCCAGAACCGTGGACCTTACTTAGGTCCGGTACAAGCCCATAAAATAAAATAAAATGCTTTCACATGCTTCTTCATTCATAATCATTCATAGCATATTCATTCATTCATCATACTTTCATCATACTTAACATCATCGTTATGCCTTGAAGGCATGAACTTTAACTTCATTCATCATTTTCATTCTTAAACATGGCATATGTACACATCATTTATAAAGCATGGCATACATACAATTTATTCATAAACATGGCATACCTACATATCATTCATAAGACATGGCATACATACATATTATTCATAAAACATGGCATACATATATATCATTCATAGATCATGGCACATGTCTTAAACATTTATGACCTAATCATATAATTCATGACATATAAACTAATGGTTTGGTTAACATAAAAATTCTTCCACCTTACTTAAACATACCTCTTAGTAACCTATACCCAAGCATCTTGGTAGGTTTAACCCAACCCTAGCCCTAGGTTATGTCCTTGGCCGAAAGTCCCCAAGGAACCCTAGGTCCATGAACCTTCACATAACTTCCCAAACAACATCTCATACACATATACTAGGCCATAGGAACCCTTTGATTCCATACTTAAGGCCAACCCTAATCCTTTAGCCCTAATCTTACTCTTGGCTGAAACTTCAAGGCCATGGGGGTATGGAAAAATTTCCATTAAATACCCCAAATCAATTGTTAAATACCAACCATACCTTACCATAGGGCCATTGGGGCCCTTACTTGAAATAAGTCCTAACTTTCCACCCTAGTAGGGTACTTGGCTGAAACCTATAGGGTCTCTAGGCCATGTGAAGCATTCACATAAACACCCTCCATCTCCCTTATATCATGTTAATACATAAAACACATACTTGAGGTTTTAGACCCAACCCTACCCATGGGGTCTTGTTGTTGGCCGAAACCCTAGGGTATCCTAGGGTACCCCAAAAATTCTCAAAACTTATATTTAATCACTAAACATCATAAGAGTACATTAAACAACATTATCAAGATTTTTAGCATCAACATGGACCCTAAAACCTAGTGGCCGAAACCCATAGGGTCTCTAGGGTGCTTGGTTTTGTTTCTTTCAACATCAAGTCCCAAAACCAACCAATAAATCATGCTAAAACATAAGGAACTATTATACCACAGGTGAGGGAGTCTTACCTTGGGTTTCTTGATTTTTTTTTCACCTTGATTATAGAGAATCAAAAGAACTCCTTGGACCTTAAGTCACCTCTAGCCCTTGAAACCTTGGGAAGCCTTTAGATCTTGGAGATGAGACCCTCTTGTGAAGCTTTTCCAAGGGAAAACCCCCTTAGGGTGTTCGGCTAGGATGAGGGAAGGAGGAGGAAGAAAATGCAAAGTGATGGAAGGAAGAGGTAACTCCCAAACCCCCCTCTTTATAACCCATTAAGGAGGTAAATGAAGAGTCTCTCCATGACCCTTCATCTTAACCAATATCCACTTCATTCCCTCATAACATTCCCTTGCTAGGTGAGTTGGTTAGAGCATACATGGTTGTACAAGAGGTCCAAGGTTCAATCCTTGGTAGATACACAATTTTTTTTCCACTTATTTTCTTTTATTTTCCTAGTATTTTCGAAAATCCCTTAAAAATTCCCCCATAATTATGTTAATATTTCTCATTAAAATCCCTTTATATTTATATAAATTTTCACCTAAAATCCTCCAATAATTATGGTACTAAAAAGCCCATATAAGGACCATTAGTGCCCTTTTTCCCAATTTAAATGAGAAAACATGGATTTTCTATGCCAAAGTTCGCATTAATATTTCTAGGTTCCTCAGAAAATTATCTAGACATGCTTAATATTTTAAGGAAATATTAAGAGAATTTTTCGGGTCGTTACACATCCACCTTACGGACAGACATGGAGTAGTAGTTTTATCTTCGAACCACGTAAATCGATGTGTTCTACTTAGTTTTAGTTTTTTGTTTTTGTTTATTCCGCTTGTGCACTAACTTTGTAGAAAGAAGAATCGAAGAAAAGCTATTCACCCCCCCCCCCCCCCCCCCCGCTCTAGCTTGACGACACAATCTAACAAGTGGTATCAGAGCGAAGGTTCGCTCATCTACGGACTAACCGCCGAGTGAGCACAAGCTAGAGGAGATGACGATTGAAGAAAAGTTGGGTGATGACATCAACGTTCCACCTCCCTATGATCTCGATGATTTTGACTATTAGAGGGTGTGAACGAAGACTTGGTTTGGTATGGATTGGGAGTGCATAATGGTACTAGAAGAGCCCTTCGATGTTCCAAGAGATAAGCATGGGAAAAAGCTCCGACCTAGATATTGGACCAAGGAGCAACAAGCACAATCAAAGGCAAATGAGAATGTAATTGGTATATTACTTAATATTTTGCCTAAAATATTTTGAGTGATGTAGGTGAATATAAAAATGCACATGACTTATGGAACAAGATGGGAGAATTTCATGAAAACCCTACACAAGCCCAATTAGTGGAAGAGCCCAAGGAAATGAGCTCAATGGCTTAAGAGGAGTAAAAAGAAGAAGAGAATCCATCCATCTCATCAAGTGAAGTGGCACAAGAGAGTGAAAGATCATCCACTTCATCAAGGGAAGAAGAAGAGATCTCCACTTCAAGAATTGAGGGGGAGGAGAAACCCTCTTCAATACTGGAGCAAGAAGAAGCTTCCACCTCTATCAAAGCAAAGTCAAAGGATCATATAATTTACTTTGGGTGCAATCAAAAGGGACACTACAAGGATAAGTGTCCATTGGGTAAGAAAAAGGAGATAATCCCTAAACTCAATTCAAGTAATTTGAAAACTAACATGAGTTGTAGGGATGGAGCAAAGAAGGATAAGAAGCATATAAGGTGCTTCACGTGTGGAGAGCTAGGGCATTACTACACCAAATGCTCAAGAAAAGGAGAATTCAAGAAATTGGAGCATTTGAGGAAATGGGAGAAGAAGGAGAAGAATAGAAGGTCACATCAAGGGGGAGCTACAAGGGTAAGGGAGGTAATCCCTAACTTTAAGTTTAAATGTAATTCAAATTTAACCTCCTCCATGCATTTTAGAAATAATGTCAATTATTTACCCATGCATAACTTTGGATTTATATATCATGATAGGAGTAGGGTTAATATTATAGATCAAAACCCTAGAAAAATTATGCATCATGATAAATCCAAGACCATTAGATCTAAGGTCCAAGGCATTAACTCCAAGAAGGGGAGACACATGCCTAGGATGGGCAGGTCTAGGAATGTCCAAGGTGGACATGGTGATTCTAGGTTTAAGAACCTAAAAGGGAAAATCAAGCTTTGAGGGCAAAACTTGATAAATTAGAAAAGATCCTAGATAGATTCACTATTGAATCTAAGGGTTTAGGTATAGGGTTGGGTAGTCAAGAATCAAACAATGATAGATCGGGGTTAGGATACCGGTCTAAGGTCTCCAATGCCAAAGAAAAGAAATATGCTAGGGTAGCATATAATTATGGCAAGGAGGAAAAATCCAAGAATGGCAAGGGGATGCAATTAAAAGGAAAGAAAATGGTCTTAACTAAGGATAAGGGGTCCAAAGTTAAGAAGGTTAAGTTTGTAGACCAAGAGTCACCGGAGATATACCGGTGTGGTCTAGCGTTTGTTGAGTCACCTAGGGAGGTGGTTAAGCCAAAGAGCTCAAGGGGGATCTCTAGGAGCCAAGTTGAGACCCATGGTCTTTGGATCCCGGGAGGGTTTCTCTCGGAAGTCTAGATGGGTCATGATGTGTGCCAAGGGAGTTAGAGACGGACTTGAGTCTCAAGTCATGGGTTTTGGCACATTGGATTTGCGTATCATGCATGGAAATATGAGATTGGGGTCATATTGCATGAAAATTGATTTTTAATATATAAATGTCATATAAATCAATCCTAGGGATGCATTGTGGGTTGGTATGGGCAGAGACATCAAGAGGAAGCCAAAACTAGGATTTTAGGTCAATGTTCAATTGAATCACTTAGTTAGTTTTGGGTTTTGTGTCAATCTTGGAATTGGTGATAGATACATTTTTAAATGTATTTTTCCCAAGTAGATATGGGTACCACAAACCTCTCCACAAAATTTACGAATTTTTGGAGATTTGTGAAATTTCTGGCGCATTTCTGAATTTGGGTCAGAAAAGCTGAATTGGGTTTCAGCAATCAAAAGGGTGTCCAAATGATGTAAAACAAGTGTGTAATCGTATGGGAGGTTAGTACACTGTGTTTATGATCATTAGGAGGTAAAGGATCCAATAAGAGGGAGATTGTTGGAGTTTTTTTTTATGCATGGCAAAGGGGGAGAAGTGTTAGGTTTATGTGGGAAAACCAACATGCCTTTGCAAAAAATCCTAGGTCAAGGGGGAGCTTAGGTAAAGGAGCATTGTTGCTCATTTATGGCGTAAGGGGAACCTTGGAGAGGTTCTTAAAAAGCCTTCATAAGTCCAATGTAGGGGGAGCCTTGGAGAGGTTTTAAAAAGCCTTTTTGGTAAAAGTCTTAACTCTTGGGAAGGTTAAGTGTGGGGATGCCTTGTGATAGAATCCATGTTGCATTGCATATGCATTGGCGGTGTTAGTCCAAGGTGGAGCCTTGGCAACGTCAGTCCAAATGGTTATTGGCATTGTTTTTGCTATTTGTTTTTCCCTAACTTAAACGTATTGCCAAACATCAAAAAGGGGGAGATTTTTGGGGTAATCTATGGTCCGATGTGACCATGTGTTTTGATGTTTGGGCAAAGGGTTTAAGTTAGGTTTACCCTTGTATTTGATATGTGTATTGGAGTATGCAGGTTTGCAAGATACACATTAACTCAGATGGACGGCTTCGGGTACAATGAAGGATGGCATGGAGGCAAGCCGTGGGCTTGTGTTCACATCTGAGGGACCATGAATATAGCAGGAACGATGAGCCGAGGGAAGCGGACTTCGAGGCGTACGTGAAGGATGGCATGGAGGCAAGCCGAGGGCTTGTGTGCGCATCTGACGGACGAGGGCCAAAGTCGAAGAGGACTTGAAGTCAACAGGTCGAGACTGCTGGAGCAGGGACGATGAGCTGAGGGACGCGAACTTTGAGGCATGCGTGAAGGATGGCATGGAGGCAAGGCGAGGGCTTGTGTGCGCATCTGAGGGACAGGAGCCAAAGACGAAGAGGGTGCGAAGGCAACAGATCGAGGCTGCTGGTTATGAGTCAGTTGGGTCGTGAGGATTCGAGTGTTGTGGGAAATGTACTCGGGAAATCCTAGGGTTCGAGTGCTGAGAGAAGTGTACTCGGGAAGCGAAACCTTAGGTGTGGAAATGGGTAGTCGACTGGCGTCTGGGCAGTCGACTAGTAAATGTCACAGAAAGATCAGTCGACTACTAATGGGGTGGTCGACTGGTGGTGGCTGGAAATTTAAACGTTGAGATTATAACGGTGGAATTTGAGTGGGATGAGTCGACTGGTAATGGACCAGTCGACTAGTAGGCGTCTTCTCAGCTTTGAGCTTTATTTAAGGGAGCTCGTTTAAGGCTATTTCTTCTTGGCGAAACTTGCTTGGTTAAAACTTGTTAGTAGTCTATATTGCTCAGGTATTGTCCAAGAGTTGTGGTGAGGTTTCTCCACCCACAAGGAGCAACAAGAGCTAGCCGGAGGTGCTCTGGGAAATCATCCACCGAAGGATCAGGATCGTCCACCATACGGACAGCCGTGGAGTTGGAGTTTTATCTCTGAACCACGTAAATCGGTGTGTTCTACTCAGTTTTAGTTTTAGTTTTTGTTTATTCCGCTTGCGCACTAACTTTGTAGAAAGAATAATCGAAGAAAAGCTATTCACCCCCCCACTAGTTTGACAACACGATCCTAACATTTAGGATAATACAGTAAATCTAGCCCAACCAATTGAAGTAGCTAAATCAACTTGTCACTAAGTTGGTTAGCCCAAAATGGGTTAAGATCTTGAAATTGTTTGTGCTTGCATGATGAAGACGTTAATCCTACCTTTATAAAATTTTTGTTATAAAATTTCTCTTTCGAAAGTTCTTTCTCAAAATATTTATCAAAAATATCTATTATAAAATTTCTTTTTCAAAATTTTTATCAAAAATTTCTGTTAATAAAATTTCTCCTTTAAATATTCTTTTTTAAAATTTCTATAAAAAAATTCTATTATAAAATTTTCCTTCAAATTTTTTTTTCATAATTTCTATCAAAAATTTCTGTTTTCCCAATTAATTGTTTTTTATTTGTTACAAAATTTTCTCTTTCAAAATTTCCTTCAAACTAAATTTTTTCCCTAAACCAACCTAGGCACCTGAATAAGAATTCAAGCACCCCTGCTGCAACATGACCCGGTCTCGCACGTCGCCCCCGATTTTGAAAAACCAGGGGCAGTATCGCTGACTGGGGCACCCTGGTCAACTTAGTCGCCTGCCATTCAGGTGCCTAAACCCAACTTAGGCGACCTAATTTTATTTATATAAACATGTCCATCCGCGCAAGCAGAAATCACCGAGGCAGCTAAACCCCCCCCCCCTTTCTCCTCTTCTTTCCATCATTTTCTCTCTCTAATCTCTACCGAAACGAAGCAAACTCCCTTAGGATTGTCATCTCTTATCATGCCTCAACGATGGTATAATCCAAAATCTACTTTTATCTTTTTTATTTATTTCTTTGTTCTTATTACTATATTTTCTATTAAATTAGTACACGTCGTATTGCCTGGGTTGAACCGTCTACCCTGCCGAGTACAGACCCGTGATTTCCATCCTTAGATCTTCAGGATCTCTTTGAACAATCCATATATCTACTCCTAGACTGTCACTACCTTCATAGGAACTACTTTGAGACCTACTGTCCTATCATTATGGACGTTATCCACCACTATCACCTAGATCAACTTGTTTACTGCACTGATTCTATCGATGTGACCTTATGTGCCGAATTCATTAATAATCTAGTCAAATTAGATGATACCCATTATTCTACCAGCGCCTAGCAGATTGATGTTTGTTGGTGCAGGCAGCACCCAAGTCAAACCTGGGTTTTGATAATGACAAAGGTTTCAAAAGTTAACATATTATGTTAATCTAACATGTTCACTAAGTGTACAGGAAGAGAAGCCCTAGGTACACTAGGCACGAAGTCCTGGTCGAGGACTGGGCACGAAGCCCTGGCAAGGAGCTGGGCACCGAAGACCTGCTCGGAAGGTGGGCACGAAGACCTAGTCAGGCGCATCGGGTAAAAGTCCAACCGGGGAGCCGATTAGCAAAAGGTAAACTCTCCTGAGAGGAGTAGGTGAGGACGCGTTCTCCGTCGAGGGAATAGTAGGCATCGTCTCGACCTAGGGCTCCATTTTGGAGACCCAAAGTCAGAACCAAGACAGCTACGGCTGTAAAATTCACTAAAATACTTGCGTTAGTTTGTGTGGTACTAACCCTGGATGCAGGACCGAAGGAACGAGTTGTTGCAGCTCAGAACGCCCCAAAGGAGAGGGGCAGCAGCTGGGCATGGCTCCCCCAAGGTGAAGCCAAACAAGAGTTAAGCAAGAAAATGCTTCGGAAGCACACTGGGCCGGGCGCCCCTGTGCTCCCGGGCGCCCCGGATGCCTTGGGCGCCCTGGGTCCAAGCGAACGAAGCGATTGAAGCCGAGAAGTCAGCAGACCGAGTCAACCCAGATGCCCCCTGCTTCCCGGGCGCCCCCGTCAAACCCCGAACCCGATCCTGGAGGGATAAGGGCTGACCGAGTTGCGGATGAGGGTTTGCGGATCGGGAGACACATGGAGGGCCCCCCCAGCGTCCAGGGCGGCCCAGGGGCCCTATATAAGGGGCTCGACCCCCAAGGCTTCAGACACAATTCTTCCAACGCCAATACGCTCTTCGACTCAAGCGCTCTGCTCCGGAAATCTCAAATCTCGAGATTCTAAGCGCCGACGACGACCCTCCGCACCAAAGTACGATCCATATCGGGCGTCGATCTCGAAGACTAACTCTGTGTTCTTTTACTGCAATCTTACTGCACAATTCTTTGTAAAACACTTTGCGCATTATAGAATTGCTCGCAGTAAACGGTCAAGGACCGTGGCCTTGGAGTAGGAGCCAACCGCGACTCCGAACCAAGTAAATCCTTGTGTTCGCGTTTGGTTGTTTGAATTTCCGCTGCTTATTCTCTTAAAGTTTTATCCGAAAAAGTTTTACGATATTCACCCCCCCTCTATCGTATTCTCTCAATCCATCAAGTGGTATCAGAGCGGGGAAGCTCAAATTTGGTGCAACCACCAATTTGAGATTTTTTTTCAGATTTTCTTCGATTTTTTTAATTGAATTTTTATCGTTAATCGAGGCTGGTGCAATACCACTCGATAATTTCATTTCTTCCCGCACTGCTAATCCAAGACCAAGTCTTGGGATATTTTTTTTGTTTCTCTCTCTTTTCAGATAAATCCTAAATGGCCATTCAAGAAGGTTTCAGTACCGCAAAACCACCGCTTTTCATTGGGGACGACTTCTCCTACTGGAAAAGTCGAATGGAGGTCCACCTGAAAACTCAGGTGGACATGTGGATTATAATCCAGTCCGGACTGGAAATTCCGAAGAATGCTGACGGAGTACAACAATCCTACACTGAATGGGATACCACCCTCAAAAGAAAAATTGAAGCTGACGCCAAAGCAACTCAAACGCTTCAATGCGGTCTAACCAAAGAGGAGCTGAACCGGGTAGGTCCATTCAACAGTGCAAAAGAACTCTGGGGTAAGCTAGTTGAGTTGCACGAAGGAACCTCCGACACCCGGATCAGCAAGAGGGACCTACTAATGAACAAGTTGTACACAATCAAGATGAACGATGGTGAATCAGCAGCCCAGCTTCACGCCAGAATTCAGGAACTGATGAACGACCTTCACACAATCGGTCACAAGGTAGAAAACTGCGACCTGATCAGGTATACCCTTAACGCTTTCCCAAGAAACACGTTGTGGGCATCTATGGTAGATGCATACAAAGTTTCGAGGGACTTATCTAAAATTAAATTAGATGAACTTTTTTCCGAACTTGAATTACATGAGCAGACTAACTGCACACTGGTCGTTAAAGGCATTGCCTTTATTGCAGGTAAAACTGGAAAGACAACCAAGAAGAAGTCTCAACCTGAACCCGAGTCTAAGTCAGATTCAGACTCAGAAGATAGCGAAGGAGATTGACCCAAGCTGGTCCAGCTTGCCCGGAACTACTACAAGGAATTGAACAATCAATCCAACAAAAGAAAGGCCAGCCGAAAGAAGGATGATCCAGCTGAACCAACTAAGAACAAATCAAGTGTGACTTGCTTCGAATGCAACAAAAAGGGACATTTCAAATCGGAATGCCCTAACCTAAAAGAAGCCAAGAAAGCAAGAAGAAAGAAGGCTCTTCAAGAAACGTGGGACGATTCCTCCTCCAAAGAAGAAGAAGAGGTCCCACAGTCGAACCTGCTCGCACTAACGGCCTCAGAACAAATCGAGACCGAGTCAGAATTGGAACCAGACGACGGCAAACTCACGTTTTCAGAGGATGGCGAAATCACTATAAGTGGTTTTTCTAGAAATCAATTATGTGAATTAATTGCCTATCTTTCTCGAGACTTGGCGAAAGCCAAACTCCGAGTCGAATCTCTCCGATAGGAAGTAAAACTACTGAAAGAGGGAGCTGACTCTGGATCCTTAACTGAGAAGGTTCACGAAGGAACCTCTACTCAAGTTGAAAACTTGAGAAAGAAAACTCCTCCTTGAAAACTCAAGTCAAGGACCTTAGATCAACCTTAGAATGGTTCACTTCTGGTTCCAAGGGTCTAGACATGATTCTTGGAAAATAGAAATCGATTCTAAATCGATCCGGATTAGGCTATAGAACCAAGTCTAGACAAAGATTATATTATTCTGTACTGAACCAGTCCAGACCTAAAATTCAGGCATGGGTACCCAAACTGTGCCTGAACAAACAAACTGGATCAAATCAGTATTGGATCCCCAAGGACAAGATTCACATCTTGCCAAACCATTATCGTGGCTTTAGTCCAGGGGGAGCCAAATTAAAAACAATATTCATAGTTAAATAAATTTCTATTCTTTTCTTAAATTGCATGATTGCTTGTTTATTTAATTTCTACAATTTACCATGCTTAGACTTAGGACTGGTTAGTTTAAGGACTAAACCAAGTTAACTGAAATTTGAATAACCTAGTATTGGGTGGCAGTGAGATGATAGTACGTTAGGGAAGCCTCCTCTAATAAGGTCAAGTATACTCTACTTGGTCTCTTTAGACTGGTGAAACTAGCTGAAGCTACCGATCCAAGACCTAAGCTAGATAGACCAGAATTTTTCAAAAAATAATTTTGAAAATGAAATTTCTTTAAAAGGCTTTGTCAAGGAAAGGGTTGATGATCTAATAAGGCTACGGCCAAAGAAGGCCTAGTGCCTGGCCAAGACCTAAAAGCCAATTTTTGAAATTCAAATTCAAATTATTCTTTGTCAAATTCGAATCTAACATAAATTTTCAGATAATTGTAGACTCAATCATCTTTTTAAAACAAACTCAAAATCAACTATTTTCAAAATTAATTTAAGTTTTTCAAAATAAATCATAATTTTTTAAAAATAATTCTATCTACTAGAACCTGTCTCACAAAACCCATAAGGCAAACATGATTGACAACTCTAGAATGGGTGAGAGGGTAAAAGTTAACTTAAATAAAATTAAGTTTATCTTTGTACTGTTGTTTAGTACAAACATTAAATTCTGTAGCTTAGAATGGACTTGATTATTGCTTGATTTAAATAATAGTCAAACCATGGTCAAAGCAGTCAAACCATAGTCAAACCATGCTCAAAGCAGTCAAACCATAGTCAAACCATGGTCAACGCAGTCAAACCATAGTCAAACTAGTTAATTCATGGTCAAATGGTTAAACTAGTCAACAAAACAACAAAGTTGTCAATTCCCACCTAACCCGGGTGCCCGTGACTCCTCGGGCGCCCCCCCCCCCCCAACACTTTCACTTCGTTCAAGGCAGAAAAATTGCCATTCTCCCTAACTAGGGCGCCCCAGCCCTTGTGGGCGCCCCCAGTACCAGTCAACGGCAGCAAAGCTGCCATTCCTTTCCAACCGGGGCGCCCGGGCCATCAGGGCGCCCCCATCCAGTAGGAGGTCACTGCATTTAGCAGTGACCATCTGACCCGGGCGCCCGGGAGCTCCCGGGCGCCCGAGCTAAAATGGCTATATAAGCCACTTGAATTCCATTCATTTCCCACATCCAAAACCCTTCTCCTCTCTAACTCTTTTCCTTCCAAGGCGACCAAGTGACCCTCTTGCTTCCTCATCCGCGACCATGCCTCCCCGAACGGCTACTCGGTATAATTTTTATTTCATTTTTTTCACATTCAAAATTACTTTTCTTAATTCCTTTCTTTTAAATGCATGATTCTTTTCTTAGAAAATGCCGAGCAAATCAAGCTAACCCCGGTACCGAACCTATTCCCGATCCTAGGTTCCCAACCTTAGAACTGTGCAATAGATTTGCTCGAACAACATATAAGTCTATTAAGACGAGCTACCTAAATAGGCAATTCTTCACTCAATCTTGTCCATTGGCCATGAATGTTATCAACTTTTATCAATTAGACAACCTTGTATTCTGCACTCATCCTATTAACACATCTCTATGTGCAGAATTTTATAACAACATAGTTAGACAAGACGATCTTATGTTTGTCACCACCGTTGAAGGGATGCCCTTGACAATCACACCTTCATTGCTTAACCGATTTCATGGACTATGACTCTCTCAGTCCACCTTTTGTTGTTATCCTCCTAGGGATCCTCCCTTTGATGCTCCCTACTCTCACATTACCCTAGATACTCTATACTCCTACTTCTACAGGGATGCTAGAAACCCCTTGGCCAGACGATTTCAGTCTGTTGACCTTCAGGTCCCGGACTACGCTCTTTATAGAGTACTAGTCCGCTATATTCTGCCTTTATCTACTAGAGACATCGCTACCATGCAACCATTTCACACTTTCCTCCTATACGCATTGATTCATCATCTTGATATCGACATTGGACTCCACATGTTCCACACGATTCTACATGCGTCCAGTGTTACCACTCAGGGGCGGGTACGCACCCCCTATTGCCACATCATCACTTCCATTCTTCACTATAACGGTCGTAACATCACCGATGGAGAGATGACCACGATGACTAACTTCGATGAGATAGGTTTTAGGAAATTTTCCCTAGCTGGTATAGATGTTTCGGGTACCAAGGTTTTGTCGTGGAGGCATCAGAAGCCGGACCCCACATCGACTCTGATGAGGACGTTGAGGTCGATGTAGCAGATCTGGCAGCCGAGGTTCGAGAGCACATAGACGAGCCCCCACCACCGACACTCTACGAGAGTGTGACGCGACTTGAGACACAGGTCCAGAGCCTCTGGGAGGAAGTGGAGGCAAATCATGCTGAAGAAATGGAGGCAAATCAGGTCCATTACACTGAGTACATGAGTGCCCTCAGAGCCGATAGGGAGACTAGCGACGCACGGTATCATGAGATGATGTCGCTATTTCGATCCTGGCAGCCAGGCTCATCGGATCGTCCCGGTCCCTCCTTCTAGTTTAGATTAGCATTGTACGATTGACTATTTGACTGCCCCTACTCAGTAGGGTTGACTTATATTTGACTTGTATGACTATGCTGGTTTTCTCCTTTACCAGCTGACTTATGGAGTTGACTATTTTCTTTTCTTGATTAACTGATCTTTATTAGGATTATGCTTGGTAGAATAGGCTTAATTTACTTCTGTTTTTCTTACTTCTTTACTCGATTTGAAAATCAATTTTTAAAAATAATTTTAAAACTGCCTTACTTGATTTCCAAAATCATTTTACAAATTTAAAATCAATTTTTCAAGTTAGTTTTTTTTTGGAAAAACTACCCTCTACAAAACTAGGGCTTTTTCGAAAATGGAATTAGCTTAGGCCCTAACCCTAGAACTGCATGCACCTATAGATCTAGAAGCCAGCATCTCACAAGCACCTTAGGGTACTTTTGATTGATAACCTAGAATGGATTGAGATGCTTAGGTCTTTGCCTTAATTCAAGATGCTTTAAGTCAGTGCATCTGCAGTAATTAGGGCACTAAATACAAATTAAACAGTAATCAGGTTAAGTGTCAAGTTTAGAAAATCTAACTTGAATAGAATACTTAACTTTACTAACCCTAGCGAAAATTACTGCTTATAACACTTAGTAAGTAGCTAATTGGGTTAGACAGGACCCGACAGAGATATGTCAAATTGAGTTGATCTAGTTTAAATCTTGAATTAGTTCAGTACATCAAAATTATTCTTTTACTATATCCTTGTGCAATTTAGCTCTTTTATATTTACTTTGTCTTTTTTTTATATATGACAAAGGGGGAGAGAGTGAAAAGGAGAGAAGATTTGAAAATTAAATTTTTTTCTCAAAATTTTCTTTATCTTTCTTCAAAATGTACTTAATTTAAAGTTGCCTTCAAAACCAAATTTCAAAATTTTCTTTATCCTTTCTTCAAAAAGTACTTAATTTAAAGTTGCCTTTAAAACTGTCTTTTTCAAAAATTTCCATGTACTTGACTTAAATTATTTTCAAAATTTTCCAAGTACTTGACTTAAATTGGTTTCGAAAAGTTCTAAATACTTGACTTAAAGTGTTTGTTATCTCTAAGTACTTATGTTCAAACTTCTCAAATGAGAAAAGTTTCTAAGTATAAACTTTCTAAAAAGTACTAAAGAGATTAAAATTTTTTTGGAAATGTTTAGAAAATTGTCTAAGTTATTAAAGTTGAAATTTTTTTAAATTGTAAAATGTCTAAGTAGAAATTTTCCAAGTGCCCAACCAAAAGTTTTTTTAAAATGTTTTCTAAAACTTCTTTTGAAAATTGTTCAAAGTGTTGAAAAACTAATTCCATCCTTAGACTTAGAAATTTTTCAAACCCCACGAATCTTTGAAAAAGCTAGGGGGAGATTCCTTACAGGGGGAGGAAACTAAAGTAGTAATTTACATGTTTTGATTAACTTAACTTTTTGAATCGGGTTCCCATAAATCAAAAAGGGGGAGATTGTTGGTGCAGGTAGCACCCAATTCAAACCTGGGTTTTGATAATGGCAAAGGTTTCAAAAGTTAAGATATTATGTTGATCTAACATGTTCACTAAGTGTACAGGAAAAGAAGCCCTAGGTACACTAGGCACGAAGTCCTGGTCGAGGACTAGGCACGAAGCCCTGGCAAGGAGCTGGGCACCGAAGACCTGCTCGGAAGGTGGGCACGAAGTCCTGGTCGAGGACTGGGCACGAAGCCCTGGCAAGGAGCTGGGCACGAAGTCCTGGCAAGGAGCTGGGCACCGAAGACCTGCTCGGAAGGTGGGCACGAAGACCTAGTCAGGCGCATCGGGCAAAAGTCCAACCGGAGGAGCCGGTTGGCAAAAGGTAAACTCTCCTGAGAGGAGTAGGTGAGGACGTGTTCTCCGTCGAGGGAACAGTAGGCATCGGCTCGACCTAGGACTCCATTTTGGAGATCCAAAGTCAGAACCAAGACAGCTACGGCTTTAAAATTCACTAAAATACTTGCTTTAGTTTGTGTGGTACTAACCCTGGATGCAGGACCGAAGGAACGAGTTGCTGCAGCTCAGAATGCCCCAAAGGAGAGGGGTAGCAGCTGGGCAAGGCGCCCTGGAGGTCCCGGGCGCCCCCAAGATGAAGCCAAACAAGAGTTAAGCAAGAAAACACTTCGGAAGCACACTGGGCCGGGCGGCCCCTTGCTCCCGGGCACCCCGGATGCCTTGTGCGCCCTGGGATCAAGTGAACGAAGAGATTAAAGCCAAGAAGTCAGCAGACCTAGTCAACTCGTGCGCCCCCTGCTTCCCGGGCACCCCCGTCAAACCCCGAGCCCGATCCTGGAGGGATAAGGGCTGACCGAGTTGCGGATGAGGGTTTGCAGATCGAGAGACACGTGGAGGGCACCCCCAGCGTCCCGGGCACCCCCAGCGTCCCGGGCGCCCCCAAGGGCCCTATATAAGGGGCTCGACCCCCAAGGCATTAGACACAATTCTTCCAACGCCAATACGCTCTTCGACTCAAGCGCTCTGCTCCGGAAACCTCAGATCTCGAGATTCTAAGCGCCGACGATGACCCTCTGCACCAAAGTACGATCCATACCGGGCGTCGATCTCGAAGAGTAACTCTGTGTTCTTTTACTGCAATCTTACTGCACAATTCTTTGTAAAACACTTTACGCATTATAGAATTGCCTGTAGTAAACGGTCAAGGACCGTGGGCCTTGGAGTAGGAGCCGACCGCGACTCCGAACCAAGTAAATCCTTGTGTTCGCGTTTGGTTGTTTGAATTTCCGCTACTTATTCTCTTAAAGTATTATCCGAAAAAGTTTTACCATATTCACCCCCCCCTCCGTCGTATTCTCTCTATCCATCAATGTTATCATATCCCCCGACCTATTCAACCAAGATTTTGAGCTGCCCACTTTGAGTCCCCTTTTTGTGTTATCCACCTAGGGATGACCCTTTTGTTGATCCTTACTCTCATATAACCACCCTAGACACACTTTTCACCTACTTCATTGAGGGTGAGAGAGACCCTACCATTTCTACCTTTAGCTCCAAGAAGCTTCTCCCCAACACTACGCTCTCTACCGAGTCCTTGTTCGTTATGTCCTACCTATCACCACTAGGGACATCGCTATGATGAGGCCATTCCACACCTTTTTGATGTATGCCTTTATTCATCACTTGGGTATAGACATAGGGCTTCATATCTTTTATGTCATCACCTATGCCTCTAGCATTTCAACACATAGGAGAGTGTGCATTCCCTATTACTGTTAGTAGGAGCCCTAAAGCCAATTATATGATGATTGACTAGGGACATTTTGTATCATATTCTATTATTAATAAAGGCATGTTTGATTATTATACTTACTTTGTATTTGTGCCAAATAACTAAGTATAATAATGTCCTTGGGTAGTATGTTCTTATCTACATTATATCGATTGGTTGAATCGATAGTGAGATGATGTAGAGAACACTACTATAAATCATTCCTAGTCAAGTATTAATATTCAAGGACAATATTAATACATGGAGACTAGCATATAGGTCAACTGATGACTTAAGCTTACAAGTCATGGATATGTGATATCAAGTTGATACATGGGTATACATTGGAGAATGTGTACTGAATAACCCGCCATGAGAAAGTTTAATAGATTGTCATATGAGTGTCATAAACTTTCTCATGTGACTATTGGTATGAATAGTCCTTAGACCTAAAGTCACTACGGTTCCCTACATAAGGAGTTATGTACTTTGGTATCGTCAAACGTCACCCGTAACAGGGTAGACTATAAAGGCGATCACTGGGTATGTAATGAATTATGCGGAGGGATGTGAGTGATGTAGATGGGATCTATCCCTCCCATATGACGGGAGTGATATCTGTGGGCCCCTTGATCGTGTAGGACTGCTAAAACGTATGGCCATACTCGAATGAGTCAATATGAGATATTAAGCTCAATTGTTTGAGTGAGTCTACTCGGGGATCAAGAAACACCAGATTGATTGAGGATGACATGGTCTATGCCTCATTTGTCAATCTTGATATCAAGGATAGAAGGACAAGGTCATACATTGCCATAGTCACGGAGGTTAAGTCGCATCTCAACTTTCTTGTTACTTGGGTAGCATTGATGCATTGCTAGATGCCGCTCATTGCTTTTGTGTCTAAATTGGTTTAGACACATTGCCAACGTTACGAGAGCCTATTGGGTCACACACTAAGGACACGATGCTTCAGAGATTAATTGATCTTGATTTGGCTAAGATTTAATTGGAATTGGATTAATTGAGTTAGACTCAAGTGAATCTAATTGGATTATGGATTGAGATCTAATTTGAGTTAAACTCATTTAGATTAGACTCAACCACATTTGGATGAAATATTAATTCATTAAAATGTTTAATGAATTAATAAGAGAGGAAGATGGAGAGTTTCTCACCATTAGAGTGTTACATGAAAAGTTAGAGAGTTACATTAAAATGTTTAATGAAGGGAAGTTTAAAAGGCAAAAACTCCTCATGATATGAGTATAAAAGAGTTTTCCCTTGTCATTTTTCTTTCCCCACTTCCTTCTCTTCTCCATCTTGGCCGAAACCCACATCTTGAGTTCTTGGTGTTTTGTGAACTACCTCATGTTGCTAGCACAACTAAGGTAGTTCTTCTCCGAAGTAGAGATATCGTGTTCGTGTGGATACGAATAGAGGCACGGACACTTGAACGTGCAAGAGATCCGGCGGCGCTTGGACGAGCGGGATAAACGTAAGGGCACGCTCCAAAGGTATATTGGGACCGGGTGCAAGTTGACATGGATGCGAGTTCGTAATTTTAAAATTAATTACGTGCAGCGGAAGGTTTAGCATAAACAATTTCTCAAATTATTTAACCACACATCTAAGCATGCAATTTTATCTTGCATAGACATGATCATATATTTAAAATTTTGTAGAAACGTAAACTAATTTACATATTACCTCGCGTAACTCGAAGGAAGGGACGAGATACAATCGTAAGCGTCCCTTGGAAGCTCCGCCTCTATTCGCGACCACACCGAGTATCTTTAGGATGACTTCGCAAAGCCACGAGTTTTGTGTTCTCGAGAACTACTAGATTCTCCGAGAACGCGACGAGAAAAACCAAGAGAGAAGTCGGAAGACTAACCACAAAAGGATGGCCGGAATCAAAATTCCGATGAAGCAAAAGTAGAGGCTTGCGGCAAAAAGGATCCTTGCGGCAAACTCTAATTCCGGCAGAACCTTCTGATGGTGCAGAAAGCACCATATCGAACCTTGTTTTGATATTGGCAAAGGATTCAAAGTTATGTTTATTTGTGATCTAACAATGTTACTCAAGTGTGCAGATACAAAGTCCTAGCGAAGGAATGCTAGGCACCTGGCGAAGGACTGCCAGGAAACAAAGTCCTAGCGAAGGGATGCTAGGCACCTGGCGAAGGACTGCCAGGATACAAAGCCCTAGCGAAGGACTGCTAGGCACCTGGCGAAGGACTGCCAGTATCCAAGCCCTAGCGAAGGAAAGCTAGGCACCTGGCGAAGGACTGCCAGTATCCAAGACCTAGCGAAGGACTGCTAGGCGCCAGGTGAAGGATAGCTTGGGACTGAAGCCCTAGCGAAGGACTGCTAGGCACCGGGCGAAGGACAGTTCGGTATCAAAGACCTGGCGAAGGACCGCGAGGCAAAAGTCCAACCAGAGGAACGGTTGGCATCAGGTACATTCTCCCGAGAGGAGTAGGTGAGGACGCGTTCCCCATCGAGGGAACAGTAGGCGTCGGTTCGACCTAGGGTTCCATTTTGGAGACCCAAAGTCAGAACCAAGACAGCTAAGGCTGTATAAAAACTAACCACTTACTGCTTTATGTTATTTTCGGACTAACCCTGGATGCAGGACCAAAGGAACGTGTGTCTGCAGCTCAGAGAGCCTCAAAGGAGTGAGGCAGCAGCTGAGTAGGGCGCCCTGAGTGTCCAGGGCGCCCCCAAGGTGAACAAAAACAAATGAAGTAAAAAGGAGCTTCGGCTGACTACTGGCCGGGGCGCCCTCAGTAGCCAGGGCGCCCCCAGCAGCCAGGGCGCCTTCAGCGCCCAGGGCGCCCTCAGCAGCCAAGGCGCCCCGCGCCTATGCCAGCGAAGCCAATCACCCTTATCCAGCCGAGAAGCCCGCGCGGAAGGAGTCAAGCAGGGCGCCCCCAACGTCCAGGGCACCCCCAGGGTCAAACCTCATCCCTATTCGAGTGGGATAAAGGTTGACCGAGAGAATCTCGGATCACGTGACACGTGGGGGGGCGCCCCCGACGTCCAAGGCGCCCCGAGGTATATAAATAGCACCCCACCCCAAGGCTTTCGACAACATCTCGAACACAACTCTTCTATGCTCTTCTACTCTCACGCCTCGCTCCGGAAACTGCCCAACTCGAGCCGACGACGTCCTGCTGCTCCGAAAAAGTCAATCTACTTCGGACGTCGGTAAAGAAGAGTGATTTTCAATTTACTGCACTTACTCTGTAATCAATATTTGTAAATTGTTTTTGCGCCTATATAGAATTGCCCAAAGTAAACGGTCAACAACCGTGGGCCTTGGAGTAGGAGTCGACCTAGGCTCCGAACCAAGTAAAACCTCCCGTGTTTACGTTGTGTGTTTTAAACTTCCGCTGTGCAATTTCTCTTAGTTTTCAAATCCGAAAGTTTTCCGATATTCACCCTCCCCTCTATCGGTTCTCTCGATCCAACACCTTCTTCCGGCCAAGAGATGGCCGGAGCTTCCTTCTCCGGCAGCAGGTGGTGGTCGGCAGGGAAAGGGCAGGGGCGGCCGGCTGGTGCTCCTTCTTGGGGCTGGTTGGCGCACGGCAAGAAGGGGAGAAGAGAAGGAGAGAAAGAGTGGGAGAGAGCCTATGCCTTCATCTCTATGATTCACACCCAAGCCATGCCTTGGGTCCTTTATATAGTGGCCTCTCAACCATCAAGCCTCTCAACTATGAAATAACTTATTCCATCATGCCAAGTTGATTTTATATCATGGTTAAAATCATATTTTAATTCATGATAAAAATCTTCTCTCCTATGGAATAAATTTCATTATCATGGTAAATCAATCCATGATTAATTTTATAAAATAAACCAATCCATGGTTCATTTTAATTTCCATGAAAAATAAACCAAACCTTGGTTTATTATATAAAAATTTATATCATCCATAATTTTATAAAACAAACCACACTTGGTTTATTTTATAAATTAAACCAAAAACTTGGTTCTCTCCCTTTGTTGTGGCCGGCCAAGCAAAGAGGATGGAGACCCTCTTTGGCAGGCCCATCCAAGCCAAGCCCCAATGAATTAAACTTATCTAATTCATCTATTAAGTCTTCAAAAGACTTAGCCATTTTACGGTTCCGATGCGTCTCTGAAAAATTCAGATTCGACTTATCGTTTGGCTCAACCAAACTTAATCTCTCTTGATTGGAAAATCTAATTTTCAACTCGTTTTAAATCCCTCGGATTACTCGTAGTGCATGTGACTAAATAAGCTTTCGATTTAGGTTGGCCGTCTATAATTAATCAATTAATTATGGAACGATCATGAGTGGCACCTAGTAGTACATCATGATCCCCAATTAATCGAAAGATCAACGGTTGACCTCAGAAACAATTTGAAACCCTTTAGCAGCTATAATGAATCGTGCCCCATTCCTTCACCATCTTATACCCACTTGGTTCAGGACATGGTCTATGTGTGTCAGTCCCCACTAGGCTGACTACGTCACACCTAGCCCAAGTAACGTTTTCTCGTCCTACGGATTCTAATTACTCTCATGTATTTAAGAGATTCATACTCTGAACATGTCATGCTCTGGCCAGAGGCTTCGAGTAACAATCCGACGATAGGCCTCGGGCATACATCTCCTCGTATGGAGTGGTGAATCCTTTGTAGGCTGTTCAAACATCTTCGGGCACTTCGGCTTATACCCAATAATCTTGGGTCCACACCTCCTTGGAGATGCTTGGTTAAGATGTCAAAGTATAAGTCTCCATGACCAAGATGACTTGAACACCGCAAGTCAAAGGAACATTGCACTTAAGCTGCAGTATGAACTTCACTGACATATCTATATGTAGACTACCATATAAAGTTTTACAGCCAGTCACTCCAATGAACTAGTTCCCTTAACTAGCATTCATGTTTATCTCCGGACATCTCAATGTCACCAGCCAGTGAGAATCAGCTGATTAGAGAATAACCCATGCTAGTCTCAACAAAATTGATAGTGTCCGTATTTATCAATTCTTCGACTAGGGACAATTTCAATACTTCACAATTGCACATGTATAGATAATCACTAGTTGTGAATTCATCACAAATTCTCTCATGCTGTGAATTGTATTGCGAATATTCAGTAAATGAGTTTAAGATCTCAATCAAATACACAAACATGTATACTCAAATAGTGAATTTTCATTAATTAGAATAAATGATTACAATCATAAGGCAATTGCCTTAGGACACTTCTCTCATATCACTAACAAACTCCCACTTGGCCTAATGTCAATCGCTACGGTACCCAATACCACAGGCTCTAACATGACCCTCAAACTTGCTTTGAGGCAAGGCCTTAGTTAAAGGATCCTCTAAATTCCTTTCAGTGGAAATTTTCTCAATTTGTATATCATTCCTACTTATAATCTCTCTGATCAGATGATAGCGACGAAGCACATGTTTGGATCGCTGATGAGACCTTGGTTCCTTTGCTTGTGCAATAGCTCCATTGTTGTCGCAGTAAACCGGTATTGCTTCATCAATGGTTGGAACCACACCAAGTTCTGAGACAAACTTCTTGATCTAGACTGCTTCCTTTGCTGGTTCCTAAGCTGTAATATATTCCGCTTCCGTGGTAGAATCCGCTACGGTGTCTTGCTTGGAACTCTTCCAACTTATTGCGCCTCCATTTAAAATAAATACGTATCCAGACTGAGATTTGGAGTCATCCTTATCTGTCTTGAAACTGGCATCTGTATACCCACGTATTACCATATCACCTTCTCCATATATTAGGAACACATCCTTAGTGTTTCTTAAGTACTTGAGGATTGTCTTAACAGCCGCCCAATGATCCTTTCCTGGATCAGACTGGTATCTGCTTGTGACACTCAGAGCATACGATACATCGGGCCTAGTACATAACATAGCATACATGATAGATCCTATCGCGGATACATAAGGAATCTTATTCATGCAAATCCTCTCGTCTTCTGTGCGCGGACACATAGACTTCGAAAGTTTGATCCCATGCCTGATGGGAAGGTAACCTTTCTTGGATTCCGACATGCTAAACCTTTCTAACACTCGGTCTATATATGTAGACGGCGAAAGACCAAGCAACCGTTTTGATCTATCTCTATAGATTCTAATCCCAAGGATATAGGTTGCTTCTCCCAGGTCTTTCATGGAGAAAGTTTTGGACAACCAAATTTTAACAGACTGTAAGACTAATATATCGTTTCCTATATGTAATATGTCATCGACATATAACACTTGGAATACGACTGCACTCCCACTAACCTTCTTGTACACACAAGGTTCGTCAGGATTTTGTGAGAAATCAAACTCTTTGATTGTCTCATCAAAACGGATGTTCCAGCTCCTGGATGCTTGCTTTAGTCCATATATGGATTGTTAAAGCTTGCATACTTTGGTTTTATTAACCGATGTGAAACCTTCAGGTTGTATCATGTATACATCCTCAAGTAGGTTTCCATTAAGGAAAGCTGTTTTCACATCCATTTGTCATATCTCATAATCATAATGAGCTGCTATGGCCAGGAGCATCCGAATGGATTTAAGCATAGCTACTGGCGAATAGGTTTCATCATAATCAATTCCTTGTTTCTGACGATATCCTTTTGACACTAATCTAGCCTTAAAGGTAACAACATTACCTTCCATGTCGGTTTTCTTCTTGAAAACCCACTTGCACCCTATGGGCTTAATCCCTTCAGGTGGGTTAACCAAGTCCCATACTTGATTATTGTACATGGAATCTATTTCCGACTTCATGGCTTCAAGTCATTTATCCCTTTCTGAATTTTTCAGAACATCTTCATAACTGATAGGTTCGTCATCGTTAATGAGTAACATGTCGTTCGATTCACTTATGAGAAATCCGTATCTCTCTGGAATATTGCGTGTCCTATCAGACCTACGAAGAAGTGGTGTTGTTTTAGGTTCAACTGATAGCTCATCATTATGAGTTATTAGTTGTGGATCTACACTATGTGTCTCTGTAATGTCTATTGGAGTTTCTTGAACTTCTTCAAGTTCAATGCTACTCCCACTGTTTTCTTGTAAAAGAAATTTTTTTTCTAGAAATACAACATGCCTTGAAACAAATACCTTTTGTTCCAAGGGATGATAGAATTGGTAACCCTTCGTTTCCTTAGGGTATCCAATAAATAGGCATTTATCAGACTTAGCATTCAATTTGTCTGATACAGTCCGCTTTATATAAGCAGACAACCCCATATCTTTAGGTGAGATAAATGAGGTTTCATACTCTGTTTAGTAAGTAAACAGCTATCTTAAGCGCATAGCCCCAAAAGGATTTTGGAAGAGTTGCATGATTCATCATAGATCTAACCATGTCCATCAAGGTTCGGTTACACCTCTCAGATACACCATTATGCTGTGATGTATATTGCAGAGTCCATTGAGACAATATCCCATTGTCCCTAAGATAATCTTGAAACTCTTGACTTAAGTATTCACCACCCCGATCGGATCGAAGTATCTTAATACTTTTGCCAAGCTGTTTCTCTACTTCACTTCTGAACTCTTTGAATTTCTCAAAAACTTTAGATTTGTGTTTCATTAAGAACACATACCCGAATCGTGAGTGATCATCGATAAAGGTAATGAAGTAGCTATAGCCTCCTTGTGCAAGAGTTGACATTGGTCCACATACATAAGTATGTATTAGACCAAACAATTCTCCCACTAGTTTACCTTTTTCGGAAAAGGGTAATTTGGTCATCTTGCCTTTTAAGCATGATTCGCATGTATCAAATGAACCGGGTTCAAATGATTCCAGAATTCCACATCGGTGTAATTTGGTCATGTGTTTCATACTTACATGGCCAAGACGACAATGCCACATATAGGAGTCTATTTGATTATCTATTCGAGCACGTTTGTTGCTAACTTCGATATTGAAAATGTCACCGGATAAATCTAACGTGTAGATACCATTGCATAAAGTTTCCAGTCCCATAAAGAACACCATTTAAATTTATGTAACAGCAATTGTTAAAGTTAAATGATAACCCTTTTCATTCAAGCATGAAATAGATATAATGTTCTTTATTAACGAAGGAACAAAATAACAATTATCCAATTCTAAGACAAGTCCAGTAGGGAGCTTTAGCAAATATGTTCTGATGGCAACAGCGGCAATCTTTGCTCCATTTCCAACTCGCAAATTCGCTTCTCCCTTGACGAGTCTTCTTCTATTCCTTAGCCCCTGTATGTCATTACATATATGTGAGCTACACCCAGTATCAAGTACCCAGGTGTCCGAGGAAATAGAGTGACATTCAATAACGAAGATACCTGAAGAGGATGAGGCATCGGATGCCTTCTTCTTCAAGGACTCAAGATAAACCTTGCAGTTTCTTCGCCAGTGGCCCTCCTTGCCGCAGTGATGGCAAGTGCATTTTGGTGCCTTTTCAATCTTTTTGGCCTTTTTCTTCCTTCCCTTATTTTGTTCTTTGGGCTTCCTCTTAGAGCCTTTCTTTGAGGAACCAACTAACAGTACCGTCTTCTGATCCTGCTCTACACAAGGATCTACAGTCTTCAGCAGGTTAAGCAACTCAGGAATGGTAGTCTCCAGTTTGTTCATCCGATAGTTCATCACAAACTATGAGTAACTCTTGGGCAAACAAAGAAGAATTAAGTCAATACTTAGTTCGTGATCCATTGCAAATCCGAGTGTGCCTAGTCGCTCAATGTACCCCAACATCTTCAACACAAACTGTGAAACAGAAGTGCCTTCCTGCATCTTAGAGGTGAAGAGAAGTCTGGAGACCTCAAACCTTTCGGATCTCGCCTGCTCGTCAAACAGCTCATGAAGATGGAAGACGATGGTATGAGCATCCATATGCTCATGCTGCTTTGGTAGCTCAAGTACCATAGTGGCCAGCATGATGCAACTCGCAAGTTCAGAATCGCCCACATGTTTTTGATAGGCTACTAACTGGTCTGGAGTTGCATCTTCGGGAGGATGGTTGGGAAGTTGTTCTTCAAGGACATAAGCAAGATTTTCTGCCTTGAGGACTATTCTCAGGTTTCGAAGCCAGTTCATGAAGTTTGGCCCAGTCAGCTTATTGGTGTCCAAAATGGAACGCAAATTCAGAGAAGACATGATCAGGTGATTATCCTAGAAATACAAATTGAGGTTATGTGATGAGAATGATAAAGAATGCATCAATATACATTAATTAAATCCTATTTATTTTTCGAATTGAATAACCCTTTTTATCAATTCGGGAGATCGTAGGAATATCTCCAAATAGGTTGATATCCAACCATAGATAAGAACAACCATGGCTAGAGTCCATCAAGTTATTCTTAGCTATGAAGGTAGGTCATTATACCGATTACATATTATACATATGTAACTATCACATTATGCTATCAACTAATTGAATGTTTGCATAAATCATTGGGTTGTTAACTCATTAACAAGTATGCAACAATATACATAGCACCCAACTACACCTCTCTTTACATCGACCTTGGCTGTGGCACAACAAATCGATGCTCCAAGCTTAAGGCTGACCCATTAATCAAGAAATAGTTTTAATATGGTTGGAGCTCATTCAACCGTTTAGTCAGGCTTGGATATGTCCAACAACCAAAACTATGGATTGACCGCTGACTCCAACTATATTAATCATAAACTAATTCTATGGTTTGAACATGTTGAGGTTCAAGCCGGGCATGGATGTGTCCATCAACCCAAACGAGAAACAAAACTCTGGTTCTAACCATATTAATGGAAGGTGTTGGCCTTGATATTTTGTAAGGGGTTTTGGGTCTCATCCTTTTCTTTTATGCACATTCATGACATATAATTATGTCATGTTCTAACGATATCCTTAATAAAGTATGTATGTGACTTAATTTATCAAGTCTCATTAATTGAATTAGGAACCGGATTTCCTAATTCTAATTTCATACTTTATTCAAGGAATTGTTTTGGGAAACAATTTCCTGAATTATCATAATCAATTTCGGAAATAATATGTTTAAGACTTTGATTTCTCTAAATCAAATCTTATTAAATTAAGAGACAGATTCCCTTAATTTAACCACATATTATTTTCATGAAAATCTTATTTAAGGAAATATACTCTATAGGAAATAATTTTCCTAATTAATTTTGGAGACAATAATATGTAAGAGCATCACCTCATAAATCAAATAAGGAAATTATCGTTTGAGAATCACCTCAAAAATCTCCAAGATTTGATCACATATTTTATTTATGGAAAATTAATATCAATAACTTAATTTGGATGGCTCCCCGAGGCTCAATCCAAATTAACCATTTGACAATTTAAATTCAATTTAGGAAATTTAATTATAACAACTAACTTTAAATTGGACGACTCCCCGAGGCTCAATCCAAAATAAAGAATTTTGTAAATAATTTAATTTCTAATTATAAATTTAAATGCCAATTAATATTCTCATAATTTGTCTAGACATTCTTGAAAGAAAGTGCCCAAAATTGTGAGCTTTCCATAAATGAAAAGTTTCCAAAAATAAAAAGTTTTCAGAATAATTGTAAGTTTCTGGTATAAAGAAAACTTACGTTTTTCCAAAATTGGAGAACTTCCAAAATAGGAAATTTCCAAAATTGGAAAGTTTTCAAAAATGGAAAGTTTTCACAATTATCATAAAATTTCAGAAATGGAGATATTTCAAAAGTTTGCGAAATTTCATGAGGATTTCCAAACTTTGAAATTCCTAAATCGAAAATTTACCATAATTGGAAAGTTTCCATAATTGAAATTTTTCCAAAATTGAGATCATGATAAAGCTTTCCGCAAAACAATTATATGATTATATCGAACACAAACCTCGGCTCTGATACCACTGTTGGGACCGGGTGCATGTTGACATGGATGCGGGTTCATAATTTTAAAATTAATTACGTGCAGCGGAAGGTTTAGCATAAATAATTTCTCAAATTATTTAACCACACATCTAAGCATGCAATTTTATCTTGTGTAGACATGATCATATATTTAAAATTTTGCAGAAACGTAAACTAATTTACGTATTACCTCGCGTAACTCGAAGGAAGGGATGAGATCCAACCGTAAGCGTCTCTTGGAAGCTCCGCCTCTATTCGCGTCCACGCTGAGTATCTTTGGGATGACTTTGCAAAGCCACGAGTTTCGTGTTCTTGAGAACTACTAGATTCTCCGAGAACACGACGAGAAAAAACAAGAGAGAAGTCGGAAGACTAACCACAAAAGGATGGCCGGAATCAAAATTCCGGCGAAGCAAAAGAAGAGGCTTGCGGCACAAAGGATCCTTGCGGCAAACTCTAATTCCGGCAGCACCTTCTTCCGGCCAAGAGATGGCCGGAGCTTCCTTCTCCGGCAGCAGGTGGTGGTCGGCAGGGAAAGGGCAGGGGCAGCCGGCTGGTGCTCCTTCTTAGGGCTGGTTGGCGCACGGCAAGAAGGGGAGAAGAGAAGGAGAGAAAGAGAGGGAGAGAGCCTATGCCTTCATCTCTATGATTCACACCCAAGCCTTGCCTTGGGTCCATTATATAGTGGCCTCTCAACCATCAAGCCTCTCAAATATGGAATAACTTATTCCATCATGCCAAGTTTGATTTTATATCATGGCTAAAATCATATTTTAATTCATGATAAAAATTTTGTCTCCTATGGAATAAATTTCCTTATCATGGTAAATCAATCCATGATTGATTTTATAAAATAAACCAATTCATGGTTCATTTTAATTTCCATAAAAAACAAACCAAACCTTGGTTTATTATATAAAAATTTATATCATCCATAATTTTATAAAACAAACCACACTTGGTTTATTTTATTAATTGAACCAAAAACTTGGTTCTCTCCCTTTGTTGTGGCCGACCAAGCAAAGAAGATGGAGGCCCTCTTTGGCCAGCCCATCCAATCCAAGCCCCAATGAATTAAACTTATTTAATTCATCTATTAAGTCTTCAAAAGACTTAGCCATTTTACACTTCCAATGCATCTTTGAAAAATTCAGATTCGACTTATCGTTTGGCTCAACCAAACATAATCTCTCTTGATTGGAAAATCCAATTTTCAACTCGTTTTAAATCGCTCAGATTACTCGTAGTGCTGTGACTAAATAGACTTTCGATTTATGTTGGCCATCTATAATTAATTAATTAATTATAGAACGATCATGAGTGGCACCTAGTAGTACATCATGATCCGCAATTAATCGAAAGATCAACGGTTGACCTCAGAAACAATTCTGAAACCCTTTAGCAGCTATAATGAATCGTGCCCCATTCCCTTCACTATCTTATACCCTCTTGGTTCAGGACATGGTCTATGTGTGTCAGTCCCCACTAGGCTGACTACGTCACACCTAGCCCATGTAACTTTTTCTCATCCTACGGATTCTAATTACTCTCATGTATTTAAGAGATTCATACTCTGAACATGTCATGCTCTGGCCAGAGGCTTCGAGTAACAATCCGACGATAAGCCTTGGGTATACATCTCCTCGCAAGGAGTGATGAATCCTTTGTAGGCTGTTCAAACATCTTCGGGCACTTCGGCTTATACCCAATCATCCTGGGTCCACACCTCCTTGGAGATGCTTGGTTAAGATGTCAAAGTATAAGTCTCCATGACCAAGATGACTTGAACACCGCAAGTCAAAGGAACATCGCACTTAAGTTGCAGTAAGAACTTCACTGACATATCTATATGTAGACTACCATATGAAGTTTTACAGCCAGTCACTCCAATGAACTAGTTCCCTTAACTAGCATTCATGTTTATCTCCGGACATCTCAATGTTACCAGCCAGTGAGAATCAGTTGATTAGAGAATAACCCATGCTAGTCTCAACAAAATTGATAGTGTCCGTATTTATCAATTCATCGACTAGGGACAATTTCAATACTTCACAATTGCACATGTATAGTTAATCACTAGTTGTGAATTCATCACAAATTCTCTCATGCTGTGAATTGTATTGTGGACATTCAGTAAATGAGTTTAAGATCTCAATCAAATACACAAACATGTATACTCAAATAGTGAATATTCATTTATTAGAATAAATGATTACAATCATAAGGCGATTGCCTTAGGACACTTCTCTCATATCACTAACAAGGTATACGCTTTAGATAGATCTATTAGATAGATGATTTCGTACGTGTTTTTCTTTCTCATGGATCACTCGAGGGATCTTGTTTCCGCTGCATTTTTGTGTTTATGTCGCCTTAAGATCCCAACAATTACCACCTCCTGACATCGATTTCTGCACTCTTCGGATGCGATGTCCTTAGAGGTCAGGTCACCCGATTGATCGAACGCAACAAAATAGTACTTAGAAAATTTTCCTTGGTTGGGTTAGAAGTTAACATTGACAAGGTCTTGATCTGGAAGCGGGGTAGGGGAGCAGGACCAGCTGATAACGAGGAGGACGATCTAGTTGCAGAGATCGATGCTGTATTAGATCCACATCAGTAGGATCCACCACCGCCTCCTCCACTCTCGACAGATCAGAGACTGGATCTACTAGAGACAGAGGTTCACCATCTTGGGACTCAGATCTAGACTTTACGAGAGGAGTCGAAGGCCCGATACTCAGAGATAGCCGAGATGGCAGCAGAGCGACATACCGAGCTTATGCTGCTGCCTCAGTCTTGGCGCCCCGACCCTTCTTCCTAAACTTTGTTATTTGACTCACCTGATTGTTTAACTAGATTACTTGTATTAGTCTTACTATGGCTTGATTGTTTGGTTTGACTAACTTTTTTTTTATTGACTTAGATTTGTCTATCATACATTAGCTTATATCTAGTTCATGATTTTTATCAGCCTATTTGGATTACATTGTGCTTGGTATGTGCTTAGTAGAGTAGAATTCAAATATTTGATTTTGATTTGAACTCTAATGTTGAAATGGTTTTCTTTGAAAATGGTTTCAAAAAATCTTTTATCGCAAATCTCAAAATTCTATTTTCAAATTTTTTTCGTTACTTAGTTTTATTTTAACTTTAAAACTATCCCCTTCAAAACTTGGGTCTTTTTTTTTATATAGACTTAGCTTAGGTTTAACCCTAGTCTGCATGCTCCTATAGACTTAGAAGATAGCATCTCACAAACATATTAGGATTAACTTGTTCGACAATCTAGATTGGGTTGAGATGCTTAGGACTGTTGCCCTAGACATAGATGCTTCAAAATCAGTATATCAATACAAGTTGGGGGCGTTATAAGTACAATTTAAATTAATCAAGTCAAATATTCTGGCTAACTGAGCTAATTTATGAAATAACTTGACCTGACTAACCCAAGTGAAAACTGCTATTTATTACAGTTAGTAAGTAGCTGAATGGTTAACAGGCACTTAAAAGGAATTGACATTATTTTTTTAATTATTTTCAAATTTTCTTATCATTATTATTCATGCTTGTACTTAAAATAAAGATGCCCAGACTTGACTTAGGCCTAGCCTAGACTTAGATATTTCTTTTATTACTTAAAATTACTCGCTCTGATACACTTAGTTTTTTTCTTTAGTCATTTCTTATGCTCTGACCCTTGTATTACATATATAATTTTGATATATGGGAAAGGGGGAGAGAAAGAAAATAGTTCAAAGTCGTTAGAAGAATTCAAAGTATTTCAAATTTTTTCTATACTTAGTCTTTTGAAAATTAGTTAGTGTTATTCAAAGTTTTTCTTAAAAAAATTCAAAATGTTGTGATTAGTTAGTGGTTTTCAATGTATTTTGAAAAAAAATCAAAATGTTGTGAAAAGAAGAATTCAAAACTAAGTTTTTAATTTTTTGAAAATTAATATTTTCCATACTTTGTTTTTGAAAAACACTAAGTGTAAGTACCCCTGGTTAGTTTTGATGTAATCAAATTAAGTTAGGTCCTGGTGTGTTTAATCCCTTGTCTAAGTGTACAAGAACTTAGGAGCGCAGGAAGTTGAGCGGAAGACGCAGTGGTCATGAAGGATGGCACGGAAAGGGATCCGATGGGCTCGGTGCATTCGGGGACGTGGAGCTCTGTGGAAGAGTACGCCGGTGGAAGAAGAAGGACACGCACGGTGTCCGAGGGATGAGAAGCCGGGAGGAAGGATGCTCGAGGGGCGAAAGGCAGGAATCGGGTTCGGGTGAGCCTAACTCCGGTTAGCCAGAAATTACCCAAGAAGGCGAAGCAAGTCAAGCCGAGGACTGGTCAGCATCAGATGACCAAGAGGATTGCTAGGCGCCCGTATGCTAACGGGTGCCTAGGAGGTCGGGCGCCTGACCTCTAGGCGCCCGAGCAATCAGGCGTCTATGTGTTATCGGGCACCCAAGAAGGCTATTTCTAGCCGTTTGCGATCCTTTCCTTTGGAAAAAGCTACAAGCCACGTGTCCTGCTCCCAAGACCTCTTGGGCTCCCTATAACCGCCACATCAGCAAACGGATAGATTTCACAGTGGCTATAAATAGATCCCTGAATCTCAGTTTCAATAATCAACACATTCCAAGCAATAGCAAACTAGTTTATTGTATTGATTTCTTATTTTTTCTAAGTTTTCCACGTGTAAGAGGCTTCTCCGCCGAAAGGAGATACATTCAGGAGAATTGAGCTATATTCATCCTTGGATTATCAACCTCCCCGATTGCAAACCAAGTAAATCCTATTGCCTTTTTCTTTCAATTTGCTTCATTTGTTTTATGTTTATTAATTCTGCTTGGACTAACAAATATCTTTGTCAAAGTTAGATAAAAGCTTTATTTTCAAAAAGAATTGCATACTTAAATGATTTTTCCTTAGAAAAATATGCACTTTTTTTAAAAAAAATTTCACTTAGAGATTTTTGCATTTTAAAAGAATACTTTGAAAAATATTTGTGCAAAAACTTGTACTTTGAGAGATATTAAGTTTGAAAAATGTAAGTACTTTTGAAAAAAATATTGAGCTTTCTGAAAAATATAAGGCTGTGTTTGGTTTGCATTTTCCAGCTTGTTTTCAATTTTCATTTTCTGTAGAAAATACGGTTTTTCTGAAAAACATGTTTGGTTTGCATTTTCCAGCTTTGTTTTCTAGAAAAAACATAGCATTTTTTGGAAAACTAGAGAATGAAATAAAGTCATTTTCCAGAAAATGAGAAAATATGGTTTTCTGGAAAATGAAAATGGAAAATGAAACAAACCAAACGCCCCCTAAGTATTTTCAAAGGATATTATGCATTTTTGAAAAATATAAGTATAATTTTTGAAAAATATTATGAACTTTGAAAAACATAAGTACTTTGAAACATATTATAAGTTTGAAACACATAAGTACTTTAGAAAAACATTAGCCCTTTTAAAAAAAAAATACTTGACTTATATTTTGAATGTACTTAGAAAAATATTATTTTTTAAAACATAATATTTTACTTGACTTGGTTTCTTTTCTAGTCTGACACAATCCTAGGAAACCTTGTTAACTACAAGGACATTTCCCTAAGTATCCTGGAAATTCTCCAACCTCAAGAAAATATTATTTCAAAAGGTATTTCAAAAATGATTTGATAAGCCACAAAAACATTTTAAAATAATAATATTTTGAAAGACGAATTACTTATGTTTTCGACAAGATTTTGAAAATATAGTTTATGAAAACACATTATTTTGAAATGTTTAATAACACTTTTAATTTGACCTCCCCCTAAACTTGACCCAGTCCGAGGAAGCTTGTTGACCACAAATACTCTTCCTCTGAGTCATTAGGATTTGGTACAAATCATAAGAATTATCTACCAATTCCAAAACTAATTGCCAAGCAATGTTTTCAAGAAATATTTTGTCAGATAGTTTTCTTTTGACTTAGACTCCCCCTAAATTTGACACATCCTAGGAGTCTTTGTAGATCATGAAGTAGACCTCCTCTATGTCTTTAGGGTTTATCAATTCAAAAGAATGAATGACAGTATGATAATAATCTTAGAAAATTCAATTTGGATTGAAGATAGTTTTTAAAACATAATTTTCGAAAGATCCAAAAAAAAACTTTGAAAAACAACTCCCCCTAACACCAACACCATTTGACTCTATCTAAGTGCCTTAAAGAACTTTAGTGTTGACCTAAGAGGCTTGTGTCTAATTGTGTATGTCAAACAATTTTTCAAAAAGATATAATTTTGAAAATGTATAATATGTATAAACAATCAGACAATCATGAAATCCATGAAAACATTATTATGTTAAAACACTATTTTGAAAATAAATTTTTAGAAAATATCTTAAGAGTTTTGGAAAATAATTTTGAAAAAGATTTTTCAATTTATTAATCCTTAACATCTCACCCATTTTAGATGTCTCAGTATAAGCAAGCAAGGTTGCCTTATGGGTATTTTGTGAGATGCTTGAATAATTTTTCTTAATTTATTGTTAAATCTAGACTTAATCAAAACTTGTGTTAGATTTAAATTTAACAAACCGTAAATTGAATTTGATTTTCAGTAATTGGCTTCTAGGTCTTGGCGAGGCACAAGACCTTCTTTGGTCGTAGCCTTATTGGAGCAACAACTCTTTCCTTGACAAAGCCTTTTAGCGAAAATTCATTTTCAAAGTTACTTTTTGAAAAATTCTGGTCTAACTAGTTTAGGTCTTGGATCGGTAGCTTCGGCTAGTTCCACCAGACTAAACAGACCAAGTAGTATATACTTGGCCTTATTAGAAGGGTTTCCCTAACGTACTATCATCTCACCTCCACCTAATACTAGGTTGTTCATGTTTTAATTACTCTTTTTCCTATAAAAATCATGCATAAATTTAAATATGAATGACATGACATATATTTAAAAACATAACAGATGCATGGCATGACAGTTATGCATGAGTCAAACATTTCAATTATTTAATTAAGTTTCTAAAAATGTATCAAATTCCCGATTTGATACATGTCGTGTGAACCCGCGAATATGCCAACCCATTTTGACATATTTAATTTTATTAAATTAATTGTTTTGGTTTGGGTAAGATTTTATTTAATTCGAGTTTAAGGTACTTAAGAATTAATTAGATTTGAATTCAGAATTAATTAAAGTTGAATTAATTAAGAATTACTTAAAGTCAATTGACGTTGAATTAATTAAGACTTAATTGAAATTAGGAAATAATTGAGGTTGAATTAATTAAGACTTAAATGAAAATTAATTGAAGTTGAATTAATCGAAGTTATTAAATTAAGGGTTAATTGAATTAATTAAGAATTACTTGAATTTGAATTAATTAAGGATTAATTAAAGTTGAATTAATTAAAGATTAATTAAAATTGAATTAATTAAAGATTAATTGACTTTGAATTAATTGAAGATTAATTGATTTTGAATTAATTGAAGATTAATTGATTTTGCATTAATTGAAGAATAGTTAAAGTTAAATTAAATAAGGATTAATTAAGATTAAGTTAATCAAGGATAACTAAAATTAAGTTAATTAAGGATAAATAAGGTTGAAATAAATAAGGTAAAAATTGTTAAGATTTAATTAGATATTAATTTTAAAATTTCTGGGTTAGATAATAATTGTGGGTTTAGCTTCATCATTTTTATTATTTCAAAAATTTCTAATTTCTTTACTATTTATTCTTTATTTATCTTTTCAAGTTTTTCTAATAATTTTGATTTATTTGAATCTTTGTGATTTTTATTAAGTATAGCCTTGATCTCAGAAAATTCAATCTCCTCCTCATCCTCATCATTAAAATCACATCCTTCAATATCTTCACAGTAGGTGGAATAATTTGGGCCACTAGTTAATGTTTTGTAATAATCTTCAATATTATTTGAAAATTTGATAATTAAATTATCATCTAAGAAGATTTCATCTCCACTATCCTCAGAAATATCCTTAAGAATTAAAAAAATTATCCTCAATAATCTCAGAGTTGATTTCAGGATTATTCTTAAGAATTTCAATATTATCCTTAATATTTTCAGAAATAATTTTAGGATTATCCTTAAGATTTTCAGAGATAACTTCAATATTATCAGAATTTTTATAATTATCAAAATTTTCAAAAAAATTATCATAATTTCTAGAATTAAAATTATTATAATTTTCAGAATTAAAATTATTAGAATTTATTTTAAAAATTACTGAATTGAAATTCAGGATTAAACAATTAATTTCTGATATTTTAGTATTATTTATATTTTCTAACTGGTCATGGAAGATATTTATTTGACTATGCAATAATTCTAATTTATCAGAAAAATTATCTAAATTATCATAAGACAGTGCAGGAATTTGTAAATTTTTTGGAATGTAAATTTTCCGTAACTTCGCCGGACACATATTCTTGTAGTGTCCGTGTTTTTGACATTTGAAGCACTGCACGTTGCTTTTGTCCCTCCGGACTCCTAGCGCTGATATTTCCTTCGCCGCCGGTGCTGAGATCCGAGTCTTACGAGTAGGGCATTGATTTTTATAGTGCCCTTTCTCCCTGCACTTAAATCATGTAATATGTAATTTAAAAACTAACATCTAAAATAAAATGTACCTGATTCACCCCTGGGCTCCCCCTCAACTCCTGGTATCTTTGCTCCTTTAGCGGTTAGTCCGGTGAAGAGCGATCTGGCTCTGATACCACTTGTGGAACCGGTGCCGTTGATAGAGGGGGGGGGAATGAATATCAACCGTAAAAACCTTCGAAAATTTTGTAAAACTTTTCGGTTCGTTCTGGACACAAAGTTAGTAGCACAGCGGAAAACAAAAAGAACGAATAAACAACACAGCGCACACGAGATTTTTACTTGGTTGCCAACCCCCCAGGGTTAGTACATCCAAGGCCTAAGCACGAAAGCGCCCGTCCACTAATGGTCTCCTTTTCGGACTTTCCGGAGTCGGAGAAACCCGTCATACAATGTAGAAATTACAATCAAAAGATATGAAAAATAAGTGCGGAATTGAAAAATTCAAACCAAACAAAAGTTGAAGACTCGACCGATCTAGAACTCCGAAGTTCCATGCACTTCCTCCCAGAGCTTCCTTGGTCGCCGAGCTTCGCCGTTAGCGCTTTGTATCATTCAAAAGGCTCAGAATGATCTTGGAAGTTGTATACTGAGTTGAGGGGTTGAAGCCCCTTTTATAGACTTGTCTAGGCCGCCCGTGATGCTATGGGGTGCCTCATAAGCGGTTGAATGTTCATCTAAATCGCGAACATCGCGAGCTGATAAAAACTGCCATATAGGCGCCTGTATTGATGGGGGGCGCCTGAGTCTGTGATGACCCGACTTCTCTACCACTAAAGCGGACGTCACTTTTACTTATCCTTAACTTTACCTTACTCTTAGCCTTAGGTTACAACTACTTGACTTCCCTTAACTTGCTCTGAATTTTTTTCTTTTTTTCAGAAAAAAAACAACTTTCCTTTTATTTGCTTTACAAGGATTTAACCCCTAGACTTCTTAGTTGTAAAACTGGAGCACTAACCATCTGCCCTACAACACTTTCTTTTCAATGGTACCAGTCGACTGCTAGATAGCCAGTCGAATGGTGTTAGCCACAGAAACTTTCTGTGCCCGGCACCAGTCGACTGGCCTCTTGGCAGTCGACTGGTGCATCGAACAGAAACTTTCTGTTCGATAGGGCAGTCAACTGGTTCTGAACCAGTCGACTAACACGCCTGAAACCTGCATTTACAGACCTGGGAACTCCTTTCAAGGGTCCATAATTCATACACTTCCAAAGCATATAAAGAAATAACTCCAAATCTATACTCTATACTAGTTTTATGAACATCTTAGCAACTCAAAACGAATCCAATAACTTGAAATTAGGATTTCTATGAAATTTAACAAACTTATCAAAACACATGCAATCTCTACTAACTTTGTACCCAACTTTGACTCTATGTAAAGTTTAAATAAGGTGATCACATCCTACCAATCCAAAACATCAACCATGAGTTTCTATAAATCAAAACGCCTCTAAGACTTATCCCAAAGATCTCTTCTACGGTTCCGCCGCCACTGAACATCAATGCAAGTCCTGTTCGCCTCCATAGCTTATGCTTTTTCTTTACCTTTATCTGCAATAGAAGGAAATGCAACTAATAAGCGAATTGCTTAGGAAGTAAATCCTAACTCACAAATCCATGTTATCGATAATAAACATGCTCATTTCAAAGAATGCTTGCTTCAAAATACATGCACTTGGAAATCTTTGCACATGGGAACTTTCATACACTTATCATGCTCAATCATTCTTGAAAACATTTACTAGCATCAAAACACTTGCAAACATAACATGCTCATGATTTCTTTTGAAACTTACTAATGATACATTTCCATACTTTAAAACACTAACTTCTTTGCTCTTTCTCTTTAACATGCTTATAACATAACCATGTCAACATACATAACCAAAAACATGCACTCAAGGAAATTGAAACACTTACATATACTCATATACTTCAAAATAATAATCAACTTTCTCAGGCCTTGACACTGTACCATGGTATCAATGTACCAATGCGCGCATCCCTAATAGGTTTCGTGGTAGCTAGCCACCGCACCCTATTAGAGCTTCCTTCTAACTTTCTGTGGGCCTCTCATTTCCCCAGTACATGTCACTTTACAAAACTAAATTACTTTCTTACTCAATATGCTTATACTTATCAAGCTATCTTTCTTTTTGCATAAGTTTTGCACTACAAACTTTACCTTTCTTACTTAGAACTTTCATCGAGCACCTTGCATGCCCTTAACCCAAAACTCATTTTTGGGACTTTTCAAGAACATGGTCTTATCATACTTAGATCACACATACAAACCTACTCAAATTCAAGTTCTATGATAAGAACATATATTCTTTAGAAACTTAAATCACACAATAAGATAATATTCTCAAAGTATGCACTTAGATTACAAAATTATGGTTCTACAATGAGAATCTACATACGAAACTACTTCTATTGCAGGTGAGTGATTTACTTACACTTTCCTTGAAGAAAACTCACTAAGTATCTCGAAAATCCTAGCGTAGGGCTCCTCTTCTCTTCCTTGCGAAAAAACTCCACTCCTTGGCCCTAGGGAAGAAACCCTAGGTTCTCCACTCAAGAGGAAGAAGAAGGAGGAAGAAAACCCTTGTTTTCTTCCTGTTTTCGCAGCCTCCCAACTCCTGTTCGCGCAGCCTCCAAAAGCCCTAATGGGGTCTTAATGCAACTTAAGTGGAAGATGAAACATCTCTTCATGAAAAGGACTTACTTGCCTATAACATTAATTCGCATCATCCTTTTCTGTTCTTGATACCCCCGCCCTTTTGGCTAGCCGAGTCCGTTTAAGGACTAGCCTGCCGTGTGGTCGCGAGATCAAATCTCTCCCTGACCATTTTTCCTTTTCTTTTTATTTTAATTCCGAAAAATTCTAGAAAAATTTTGAAAAATCCCTAATAATAACAGAAAATCATTGGGTGTTACAATCCTCCTCACCTTGTAAAAAGTTCATCCTCGAACTTAAAACAGCTCTGGATACCTTTGCCTCATGCTATCTTCTGATTCCCAAGTTGCCTCTTCATGCTTTGATTTAGCCATAAGACCTTCACTAGTGGTACCTCTTTGTTCCTCAGCTTCTTAACTGCTCGATCTATTATTTGAATAGGTCGACTTTCATAACTGAGATCCTCCTGAACTTGTACCAATTGTGGCTCAATCACTTGGTTAGCATCTGGGATGTACTTCTTCAACATTGAGACATGGAACACATTGTGTATTGCTGACATCGCTGAAGGTAGCTCCAACTCATAAGCTACCTTGCCAACTCTTTTCGTCACTGGATAGGGTCCTATGTATCGAGGACTTAGCTTGCCTTTCTTGCCAAATCTCATTACACCCTTCATAGGAGCTACTTTGAGGAAAATTGTATCCCCAACTTCAAACTCTAACGGTCTATGCCTACTCTTAGCAGCTTCTATTCTCTGGCGGATACTCTTTATAGCTTCTGTGGTATCATCTATAAGGTCAGTCTGAGACCCCATTTCTTTCTTCTCACTACCTTCATACCAATAGAGGGGAGATCTACACTTCCTACCATAAAGAGCTTCATAGGGTGCCATACCAATAGTAGCTTAGTAGCTGTTGTTGTAGGCAAACTCAGCTAAACATAAATATTTGCACCAACTGCCTTTGAAATCTAATGCACAAGCTCTGAGCATATCTTCTAGAATTTGATTCACTCTCTCTGTCTGTCCATCTGTCTGGGGATGGAAAGCTGTGCTAAACTTCAGTTTGGTGCCGAGCGCTGTCTGTACGCACTCCCAAAAGTGTGAAGTGAAACGACCATCTCTATCAGAAATAATGGTCTTCGGAACTCCGTGTAGTCGGATTACTTCTTGTACATATAGCTGGGCTAATCTTTCAATCGAATAAGACACTTTGTGTAACGACCCACCTTTAGTACACTAAGCTTTAAGGCGATCGCTACGTAAATATATATATCTACCTGATTTCTGACTGAGTAACTTAGGAATTTCAACAACGATATGTAAAAGCATAAACATAAACGTGCCAAGTTGGTATCAACTTCTTTATTGAAACCATTCATTATTCATATCTAAGGGCATTCTTAGCTACTACATGTCATTCTATATGGTGCATATATCTTAAAACAAGCATATCCTATGTATTTAGCATGTAAATCAAAAGTATCAAGTTGTTATCTCTAAAGCTTAAGCATGGGTCTAAATTACCATATTACAAGTAGTAACTCATATCATTCAACATTCGCTAAGCAAGTATTAACACTGGTAAATAAACTACTTTAATATACTAGGCACCACAAATAACGAGTCTAAACAGGTTAATACATGGTTCTCATAATATATCGCGAAATAACTGAAGAAGCATAAACAAGAAAATTAAAGAAGCATACTAGACACCACGAATACAAGTCTACTTAAGTTCATACATGGTTCACATAATATATTGCGAAATAACTAAAGAAGCATAAAGAGGGTTATTCTATGCTTTGCAAGTTCCGAAGACTTTTATTCCAACTCCACCATCACACACACTTTGCATCAAGCCCGCCGTCTCCGCTACTAGTGCTTTCCTTTACCTGTATCTGCAGTATAAGGAAATGCAAACTAATAAGCATAAAGCTTAGTAAGTACCATCTAGCCTCACAAAACCATGAAAACTCGAATTATGCTTTTGTAAAACATGCTATGCACATACATGCTCATATCCATAAGTAATCATGTTAGGCTCATGCTAAAATACATATCATAGGATGTCATGGCATATGGCTGAGACATGGCACATACTGAACTAAAACTGAAAAGTAAGCTATAGTATGGCATACATATCTGAACTGGAACTGGAACTAACTAACATAAAACTAATTATTAAATTCACCACATGCTAATATGAATTTCTGAAAACTAAATACATATAGTAGGTGAAAGTAATAATCAACTGCTGTGGGCCCGGCAATGTACCAACTGTGCGCGCATCCCTAATAAACCCGAGGTAGCAAGCCCCGAATCCATTAGGGTTCTACTAGGTTATCTAAACCTAAGGGCAACTAGGAGCCCATCCCATACTAGGTTATCTGAACCTAGGGGCAACTTGGAGCCCATCCCTGGACCGAAGTCCGGTACAATGCCAACTGAAAATAAAATAGTTCTTTTATACTTTTCTTTTTCTCTTCTGATTCTTGCTTTTACTAGGTTATCTAAACCTAGGGGCAACTAGGAGCCCATCCCACTGGACCTTGGTCCCAATCATAACTGAAGCAAGAATTTCTATTCTTTAATGCTTTCTATAGCATTAACTGACTAACAATTTAACAAACACCTTGCGACTTAACCCTTTCTTTTCTTTTAAAGTCGCTCCCTGGGCACTCGAACGTGCTCCTTAACCCGAAACTGAAGGGTAAGTGCACTCAAGCTCATCCAGGGATACCTTCAGACTCTAAAACTAATCCGAAGGGTTAATACAACGTGCTTGTTCATAATCCACGATATCTAACCGTAGGACATACATATAAGGAACTAAAGCATACGAAACGTCAACCGAAACTACTTATACTGCAGGTGAGGGGTACTTACAACCTGCGCTAGGTTTTCCTTACGAATAAAATTTGAAATTCCCAAGGGAACGTCGAATTTCGACGTTCTTCTTGCTCCTTGGCGTTCTCCTCGCGTCTACGAGAATTCTCGTAGAGAATAGGGCCTCTTGAGACCTTCCCTTGGCTTCTCCTTTGTCTTGGGCGGGAGAGAGGGCGAGAGGAGAGGTCGTGTGCATGAGGGAGGGCGTCGGCGTCGCTGGGTTGGGAGAAAATTAACCTTAAACTCGTAACTCCCTCTTTTATACTTATGGGGGTCGAATTTAACTAATTCTACCTTATCTATTGTTTCCCTTAATCTATTTCAATAAAAGCAAACCATCCCAGTTGGTCTGCCCATTCTCCTCTCACTTGAAAGGTCTAGGGTTCAAACCCCCTTATTTCTTTTTACTGCACATTTTATATTTATTCCTTTTTGCCTTATTTGTCTATGGAAATATTCTATAAAAATATCCATAAATTCGAAATAAATTCTAGGATATTTCTAAAATTAGTTTTGAGAATTTTGGGGCGTTACAATCCCTCATACCTTATAAAAGTTCGTCCTCGAACTTAAAACAATTCTGGGTATTTCTGCCTCATGCTGTCCTCTGATTCCCATGTTGCCTCTTCCACTCTGTGATTTTGCCATATGACTTGCACTAATGGTACCTCCTTATTTCGCAATTTCTTAACTGCTCGGTCTATTATCTGAATAGGCCGACTATCATAACTGAGATCTTCGCGAACTTGTACCGTCTGTGGCTCTATCACCTGGGTGGCATCTGGGATATGCTTCTTCAGCATGGAAACATGAAATACATTGTGGATAGCTGACATCTCCCGAGGTAGCTCCAACTCATAAGCTACTTTGCCAACTCTTCTAGTGATGGGGTATGGTCCTACATATCTGGGACTTAGCTTGCCCTTCTTCCCAAAATGCATTACTCCCTTCATGGGAGCCACTCTGAGGAACACTGAATCCCCAACTTCAAACTCTAATGGTCTGCGCCATGTATCAGCATAGCTCTTCTGGCGGCTTTGAGCTGTTTCTATTCTCTGGCGGATCTGCTGTATGGCTACGGTGATATCATCTATAAGATCTGTCTGTAGGCCTAACTCTTGCCTCTCACCACCCTCGTACCAGCAGATAGGAGATCTACGCCTCCGCCCATATAAAGCCTCATAGGGTGCCATGCCGATAGTGGCCTGATAACTATTGTTGTAGGCGAACTCTGCTAAGCACAGGTATCTGCACCAACTGCCCTTGAAATCTAGAGAACAAACTCTGAGCATATCTTCTAGTACTTGATTAACTCTCTCTGTCTGACCATCTGTCTGAGGATGGAAAGCTGTGCTAAATTTTAGTTTGGTGCCTAGTGCTGCCTGTACACACTCCCAGAAGTGCGAAGTGAACCTACTGTCCTTATCTGAAATGATAGTCCTAGGGACTCCATGTAGTCTGACGATCTCCTTGAGGTATAACTGAGCTAGCTGCTCCATGGAATAGGAGATCCTGATAGCTAGGAAGTGGGCAGACTTAGTCAATCTGTCTACTATTACCCAGATTGCATCATACCCATTCGTTGTTCGGGGTAGTCCCACTATAAAATCCATGGAAATATCTTCCCATTTCCATTCTGGAATCCGAATAGGCTGCAGAACTCCACCTGGTCTCCGATGTTCTGCCTTGACCCTTTGGCATGTCAGACAGGTACTGACATATCTGGCGATGTCTCTCTTCATCCCAGGCCACCAAAAACGTCCCCTGAGGTCTTGGTACATTTTGGTGGAACCAGGATGCATTGCATAAGGAGATCTATGTGCGTCCTCTAGAATCTTCTTTCGGAGCTCTTCTTGGTTCGGAACACATAAGCGGTCACCGTAGTACAGTGTCCCATTATCTGATAGGCGAAATTCTCCATTTTCGGCTTCTGTTATCCCTGCTTGATTTTCTGAAGGTCAGGATCTTGATCCTGTGCTGTCTGGATGTCTTCAATCAGGGTGGACACTAATGTCAAAGTGGAGAGCTGCCCAACTAAAATTTCCAGTCCGAACTCTGATAACTCTTTCCGAAGGGGCTGTGACATCGTGGACAAAGCTAGTAGGGTGGCACTAGACTTTCTGCTAAGTGCATCTGCCACCTTATTAGCTTTACTTGGATGGTAGAGGATGTCGATGTCATAATCCTTGACTAGCTCAAGCCACCTGCGTTGTCTCATGTTCAGATCCTTCTGAGTAAAGAAATACTTTAGACTCTGATGATCTGTGAAAATCCTACACTGAGCTCCGTATAAGTAATGCCTCCAAATCTTGAGAGCGAACACTACTACAGCTAGCTCAAGGTCATGGGTAGGGTAATTCTTCTCATAATCCTTGAGTTGTCTAGAGGCATAGGCAATAACCTTGCCATTCTGCATCAGCACTGCTCCAAGTCCTAATTTAGACGCATCGCTATATATGTCAAAGCTGTCAGTGGTCTCTGGAAGAGTCAGGATGGGAGCACTAGTCAATCTTCTCTTTAATTCTGTAAAACTGTTCTCGCAGTCCTCTGTCCACTGAAACTTTCTGTTCTTTCTGGTAAGAGCTGTCAGTGGGGAGGCTATCCTGGAGAAATTCTCTACGAACTTCCTGTAGTAACCGGCTAGACCCAGAAAACTTCTGATCTCACTGGCATTCTTTGGTCTGATCCAGTTACTTACTGCTTCTATTTTGCTGGGGTCTACCATGACCCCTTCCTTGGAGATGATGTGACCTAGAAAAGACACCTGATCGTGCCAAAACTCAGACTAGGAGAATTTCGCATAGAGTTGGCTCCGCTGAAGAATTTCTAATACTGTTTTCAGGTGTTCTGCGTGTTCCTTTTGAGTCCTGGAATATATCAGAATGTCATCAATGAAGATGATAACAAACTTATCTAAATATACTCAGAACACTCTGTTCATGAGGTCCATGAAAGTCGCTGGAGCGTTCGTTACGCCAAAAGGCATAACTACAAACTCATAGTGTCCGTATCTTGTTCTGAAAGTTGTCTTGGGGATGTCACCTTCCTTAACTTTCACCAGGTGATATCTCGATCTCAAGTCTATTTTTGAGAACACTGTTGCTCCCTTTAGCTGATTGAACAAGTCGTCAATTCTTGGCAAGGGATACTTTTCTTGATGGTGACTTGATTCAAGGCCCGATAATCTATACACAAGCGCATGGACCTGTCTTTCTTCTTCACGAACAATGCAGGAGCTCCCCAAGGTGAATGACTAGGGCGGATGAAGCCCTTGTCGAGTAACTCCTGTAGTTGCTCCTGAAGTTCTTTCAATTCTGCTGGAGCCATACGGTATGGTGCTTTTGAGATCGGATTTGTACCCGGAACGAGTTCGATCTCAAATTCAATCTCTCTGTCTGGTGCTAGGCCTGGTAGCTCATCAGGGAAAACTGCTGGGTAGTCGCATACCACTCGGACTTCTTCTAGCTTTTGGTCCTTCTCTTGCGTGGTATTGACTACATGTGCTAGAAATCCGGTACATCCTAAATCCAGCAATTTCTGTGCTTTTAGAGCTGAGAGAAATTTCTTGGCCTTTCTCTTGGGTTCTCCGATGTATTCAAACTGCACTCCTTCTTCAGGTTGGAATATGACTTTCCTTTTACGGCATTCTATGGAGGCACCGTACTTGATTAGGAAGTCCATTCCAAAAATGACATCATAATCTGTCATATCTAGTACTATCAGATCACCATATAGCTCTCTGCTTGCTATACTGACTGGCACTGCACGGAGCCAGTGCGTGGATGTCATAATCTCTCCTGAAGGTAGGGTGGTTAAGAATTGGCCACTGAGTACATCTGGAGGTATAGTTAACTTCTCTGTGAACGCCCTGGGGTTTTTGAGTTCCTGAACTGCCTTGGCCTTTACTTTCTATCATGACTGACTTCTGCTGTTGTAGGCTGTTCAGGTAGTGCTCGGTAATCAGAGCACTGCTAACTAGTTCTTCTGAGGTTTGCGGCCTATGGACGCCGCTGGCCACATTCAATGCTATTTCTGGCCTTAGCATCTTGAGCATTAGCCTGACTCGCTCTCATTTAGTGCTGACTAGTTCAGGGCACAGGTGAGTCAGTCTGTTGAATCTCTTCACGGCTTCCTCTACTGATAGGCTACCTTGACGAAATTCAGTGAATTCATCATAATGTCGGTCAGTAACCCGCATATGAAAGAATTCTTTGAAGAACTCAGCTTCGAAGTTGGCCCACGTCATCTGATTTATGTCTCGCTTGGCCTTCACCCTTTCCCACCACATTCTAGCATCTCTTGCTAGGCAAAAGGAGGCACACTTGACTTTCTCATGTTCTGGCCAGTCCAGAAGCTCCATGGTACTCTCCAGGGTTTTGAACCAGGCTTGTGCATCCCATGGTTCACTAATGCCTGAAAAGTTCTCTGGTTTGAGTTTCTGCCACTGAACTAGATATGCTTCTCTTCTAGCCCCTACTACTGGGGCTTCTGGTGCTATTGGTGGGATTGGTGCTCTAGGTGGAACCTCTGTCACTATCGGGGTTTCCACATTTGGTCCTGGCGTAGCAATAGGTGTGGTCTGCTGATTAGCCCTTAAAGTGGTTATCTCCTACTGCCGCTCAGCTATCTATCTCTGGAGCTGAGCCACTATCTCCACGAGATTAGGTGGAGTCACTATGTCAGTTGCCTCCTACTGAGGCTCAATAGCTGGTGCCCATCTAGTTGGGCGTCCTCTAGCCATTATCTAAATAACAGAGGACATACAGTTCATATTTTAATTCTAACAACATGCTATCAGATATAAACTAAAGTATTAAACATGCTTCCATTAACCGTAAACAAAAACTGACTAGAACACAGATAGCATGAATAACATGAAAATACTATAAATCTGAAAGCAAGAAGATATGGTAATGTGAGAGATACTCTTACTTGGAAGCTGCAGGTCTGATGCTGATGTGTGTGGGGAGGAAAGATGGAACTTGCTCTGATACCACTCTGTAACGACCCACCTTCTAGTACACTAAGCTTTAAGGTGGATCGCTACGAAATATATATATCTACCTGATTTCTGACTGAGTAACTTAGGAATTTCAACAACGATATGTAAAAGCATAAACATAAACGTGCCAAGTTGGTATCAACTTCTTTATTGAAACCATTCATTATTCATATCTAAGGGCATTCTTAGCTACTACATGTCATTCTATATGGTGCATATATCTTAAAACAAGCATATCCTATGTATTTAGCATGTAAATCAAAAGTATCAAGTTCTTATATCTAAAGCTTAAGCATGAGTCTAAATTACCATATTACAAGTAGTAACTCATATCATTCAACATTCGCTAAGCAAGTATTAACACTGGTAAATAAACTACTTTAATATACTAGGCACCACAAATAACGAGTCTAAACAGGTTAATACATGGTTCTCATAATATATCGCGAAATAACTGAGAAGCATAAACAAGAAAATTAAAGAAGCATACCAGACACCACGAATACAAGTCTACTTAAGTTCATACATGGTTCACATAATATATTGCGGAATAACTAAAGAAGCATAAAGAGGGTTATTCTATGCTTTGCAAGTTCCGAAGACTTTTATTCCAACTCCACCATCACACACACTTTACATCAAGCCCGCCGCCTCCGCTACTAGTGCTTTCCTTTACCTGTATCTACAGTATAAGGATATGCAAACTAATAAGCATAAAGCTTAGTAAGTACCATTTAGCCTCACAAAACAATGAAAACTCGAATTATGCTTCTGTAAAACATGCTATGCACATACATGCTCATATCCATAAGTAATCATGTTAGGCACATGCTAAAATACATATCATAGGATGTCATGGCATATGGCTGAGACGTGACATATACTGAACTAAAACTGAAAAGTAAGCTGTAGCATGACATACATATCTGAACTGGAACTGGAACTAACTAACATAAAACTAATTATTAAATTCACCACATGCTAATATGAATTTCTGAAAACTAAATACATATAGTAGGTGAAAGTAATAATCAACTGCTGTGGGCCCGGTAATGTACCAACTGTGCGCGCATCCCTAATAAACCCGAGGTAGCAAGTCCCGAATCCATTAGGGTTCTACTAGGTTATCTAAACCTAGGGGCAACTAGGAGCCCATCCCATACTAGGTTATCTGAACCTAGGGGCAACTTGGAGCCCATCCCTGGACCGAAGTTCGGTATAATGCCAACTGAAAATAAAATAGTTCTTTTATACTTTTCTTTTTCTCTTCTGATTCTTGCTTTTACTAGGTTATCTAAACCTAGGGGCAACTAGGAGCCCATTCCACTGGACCTTGGTCCCAATCATAACTGAAGCAAGAATTTCTATTCTTTAATGCTTTCTATAGCATTAACTGACTAACAATTTAACAAACACCTTGCGACTTAACCCTTTCTTTTCTTTTAAAGTCGCTCCCTGGGCACTCGAACGTGCTCCTTAACCCGAAACTGAAGGGTAAGTGCACTCAAGCCCATCCAGGGATACCTTCAGACTCTAAAACTAATCCGAAGGGTTAATACAACGTGCTTGTTCATAATCCATGATATCTAACCGTAGGACATACATATAAGGAACTAAAGCATACGAAACGTCAACCGAAACTACTTGTACTGCAGGTGAGGGGTACTTACATCCTGCGCTAGGTTTTCCTTATGAATAAAATTTGAAATTCCCAAGGGAACGTCGAATTTCGACGTTCTTCTTGCTCCTTGGCGTTCTCCTCGCGTCTACGAGAATTCTCGTAGAGAATAGGGCCTCTTGAGACCTTCCCTTGGCTTCTCCTTTGTCTTGGGCGGGAGAGAGGGCGAGAGGAGAGGTCGTGTGCGTGAGGGAGGGCGTCGGCGTCGCTGGGTTGGGAGAAAATTAACCTAAAACTCGTAACTCCCTCTTTTATACTTAAGGGGGCGAATTTAACTAATTCTACCTTATCTATTGTTTCCCTTAATCTATTTCAATAAAAGCAAACCATCCCAATTGGTCCGCCCATTCTCCTCTCACTTGAACGGTCTAGGGTTCAAACCCCCTTATTTTTTTTTACTGCACATTTTATATTTTTCCTTTTTGCCTTATTTGTCCATGGAAAAATTCTATAAAAATATCCATAAATTCGGAATAAATTCTAGGATATTTCTAAAATTAGTTTTGAGAATTTTCGGGCGTTACACTTTGATTGCCAAGAAGTGGGCAGACTTAGTCAATCTGTCTACTATTACCCAAATAGCGTCATAGCCATTAGTTGTCTTTGGTAGACCAACTATGAAATCCATAGCTATGTCTTCCCATTTCCACTCTAGAATCTGAATGGGTTGTAGGACACCTCCTGGTTTCTGGTGTTCTGCTTTAACTCTCTGACATGTCAAGCAGGTGCTTACATACTTAGCTATGTCTCTTTTCATTCCAGACCACCAAAATCTTCTTTTCAAGTCCTGGTACATCTTAGTGGAACCAGGGTGCATTGAGTAGGGAGTTCTATAGGCTTCTTCAAGAATCTTCTTTCTCAGCTCTTCACTATTGGGGACACATAAACGGTCACCATAATAGAGTATCCCACTGTCAGATACTCTAAACTCTTTACTTTCTCCTTCTTGTATCTCTTTCTTGATCCTTTGGATATCAGAATCCTCAGCTTGCTTTTTCTGTATATCTTCAAGCAAGGTTGACTCTAGTGTCAATAGAGCTAACTGCCCATAAATGATCTCAACTCCATAATCTACTATTTCCTTCTGTAATGGTGGTGATAATGATGACAATGACATCAAAGTGGCACACGTCTTTCTACTTAGTGCATCTGCTACTTTATTTGCCTTACCAGGGTGGTAAAGGATCTCACAGTCATAATCCTTCACTAACTCAAGCCACCTTCGCTGTCTCATTTTGAGGTCTTTCTGAGTGAAGAAATATTTCAGACTCTGGTGATTTGTATAAATCTTGCACTGCACTCCATACAGGTAATGTCTCCATATTTTTAGAGCGAAGACTACAGCTGCCAACTCTAGATCATGAGTGGGGTAATTCTTTTCATAATCCTTGAGTTGCCTGGAAGCATAAGCTATGACTTTGCCTTCTTGCATGAGTACTGCTCCAAGTCCTAGCTTTGATGCATCACTGTATATATCAAAGCTCTTATCACCTTCGGGTACTGTAAGAATAGGAGCGCTTGTCAGTCTCTTCTTCAACTCAAGGAAACTCTGCTCACAGTCTTCAGTCCACTCATACTTCTTATTCTTTCTAGTAAGGGCTGTAAGTGGAGAAGCTATCTTTGAAAAGTCTCCTATAAATCTTCTGTAGTACCCTGCTAAACCCAGAAAACTTCTGATCTCACTAGCATTCGTTGGTCGACTCCAGTTACTAACTGCTTCAATCATGGCTGGGTCTACCATAATGTCTTCTTTGGAAATGATGTGGCCTAGAAAGGCCACCTGGTCAAGCCAAAACTCGCACTTTGAGAATTTGGCGTACAACTCCCTCTGATGTAAGGTCTGCAACACTATCTTCAGGTGTTCGTCATGTTCTTCCTGAGTCTTTGAATAGACTAGGATATCATCAATGAAGACAGAGATGAACTTGTCAAGAAAATCCTTGAACACTCGATTCATTAGATCCATAAACGTCGCAGGGGCGTTTGTCACTCCAAAGGGCATGACCACAAACTCATAGTGCCCATATCTTGTACTGAAAGCAGTCCTTGGCACATCACTCTCCTTCACTTTGAGTTGATGGTAACCTGATCGCAGATCTATTTTGGAGAACACCGTGGCTCCCTTCAACTGATCGAATAAATCATCTATCCTTGGCAAGGGATATTTGTTCTTGATGGTTACCTTATTCAAGGCTCGATAATCTATGCACATTCGCATGGATCCATCTTTCTTCTTGACGAACAACACAGGAGCTCCCCAAGGTGAATGACTAGGGCGAATGAAACCCTTGTCGAGCAGCTCTTGTAACTGTTCTTGCAGCTCTTTCAGTTCTGCTGGTGCCATGCGATAAGGTGCCTTTGAAATTTGGTTGGTTCCTGGAACCAACTCAATTTCAAATTCAATTTCTCGATTGGGAGGGAGTCTTGGTAACTCTTCAGGAAACACCTCCGGATAGTCACAGACTACCCTCACTTCCTCTTTCTTTAATCCTTCTCTTTGACTTGCATCTACTATATGAGCTAGAAAACCAGAACACCCCTTCTCTAACATTCTCTGAGCTTGTAAGGTAGATAAGAACCTTTTTGTCTTTCTCTTTGGATCTCCAATAAACTCGAATGGAGGTTCTGCTTCTGGTGTGAACATGACTTTTCTCTTGCAGTAGTCTATGAAAGCATTGTACTTGCTCAAGAAGTCCATCCCTAAAATGACATCGTAATCTTTCATCTCAAGGACTACCAAGTCACTATAGAGCTCTCGGTTGGAAATCCGAATTAATACAGCTTTAGCCACTGAGTAGATGCCATGACCTCTCTCGAAGGTAAGGTCATTAAGAACTTCATTGTTTAACATTTCTGGTGGCCTTTATACTGTTATCAGTCCTTCCGAGGTCTGCGGCCTACTAACATCACTGGCCACCTTTAAAGCTATCTCAGTCCTTAACATCTTGATCATTAGCCTGACTCTTTCTCTTTCAGTGCCAACTAGATCTAGGCACAGACAAGCAAGTCGGTTGAACTTCCTCACAGCTTCATCCACGGATAGTTCTCCATGTCCGAACTCCGTGAATTCATCATAATGCTTGTTGGTTACTCGCATATAAATGTATTCTTCAAAGAACTCGATCTCGAAGTCGGCCCATGTCATCTGGCTGACATTTCTCTTGGCCTAGACTCTCTCCCATCACAATCTAGCATCTTCGGTAAGGCAGAAGGAGGCACACTTTATCTTCTCTACCTCAGGTCGGTCCAGTTGCTCTACTTTGCTTTCCAAAGTTTTGAACCATGCTTGAAAATCCCATGGTTCACTTGTGCCTAAGAAGTTCTCTGGCTTCAGATTCTACCACTAGATGAGGTACGCTTCTTGCCTTACCCCCCCCCTTGCCGGGACTATAGATGTAACCGATGGATCGTCAGTCACAACTGGTGCCACTAGATTCTCCACCAGCGGGATAATGGGAGCGACCTACTGGTTAGTCATCATGGTGGCAATAACTTGCTGCTATTCTACTACTTACCCTTGTAACCGAGCCACCACCTCTAAAAGATTTGGTGGTGGTACTGACTTTGTTGCCTCTTGCCCTTTAAGAGCTCGCTCCTCATTTTGGGCCTTTCTAGGACGTCCTCTTGACATTCTCTTACACTATATCATAAAGAGACTATGTTGCCTCTTGCCCTCTAGGAGCTTGCTCCTTATTTCGGACAATTATGGGACGTCCTCTTGCCATTCTCTTACTCTATAGTGTAAAGAAAATAAAAGCTCATTATCTCTTACTAACTTACTTCATTACCTCCATGCACATATTAGCATATAATAATACTAACATACATCCTTATCATCATGCACTTACTGATACTAGCAGTCAATAATGAAAAACATACAAAACTACAACATATGAACTTCTTACTTGGCAGGCAGCAGGATTGATGCTTGATGTCAGTGTGGCGGAAGGGTGGAAACTTGCTCTGATACCACTCTGTGACGACCCGACTTCTCTACCACTAAAGCGGACGTCACTTTTACTTAACCTTAACTTTACCTTATTCTTAGCCTTAGGTTACAACTACTTGACTTCCCTTAACTTGCTCTGAATATTTTTCTTTTTTTTTCAAAAAAAAAAAACTTTTCTTTTATTTGCTTTGCAAGGATTTGACCCCTAGACCTCTTAGTTGTAAAACTAAAGAACTAACCATCTGCCCTACAACACTTTCTTTTCAATGGTACCAGTCGACTGCTAGATAGTCAGTCGACTGGTGTCAGCCACAGAAACTTTCTATGCCCGGCACCAGTCGACTGTCCTCTTGGCAGTCGACTAGTGCATCGAACAGAAACTTTCTGTTCGATAGGGCAGTCGACTGGTTCTGAACCAGTCGACTGGCACGCCTTAAACCTGCATTTACAGACCTAGGAACTCCTTTCAAGGGTCCATAATTCATACACTTCCAAAGCATATAAAGAAATAACTCCAAATCAATACTCTATACTAGTTTTATGAACATCTTAGCAACTCAAAACGAATCCAATAACTTGAAATTAGGATTTCTACGAAATTTAACAAACTTATCAAAACACATGCAATCTCTACTAACTTTGTACCCAACTTTGACTCCATGTAAAGTTTAAATAAGGTGATCACATCCTACCAATCCAAAACATCAACCATGAGTTCCTATAAATCAAAACGGCTCTAAGACTTATCCTAAAGATCTCTTCCACGGTTCCGCCGCCACTGAACATCAATGCAAGTCCCGTTCGCCTCCATAGCTTATGCTTTTTCTTTACCTTTATCTGCAATAGAAGGAAATGCAACTAATAAGCGAATTGCTTAGTAAGTAAATCCTAACTCACAAATCCATGTTATCGATAATAAACATGCTCATTTCAAAGAATGCTTGCTTCAAAATACATGCACTTGGAAATCATTGCACATGGGAACTTCCATACACTTATCATGCTCAATCATGCTTGAAAACATTTACTAGCATCAAAACACTTGCAAGCTTAAAATGCTCATGATTTCTTTTGAAACTTACTAATGATACATTTCCATACTTTAAAACACTAACTTCTTTGCTCTTTCTCTTTAACATGCTTATAACATAACCATGTCAACATACATAACCAAAAACATGCACTCAAGGAAATTGAAACACTTACATATACTCATATACTTCAAAATAATAATCAACTTTCTCAGGCCTTGACACTGTACCATGGTATCAATGTACCAATGCGCGCATCCCTAATAGGTTTCGGGGTAGCTAGCCACCGCATCCTATTAGAGCATCCTTCTAACATTCTGTGGGCCTCTCATTTGCCCGGTACATGTCACTTTACAAAAGTAAAATACTTTCTTACTCAATATGCTTATACTTATCAAGCTATCTTTTTTTTGCATAAATTTTGCAATACAAACTTTACCTTTCTTACTTGGAACATTCATCGAGCACCTTGCGTGCCCTTAACCCAAAACTCATTTTTGGGACTTTTCAAGGACTTGGTCTTATCATACTTAGATCACACATACAAACCTACTCAAATTCAAGTTTTATGATAAGAACATATATTCTTTAGAAACTTAAATCACAAAATAAGACAATATTCTCAAAGTATGCACTTAGATTACAAAATTACGGTTCTACAACGAGAATCTACATACGAAACTACTTCTATTGTAGGCGAGTGATTTACTTACACTTTCCTTGAAGAAAACTCACTATGTATCTTGAAAATCCTAGTGTAGGGCTCCTCTTCTCTTCCTTGCGAGAAAACTCCACTCCTTGGCCCTAGGGAAGAAACCCTAGGTTCTCCACTCAAGAGGAAGAAGGAGGAGGAAGAAAACCCTTGTTTTCTTCCTGTTTTCGCAGCCTCCCAACTCCTGTTCGCGCAGCCTCCAAATGCCCTAATGGGGTCTTAATGCAACTTAAGTGGAAGTTGAAACATCTTTTCATGAAAAGGACTTACTTGCCTATAACATTAATTCGCTTCATCCTTTTCTGTGCTTGATACCCCCGCCCTTTTGGCTAGCCTAGTTCGTTTAAGGACCGGCCTGCCGTGTGGTCGCGAGATCAAATCTCTCCCTGACCATTTTTCCTTTTCTTTTTATTTTAATTCCGAAAAATGCTAGAAAAATTCTGAAAAATCCCTAATAATACCAGAAAATCATTGGGTGTTACAGAGTCAATAGGGGTGCCTAGCTTCATTGAGGCGCCTGTATCAATGGGGGCGCCCGGGAAGCTATTTTTTAGCCTCTTTATGTTTGTTTGCTTGCTTTCTCTTCAATTTTAGGTACCTACAAGATACACAAACACAAGACAAACAAGTAGATAATCTTAACCTTAAGGTCTTGGTTCTGAATTCGGATTTTTGAGAAACCCTAGGTCGAACTGACGCAAGTTCCCACCCCCGGGAACGCGCCTTTCACCTACTCCTCTCAGGAGACAGTTGCCACCTAGTCCATTCGGGTGGACTTTTGCTTAGCCTTCGATACTCTCGGATCTCGTGACGTCCGAACCTCGACTCGTCTCTACTACTGTCCTTAGTCATCGCTCAGCTAAGTTGCTCAATCCCTCAGACCAAGACTTCATGCTCAAACCCTAGGTCCAGGATTTAGGTGCCCAACCCTCGACCAGGACTTAGTGCCTAATTCCACGAACCAGCACTTAGTGCCCAACCCTTGGTTAGGTCTTAGGTGCCCATCCCTTAGCCAGGACTTAGTGCCCAATTCCACGAACCAGGACTTAGTACCTAGCTTCACTCACCAAGTCTTAGTGCCCAATTCTTAGAACCAGGACTTAGTGCCTAGGTTAACTAGGACTTTGGTTCACTTTAGTCCAGTTTTCTTGACTACCCTTCCCTTGTTCAATGAATCACTGACTTAAGCATATTGTCAAACATTGAAACACTTAGAGGAGGACATCACTGATGCATCTTGCACCAACAAACAGTCTCAGAGGTCAAGAAAAAGTCTAATCGGAGGAGCCGGTTGGCAAAAGGTAACTTTTCCTGAGAGGAGTAGGTGAGGACACATTCCTCGGAAGAGGGAACAGTAGGCGTCGGTTCGACCTAGGGTTTCATTTTGAAATCTAAAGTCAGAACCAAGACAGCTCCGGCTGTTATTCATACACTTATTATCTATGTTATACTATTCTTGGACTAACCCTTGTTGCAGGAGTGAAACAAAGTAACTGTTGCATCCCAGGCGCCTGAAAGGGTTCAGGCTCCCGAGAGACCAGGCGCTTGACAGGTAACAGGCGCCTGTGTTGAGTCATTTCCAGAGGGTGAGAGGCTGAGCTGGCAGGTTTCCACTCAGGCGCCCATGATCCATCAGGCGTCTCAAAGGTCCCAGGCGCCCAAGATTGAGGGATAAGTTTTGGCCGAGTCTACGGATAAGCACGCGCCCGATTCGCTACACGTGGCAAGTGCCCAAGAAGCCGCAGGCGCCTGAGAACAGGCTTTATAAAGGGCTTCACCCCTTTGCTTTCTACATCAACTCAGAACACTTTCAGAACAATATTCTTGCAACTCAAGCACTCCAATGCTCTCCGAATCTTTTCCGTGCTCATGTTTCCCACGCCGCCAACGATCAAGATCGACGAGACGTTGACCAAGACACTCTACAACCTTTCTTGTGTCATCAATATATTTAATTTCGATGTTTAATTTTGTACTCGAATTATATCATTGTAAATTTTATTCAAATTATAGAATTGCCCAACGAAAATAATCAAGGATCGTGGGCCTTGGAGTAGGAGCCGTTAAAGACTCCGAACCAAGCAAAAAGAAAAGTGTTAGCATTGTTTCTTTATTCTTCTACTGTATTTTCTATTTTTTTCAAAAAAATTTCAGTAATCGCTATTCACCCCCCCTATCGATTACAACGATCCCACAAGTGGTATCAGAGCGAGTTGCTCAACCTTGGTGAAACCGCCAACTGAGCAGTTTTTTTTTTGTTCGTTTTTCTTCGTGAAAATTTTCTCGTTTTTCAAGGTTAGTCCAACACCACTCGAATATTTCTTTATTTTATTTTTTTTATACCTCGCTACTAATCCAAGACAAAGTCTTGGAACAAGTTTATTTTTTTGTATTTTCAGGAATATTAAATGGTCATGCAAGAAGGCTACAACACCGCACGTCCTCCTCTATTATCCGGAGAGGATTTATCATACAAGAAGAGAATAATGAGGTCCACTTGAAAACTCAGGTGGAAATGTGGATCATCATCTAGTCTGGACTGGATATCCCGAAGAACTCGCAACGAGAAATGCAAGGATACTCTGAGTGGGACGCTTCGCTCAAATTGAAGATAGAAGTGGATGCCAAAGTCACTCAGACCCTCCAGTGTGGATTGACGAAGGGGGAAATCAATCGCATCATCCCGTTTAGCAGCGTTAAAGAACTGTGGAACAAATTGATCGAGCTGCACGAAGGGACGTCGAACATGAGGATCAGTAAGTGAGATCTCCTTCTCAACAAGCTGTACATGATCAAGATGCAAGACGGTGAAATAGTTGCACAGCATCATGCGAGGATCCAAGAACTAATGAACGAACTACACACGATAGGTCACAAGGTAGAAAACCGTGACCTAATCAGGTATACACTAAATTCATTCCCAAGAAATTTTTGTGGGCATCTATGATAGATGCTTACAAGATTTCAAGGAACCTTTCAGATATTAAACTAGATGAACTCTTTTCTGAGTTAGAACTCCATGAACAAACTAAAGCTTCACAGGTCGAGAAGGGTTTAGCTCTTTTTGTAGGAAAAGTTCGTACAAAGCAAATGAAGAAGAAGATGCAACTGATGCCCGAGTCAGATTCTAACTCAGAGTCTGATGACAACAGAATCGATCACCCCGAGCTGGTCCAGATGGCCCGGAGCTAGTACAAGATGATTAAGGGTCAAAGGAAGAAGAAGAAGGTGATCCAGTAAAAGGATGATCCAACCGAACCTTCTACCGGTCAAAAAGCAAAAAATGAAGTAACCTGTTTTGGGTGCAACAAGAAGGGTCACTACAAGTCAGAGTGTCCCAATGTGAATGAGAACAAGAAGAACCGGAGGAAGAAAACCCTCAAAACTACGTGGGATGAGTCATCTTCAGAAGAAGAAGAAGAAGAACCATATGCCAACCTCCTCGCACTGACAACATCGGACAATCTCGACACCAAATCAGAATTGGAACCAGAAGAAAGCAATGGAATCGGAAAGCTCTAAATTTCGAAAGTCAGTCAAATATGAGTAAGTGGTTATCCCGAATCTCAACTTTACGATCTAATCTCCTATCTGTCTCGTAAGTTGGCCAAAGCCAATAGTCGGGTCGAATCCCTCCGACAAGTAGTCAAAATCCTGAAAGAGGGAGTCAACTCTTGCTCCTTAACAGAACCAATTCAGGAAGGAACCTCCAATCAAGTCCAAAAACTGTGGGATGATTTAGAATCGATAGAGGGGGGGTGAATATCTATAAAACATTGGTTTTGAAAAGAATAATACGCAGTGGAAATTTAAAACAATGCTAACACAATTTCTTTTACTTGGTTCGAAGTCAAGATCGGCTCCTACTCCAAGGCCCATGGTCCTTGACCGTTTACGTTGGGCAATTCTATATTTCAGAAAAAGGTTACAATAATTTAAGCACGAATACAGAATTGAAATTAAGCACTTAAACAAAATACTGACGACTGGAAAGGAATTGAAGCTCAGAGAGCAGCGGGTCGTCATTGGTGCTTGAAACTTGAGCACGGAGAAATCGGAGCTGAGCGCTTGTGTATTTGCATTGGAAGAATTGTTGATCGGAAGCATGAGGGAGACCCCCTTTATATATAATCGTCCAGGGCACCCCTGTTGATTAGGGCGCCTGACACGTGTGCCTATCTGCGCGCATCCTCATCCGCAGACATCGCCAACGTTTATCCCTTCATCCAAGGTGCCTGGGATGACTGGGGCACCTGTATGCTCACGGGCACCTCCCTTGCTGACGTGGAGGCTCAGCTTCGCAGACTGCTGGAAACACCTTTCTGGGGCGCCTGTATCCATACAGGCGTCTGTGTCCATACAGGCGCCTGTATGCTTAGGCGCCTGAATCCTCTCAGCCGCCTGTATGCTCAGGTGCCTGAATCCTCTCAGGTGCTTGGGATGCAGAGAACTCCAACCTTCATTCCTACAACCAGGGTTAGTTCCATAGAAACAGTAATAGATAAAGCAAGTATAACTTACAGCTTGCGCTATCTTGGTTCTAACTTTGGGTTTCCCAAATGGAACCCTAGGTTGAACCAACGCCTAATGTTCCCTCTTTTAGGGAACGCATCCTCGCCTACTCCTCTCAAGAGAATTTACCTTTTGCCAACCGGTTCCTCTGGTTGGACTTCTGCGGATCTTCCGGATTAGGATTTCATGCCCAGTCCACGACTAGGACTTATTGCCCAACCCTCGGTCAGGTCTTCGGTGCCCAGCCCTTGGCCTGGGCTTATTGTCCAATTCCTCGAATCAGGACTTCATGCCCAGTCCATGACCAGGACTTATTGTCCAACCCTCATTCAGGTCTTCGGTGCCTAGCCCTCGGCCAAGACTTATTGCCCAATTCCACGAACCAAGACTTCGTGCCTAGCTTACCTAGGACTTTTCCTGCGCACTTTAACAAATTCATTAGTTCATGATATAACATTAACTTATGAACCCTTTGTCATTATCAAAACCCAGGTTCGATATTGGTGCTTCCGGCATCAACAAAAACTTGTGGAAGAGAATTCCTCCTTGAAATCTCAAGTAAAGGAACTTAGTGTTGCGTTAGAACAATTCACCTTAGGTTCCAAGAGTCTTGGCATGATTCTTGGATAACAAAAATCAGTTCTAAATCGATCCGGACTTGGTTACCGAACCAACTCACGGTACAGATCATACTACTCTATTTTAAACCCAAGTAGAACCCGAGTCCAAGCATGGGTCCATAAATTATGCTTGACAAATCAAGATAGACCAAACCATTATTGGATTCCCAAGGGTAAGATTCACATCTTACCTAGCCCATACCAAGGCTTCAGTCCAGGGGGAGCCAATATCAAAACCATTTTTATAGTTAGTTAATTTTTTTTTCTTTTTGTTGTTTGATGTATGTTTATTTTATTTTTGCAAAAATATTATGCTTAGACTTAGGAATGGTTAGATAAGAATCTGACTTAATTGAAACATGAACAACCTAGAATTAGGGTGGGACGAGATGATAGTACGTTAGGGAAGCTTGTCTAAAAAGTCAGGTAGGGTAAGGCGTACCCTATTTGGTCCTATTAGTCATGTGGAACTAACCGAAGCTACCTCGCTAAATCACTAGTTAGACCAGGGTTTCTCAATAAGTAATTTGAGAATAAAATTTCATTAAAAGGCTTTGTCTAGGAAAGGGTTGATGATCCAATAAGACTACGACCAAAGAAGGCCTTTCTGCCTCGCCAAGACCTGGAAGCTGATTAACGAAATTTATTTTCAACTTATTAATTCTTTAAACCTAAATCTAATATAAGTTTCAATCAAATCATAGTGATAACATTAAAGATAATATTAATACATCTCACAAAACAGATAAGGACACCTATTTTTGTCACTTAGAAATGGTGAGATGTTCAGGACCTAATAATTTAGTCCAACCCAAACAATTCAATTAATTTTTAATATACATTCAATTCAAATTAATTAAAGTTTAAAATTCAATTTATCATTTTCAAAAATTTAACTTAAAATTCAATTTAACATTTTCAAAAATCCAACTTAATATTTTCAAAAATCCAATTTAATACATTCAAAAATTAAATCTAATATGTTTCAAAAATTTAACTTAATATTTTCAAAAATCTAATTTAATACATTCAAAAATTAAATTTAAATTATTGTTTTCAAAAATTCAATTTAATATTTTTCAAAATTTAACTTAATTAAACTTAATTTTCTCAAAATTTAACTTAATATTTTCGAAATTCAATCTAACAATTTTCAAAATCAAGTTGAAAACTTGTCTCACAAGAATACTCATAGGAATAACATGACTGATAACCCAGACTAGGTGAGACAAACCAAGAAGTGAAATTCAATCAATCTATCCTTACACCTCTACATAAATGCATCCAAATCAGAATACTTTATGTGTAGGAACATAATGGTTTATACCATTGGATGTTGGATAGTGGATGCTCCAGACATATGACTGGAGATAAATTAAAGTTCACTAAAATCAAATACAAAAAATAGGCTCAGTGGCATTTGGCAAAAATGTCACACTTAAGGTAATTGGGTCAGGTAACATTGAATTAAATTCTGATTTTATTATCAAAAAGGTTTTATTGGTTGATAATTTTAAGTTTAACTTGCTTATCATTAGTCAATTATCTGATACTGGTTATGTAGTCACCTTCACCAATTCTGACAACCTTATTAGGAACTTACATGACTCAGAAATAACCCATAAGGGAGTAAGAAAGAATAAAATCTGTATTATTAATCTACCATCAATACCTATGTGTCTTCAGACCCAACTAGAAGAAACTAACTTATGGCATAAAAGACTAGGCCACACTCACACAAAATTAATTTCTAAAGTATGTCAAAATGACTAGTTAAGGGAATCCCTAAGATTAAAACCTTGAAAATCAATCACAACCCATGTCAATAAGGTAAACAAACAAAATGAACCCACAAATCTACCCAATCCCAATTAGATTTAACCCAAGCTATTCTTGAGCTCCTACACCTAGACCTATTTGATTCTCATAGAGCCAAGTCACTAAGTGGAAATCGATATTGCTTAGTAATTATTGATGATTATTCTAGATTTAGCTGGGTTAGGTTTTTAAAAACCAAGGATGAAACGTTTGAATCATTTAACAACTTATGTAAAATACTAGAAAATCAAAAAGATACTCAAATTAAAAGAATAAGAAGTGATCGTGGGGGAGAACTTGAAAACCAAAATTTTAATGAGTTATGTAAAATAAGTGGCTATATTCACGAATTTTCCTGCCCAAGAACCCCCCCCCCCCCCAACAAAATGAAATAGTTGAAAGGAAAAAAAGAACCCTTCAGGAAGCCGCCAAGACCATGCTCAACGAATATAGTTTATCCAATCAATTCTGAGTAGAGGCGATTAACACCGCTTGTTATATTCAAAATAGGGTTCTAATAAATAAAAGACACAATAAAACACCTTATGAAATCTATTACCAAAGAATACCCAACATATATTATCTAAGGGTGTTTAGGTATAAGGTACATATCTTAAATACAAAAGACTACCCATGAAAATTTCAATCAAAATCAACCCCAGGAATTTTTGTAGGCTACTCAACCACGAGTCGGCCATATAGGGTCTATAACAAACATACCCTTAAAATTGAAGAAACCATGAATGTTAGATTTGACAAAGAAATTATAACAAACCCCAACTCAATCAACTTAACCAATTCGACAAATCCAACTACTTCGAATCAAGATCAAGACGAAATTGAACCAACAATTGAACCAATAACTGAACAACCCCGAATTGTTTAACCTGAACCAGGTCCAACCCAAAACCTACCAGCTGGACCTAAGGTTGAACCATGTTCAAGGAGATTTAAGAAAACCCAGACTAAATCACCCAACTGACCAAATTATGGGTGATCAAACCTTAGGCGATTACCACCGCTTGTTATATTCAAAATAGGGTTCTAATAAATAAAAGACACAATAAACATCTTATGAAATCTATTACCATAGAATACCCGACTTTTATTATCTAAGGGTGTTTGGGTGTAAGGTACATATCCTAAATACAAAAGACTACCCAGGAAAATTTCAATCAAAATCAACCCCAGGAATTTTTGTAGGGTACTCAACCACGAGTCGAGCATATAGGGTCTATAACAAACATACCCTTAAAATTAAAGAAACCATGAATGTTAGATTTGACAAAGAAATTATAACAAAACCCAACTCAATCAACTTAACCAATTTGTCAAATCCAACTACTTCGAATCAAGATCAAGACGAAATTGAACCAACAATTGAACCAATAACTGAACCAACTCAAATTGTTGAACCTAAACCTGGTCCAACCCAAAACCTACCAGCTGGACCTGAGGCTGAACTATGTTCGAGGAGATCGAGAAACCTAGACTAAATCACCCAACTGACCAAATTATGGGTGATCCAACCTTAGGGGTTAGAACAAGGTCTTCCTATAGGAACTTAAGTTTGGTTGCTCTGATTTCAAAAATAGAACCAAAAATTATAGAAGAGGCCTTACCTGACCTAGACTGGATCATTGCTATGCAAGAGGAATTATCACAATTTGAAAAAAAAACCATGTCCGGGACTTAGTGCCTAAACCAGAACGTAAGTCTATTATAGACACTAAGTGGGTATTTAGGAATAAGTTGAACGACCAAGGTGAAATAGTAAGAAACAAAGCTCGTTTGGTAGCTAAAGGATTTAGACAAGTTGAGGGGTTAGACTATGATGAAACCTATGCTCCTGTAGCTACACTTGAGTCAATTAGGATGCTACTAACCTTTGCAGCCTATAGGGGATGTAAATTATACCAAATGGATGTCAAGTATGCCTTTCTGAATGGTTTTATAAAAGAGAAAGTTTATGTAGGACAACCCCCAGGTTTTGAGGACCTTGACTACCCTAGTTATATATTCAAACTTAGGAAAGCCCTTTATGGATTAAAACAAGCACCTAGGGCTTGGTATGAAAGATTATCCACCTATCTAATTTCTAAAGGTTTTAACCAAGGTCAAATTGACTCAACCCTATTTGTTAAGACTTTAGAAAAAGATATTTTTGTAGCCCAAGTTTATGTAGATGATATAATTTTTGGATCAACTAACACTAATTTCTTAAAAGACTTTATTAAAATTATGAAAAATAAATTTAAATGAGCCTAGTAGGAGAATTAACATTCTTTTTATGTTTATAAATTAAAGAAACCAAGGATGGAAACTACATTCACCAATCAAAATACACAAAAGAATTAATTAAGAAATTTAAAATGGATAGTTCAAAGAATTTAAGTATTCCCATGGTCACAAATGCCAAAATAGATAACGATCCTGAAGGTAAGCCAGTTGATTTAAAATATTATAGAAGTATTATAGGAAGTTTGCTCTACCTAACTGCTAGTAGACCTAATATTCTTTTTGCAGTAGGTATTTATGTAACGTACAAAACTTATCTAAGGAGTCCCACTTAACCATAGTTAAAAGGATCCTTAGATATATTAAGGGCACCATGAATGTAGGTATTTGGTACCCTAGGACGTCCAATTTTGAATTGTTAGGATTTTCTGACTCAGATTATGCAGGGTGTAAATTAGAATGAAAAAGTACGAGTGGGAGTTGTCAGTTACTAAGACAAAGTTTAGTTAGCTGGTGCAGTATATATCAACATTGTGTTGCCTTATCCACAACTGAAGCAGAATATGTTGCCCTAGGGGAATGTGTAGCCCAACTTTTATGGATGATGCATATTCTTAAGGACTTCAACCTTGACTATACCTAGACTAAGGTATTTGTTGACAATATAAGTTCAATCAACCTTACAAAAAATCCTATTCATCATTCCAAAACTAAGCATATTGAAGTCAGACACCACTTTGTTAGAGATCACGTAGCTAGGGGTGAAATCGTACTTACACATATAGACTCAAAATCTAGCCTAGCTGAAATTTTCACTAAACCACTACCTGAGTCTGAGTTTAGCTCAATAAGAAGGCAGTTAGGAATATGCTTTGTAGAATAGGACTATTTTTTAAAAAACTATTTTATTATCTTATAAATTTGTTTTTAAAATCATATTATTTTAAAAATATTTTTCCGACTTAGTTTTTATAAAATAATTACCCCTTCAAAAACTAGTGTTTTTCTACGAAATGGACTTAGCTTAGGACTTAACGCTAGCATTGCATGCACTTATAGATCTAGAAGCTAACATCTCACAAGCACATTAGGGTACTTTGATTGATAAACTAGATTGGGTTGAGATGCTTAGGTCTATATGCCTTGACTCAAGATGCTTTAAGTCAGTGCATCAAGAGCAATTGCGGTGATAAATACAATTGAACAACAATCAAGTTAAGTATTCAAGCTTAGAAAGTCTAACATGATCGGACTACTTAACTCGACTAACCCAAGTGAAAGCTGCTATTATATAATAGTTAGTGAGTAGCAAACTGGATTAGACAGGGACTGAAAGAAATTAATTTGATCCATTTTTTAATGAAATGTTTTTTCTTGTTTGGACTCACTAGAATGGCAATTGGGTTCAAAACTTATTACTTGGGTCAATCATAGTTCATTTTTATTATTTGCTATTGGTCAATTTCTTTTTATTATTTTTACAAAGCAAGTAGGCTCTGATACATAATTTTTTTTATGCCAAACATATTTTTCACTTTTTTTGATATACGACAAAGGGGGAGAGTAGAAAAAGTAATGTTAAAAGTTAAAAAAAATTCCCTCAAAATCTTTTTTCGAAAAAGTAAGGTCAAAAATTTTTTCCCTCAAAATCATTTTTTTTAAAAAAAGTGAATTTGAATTTTTTCTTCCTTTTCTAAAAAATAAATTTTAAAGGAAAACTTTGTTTCTGAAAAGCTTTTTAGAAAATGTTTCTTAAATTAAACTCTTTTCAAAAAATTCTATTTGAGAAAAACTTTATGTTAGATGCTTTCAAAAATTGTTTTTCTCAAGAATTTCTTTTACTTAGAAGTTTTCAATTATTTTTTTACTTAGAAAAAACTTTTTAAAAATTGCATATTTTCAAAAGCTTCAGGGGGAGAGTTTCAATCAAAAGGAGCTTTATGCAATATGTCAGATTTTTGCTATGTTTTTTTTCAAAAAAAAAGGGGGAGAGTACTAATCAAGGGGGAGAGTAGAAAATTATTTTCTTTCCTTCAAGTACATATTTTTTGTTTGTTTTTAACTTAACATTTGAACTGTGTTGCGATAAATTAAAAAAGTGGAGATTGTTGGTTCCGGAAGCACCAGATCGATCCTGGTTTTTATAATGGAAAAGGGTTCAAAGTTAAGTTTATATTTGATCTAATGGATTTACCAAGTGTGCAAGAAAGTCCGAGTTCACCTAGGCATGAAGTCTTAACCTGTATGGTTGAGTAAGAAGACCAGGCCAAGTGTTGGCCAAGATGTCCTGGTCATGGACTAGGCACCGAAGTCCTGGTCATGGACTGGGCACCGAAGTCCTGATCCAGAAGATCGGGCAGAAGTCTTAGCCGAGCGAGGATTGCGGATAGAAGTAGAGGCGGGTCGAGGAACGGACGTCCGAGATTCGACAGTCTCGGAGGCCGAGCAAAAGTCCAACCAAAGGAACTAGTTGGCAAAAGGTAACTTTTCCTTAGAGGAGCAGGTGAGGACGCATTCCTCGAAAGAGGGAACAATAGGCGTCGGTTCAACCTAGGGTTTCATTTTGAAATCCTAAGTTAAAACCAAGATAGCTCCGACTATTATTCATACACTTATTATCTATGTTATACTGTTCTTGAAGTAACCCTGGTTGTAGGAGTGGAAGGAAGTAACTGCTGCATCCCAGGCGCCTGAAAGGGTTCAGGTGCTCGAGAGACCAGGCGCCTGACAGGTAATAGGCGCCTGTGTTGAGGCGTTTCCAGCGGGTGAGAGGTTGAGCTGGCAGGTTGCCACGCAGGCACCCGTGATCCGTCAGGCGCCTCAAAGGTCACAGGCGACCAAGACCGAGGGATAGGTTTTGGCCGAGTCTGCGGATATGTAGCGACCCGCCTTCTCTCTACCTTAGACGGATCGTTACTTTATCTACTTCTTGACTCTAATGCACGACTAGAAATGCGGAATTTCTTTTTTTTTCTTCAAATCCATCTAAGGATGATATTCTAACTTTAATAGTCATGCATGATACAATGGAAACTTCCTTTCTCTAAAACTTTTCTACACTGGTACTAGTCGACTGCTACCTAACCAGTCGACTGGGATTGGCCACAGAAAGTTTCTGGGCGCGGCACCAGTCGACTGGCCTCTTGGCAGTCGACTGGTGCATCGAACAGAATCTACTGTTCGATAGGGCAGTCGACTGATACTGAACCAGTCGACTGACACGCCTGAAAAACTGTATTTCAGATTCGAAACCTTGTTCTAAAAGTCCACCAAACTTATAGTTTCAAGCCATACAAAGACACAACACCATTTCTACACTCTATACTAGTTTCCTAAACATTTTGGCCAATCAAAACAACTTCATAAACTCGAAATTAGAACTTTTGCGGAAGAAATTAAGTTATGGAAATCTATATGAAGTTTAAACTAGAGTTTTGTACCAAACTTAACTCCTATGCATTCATAATACCAAAATACATGTTCTACACCTTACTAAAGCATTTTGGAATGTAATGCAACTTTTCTAGGCATATTTCTAGCAATAAAAACTTGATTCAAAGGGAACTCACAATATCTTGGCACATGCATCAAATAGCTCCATCAAGTATCAATACTCAAAACTACTCACACTTATACTCATCCAATGCAATCATAAGGATATGTATGCTAAATAAAATGACATGGAATCTTTACTCATGGTTTTAGGATATGCAAAATATCTAAAACGCAAATACTTGGATAAATGCTATATGATCTAACTTAAACTAAGAATTTATAATAAATGCACTTTAAGTCCTTCATTCATCTTGTCTTAAGGATCTCTCTAAGGTCAGCCACCACACACACGTCGCTCAGCACCGCCTCGTCGCCTTCCTTCAGAATTGCTTGTCTTTACCTTTACCTACAGTAAGAGGAAATGCATCTATAAGCATAAAGCTTAGTAAGTACTATCTAGCTCACAAAATCTCGAAGATGTGCAAACATGCTTTTTAAACAATGTGAAATCACATGGGATATTCTTATGCTTAAAAGAAAACACTAAACATGTATAACTCAAAACATGCATACTCAAGCATTAATAAGTCTTAGCTTACTTGTTCTTGGCTTAACTTGAAACTTTAGCAATTCTTGAACTTTAAATTTTTCTTTAACTTTTTGAAAACTTTCTTAAACTTTAGAAAACTTTGCTAAAGCATATACTTGAAAATAATAATCACTTGGATCCACTTAAGACGTAAGTACCATCTTATGCGCGTTCCCTAAAAGGTTGGGGTAGCGAGCCACCAATCCTAATAGAGCAGACCTTGGTCTACCAGGGCCAAGACCTTGGAATTGGACACCTAGATTTCTTTAACGACGCCCTTGGACGCCGGGTACTGGCCTTAGAAAATAAAATAGCTTTTCTTTCTTTTCTTTCTTATCTTTAAATGCCTTGGCATTTTAACGAGCACCTTGTGTGCCCAAATCCCTAAGTCTTGACTTTTGGGGATTTCTTAAGGCCTTGGCCTTTTCTTTTCTTATCTTTATCTTCTCTTTTCTTTTCTCATAGCTTTTCTTAGACCCTAACTTCATATAGGGTACTTAATCAACTTATACAAGCATGAATTAAACTAGAAATACATGCAAGATCTTAAACTAAAACAAACTTTGCATTTTTAACTTTCTACGGAAAAAAAGTTGCGGAAAACCGCCTCTTACTGTAGGTGAGCAGTACTTACATTGGTTTCCTTGAACTTACAACCAAAATTGACGTTTAGGGCTCGGGAGAAGCTTGAAATCTCTACGAACCGTCCGCGCCTACGTGTTCTTCTCGTCGAGACGGACGAAACGCTCCGTCTCCTTGGTTCCCTCTTGGCCGGCGCCCCTTGGAAGAGGAGAGGAAGTCTCGGCTTGGTGTTGGCGTGTGCACAAGAGAGGGGAAGAGGATTCCCGTGCGTGTGTCGCGCGGCTAGGGTGAGGAAGAGAGAAAACCAAAAATCCAATTTCCTCTCTTAACTTATCTATTTATACTATCTTTATGGAAAAAAACGTAACTACTCTATAAATATATTTCTCTCCACCTTTTATTGTACTTGATACCCTAGCCCAGCCGGTCACGCGCGCGCTTGCTCTTCCGGTGGTCGCGGGTTCGAACCCCCTGCTGCCCTTTAACGTTTTTTTTTCCTTTTTTAAAAATACTAAACAGACTCGGAAAATTCCATAAAAATATTCTAAAAATTCCTAAAAATATCTAGAATATTTCTAAACCATTTTTAAATAATTCTAAGGACTTTAAGAACTAAAAATGGGAATTTTGGGGCGTTACAGGATAAGCATGCGTCCGATTCACTACACGTGGCAGACGCCCAAGAAGGCTCAGATGCCCGAGAACAAGCTATATAAGGGGCTTCACCCCTTTGCTTTCCACATCAACTTAGAACACTTTCAGAACAGCATTCTTGCAACTCAAGCACTCCAACACTTTCTGAATCTTTTTCGTGCTTGAGTTTTCCGCGCCGCCAATGATCAAGATCGACGACACGCTGCCCAAGATGCTCTGCAACATTTCATGTGTCGTCGATATATTTAATTTCACTGTTTAATTCTGTACTCGAATTATATCTTTGTTAATCTTATTCGAATTATAGAATTGTCCAACGAAAATGGTCAAAGACCATGGGCCTTAGAATAGGAATCGTTAAAAACTCCGAACCAAGTAAAAAGAAGAGTGTTAGCATTCTTTCTTTATTCTTCCACTGTGTTTACTATTTTTTCGAAATTTTTTTAGTAATCGCTATTCACCCCCCCCCCTCTATCGATTACAACGATCCCACATATACATGTTCAAGTTGCTTACCAAATTCAAAAATTAAATATTATGAAAAACTCAACAGGTATTTTACGTATCACAAGGGTCAAATTATAAATATACCCAGATCTTATGTTCCATTCAAGTTTTTAATAAGCCCTGTTGGTGAAAATTTATATTGGATTCCAAAAATTATTTTAAATTGTTGATTTTGTGCACTATGTTATGTTTTTTTAACTGCTTCTGAAAAATTAGTTTTAAAGTTTTTTAGTGTTCTATCAACTCTTGGAAAAAAATATTAAAAAATTTTAGATTTTTTCCCCTTAACTATTTCACTTTTTTTATGTGATTAAAGGGGGAGAATTAGTGTTAGGTTAAGGGGTAGATAGACTCTAAATTTAATTTTTTTTAGAACTTACACTATTATATATACATATTTTTTTATTATTTGTTTACCCTAACTTAACTCGAGTTGATGCACATCAAAAAGGGGGAGATTGTAAATACCCCTGGTTGGTTTTGATGTGATCAACCGATTTTAAGTTAGGTTCTGGTGTGTTTAATCCCTATGTCTAAGTGTACAGAAACATAGGAATACAAGAAGTCGAGCGGAAGATGCAGCGTTCGAGAAGGATGACACGGAAAGGGAGCCGACGAGCTCAGACCATCTGAGGGACACGGAGCTCTATGGAAGAGTGTTGTTGCCGGAAGCACCAGATCGAACCTAGTTTTGTTAATGACAAAGGGTTCAAAATTAAGTTTATATTGTAATCTAATGTATTTACCAAGTGTACAGGTAAGTCCTAGTTTACCTAGGCATGAAGTCTTGACCAGTAGGGTTGAGCAAATTGTCATGGTCGAGGACTGGGCAAGAAGACCTGGTCGATGACTGGGCACCGAAGACCTGACCGGGGTTGGGCAAGATGTCCTGGTCATGGACTGGGCACCGAAGTCCTAATCCAGAAGATCGGGCAAGAGTCTTAGCTGAGCGAGGATTACGGATAGAAGTATAGACGGGTTGAGGAATGGACGTCTCAAGATCTGGCAGCCTCGGAGGCTGAGCAAAAGTCCAACCGGAGGAGCTGGTTGGCAAAAGGTAACTTTTCCTGAGAGGAGTAGGTGAGGACGCGTTCCTTGAAAGAGGGAACAGTAGGCGTCGGTTCGACCTACGATTTCATTTTGAAATCTAAAGTCTGAACCAAGACAGCTCCGGTTGTTATCCACGCATTTATTTTTAATATTATATTATTCTTGGACTAACCCTGGTTGCATGACTGAAAGGAAGTAGCTTCTACATCCCAGGCGCCTGAAAGGGTTTAGGCGCTCGAGAACCCAGGCACCTGATAGTTATCAGGCGCCCCAGATGGGGTTTTCCAGTGGATGGAGAAGATGAGCTGGCAGGTTCGCCACGTCAACTTCTCAGGTGCTTGTTAGACATCAAGCACTTTAGTAGTCCCAGGCGCCCAAGAACAGAGATAAGGTTTGGCCAATTCTACAGATAAGAAAGCGCCAGATTCGGTTCACATGGTAGGCGCCAAAGAGCCTTGAGGCACCTGAGAACCACCTATATAAGGGGCTTCACCCCTTTGCTACTAGAACAAATCATAACAACTATTTTCCAACTCAAGCACTCAAACACGATCTGTCATTTTTCCGTGCTCGTGTTTCCCGCGCCAACAACGATCAAGATCGACGACACGCTGCTCGAGAAGACTTTGCCATTTCCTTAAGTGTCGTAGGTATAATTGTGATTGGTTTTAATTATAATTCTGTATTTGAATATTCTCATTTGTATATCATTTTTGAAATATAGAATTTCCCATCGAAAATCGTCAAGGACCATGGGCCTTGGAGTAGGAGTCGTTATAGACTCTGAACCTAGTAAAATTCAACAATGTTAGCATTATTTTTTTCTTTTCCGCTGCATATTCTCTTTGTTTTTGAAAAATTTTAAGTAATCACTATTCCCCCCCCCCTCTATCGATTACAATGATCCCATAAAGAGTACACCGGTGGAGCGAGAAGGACACAGGCGGTGTCCGGGGAACGTGAAGCCGGGAGGAAGGACACTTGAGGGGCGAAAGGTCGGAATTAGGTTTAGGTGAGCCGAACTCCGGATAGCTAGAAATCACCCAAGAGGGTGAAGCAAGTCAAGCCGGAGACTAGTCAGCATCGTCTGACTAAGAGGACTACTGGGCACCCATAAGCTCATGGGTGCCTGGGATGTCAAGCGCCTAACAACTAGGCGCTCGAGCACTCAGGCGCCTGTGTGTTATCAAGCGCCCAAGAAGGCTATTTCTAGCCGTTTGCGACCGTTGCCTTTGGATAGAGCTTCAGGCCATATGTCAGGTGCCGAAGACCTCTTAGGTTCCCTTTAATCGCCATGTCAGCAAACAGATAGATTTCACCAGGGCTATATTCACCAGGGCTATAAATAGACCCCTGAAGCTCAGTTTCAACAACCAACACATTCCAAGCAACAACAAACTTGTTTATTATACTGTTTTCTTTTTTTTTCTAAGCTTTCCACGTGTAGGAGGCTTCTCCGCCCAAGGGAGATATATTCAGGAGAATTGAGCTATATTCATCCATGGATTAGCAACCTCCCCGATTGCAAACCAAGTAAATCCTATTGCCTCTTTCTTTCAGTTTGCTTTATTTGTTTTATGTTTATTATTTTTTCTTGGACTAACACATATCTTTGTTAAAGTTAGACAAAAGATTTATTTTCTTTTTCAGGGGCAATTCACCCCCTCTTGCCGAGCCTCGATCCAACACTAAGTTTTTCCAAAACGAATGTTCTAACAAGTTTTATCAGCTTTTCAAAAGTTAACATAGTCTCTAAAACCATTTCACACTTAGATAAGACTATGTCTATCTTTTTAGAAGATATACTCTCCTCTATAAATACAATTGTTAAATGATCTAGGGGGAGATAACTGGTTAAGGGGGAGAGCATAAAAAAGAACCTATTTTTCCTATTAAAGCTTAGTTTTAGCTTAAGATTGAACTAGGTTGTCAAAATAAAAAGGGGGAGATTGTTGGTGCCATAAGCACCAAATCGAACCTTTTTTTGATAAGTGGCAAAGGGTTCAAGTTAAGTTGGTATTGTGTACTAATGGATTTGTGGTGTTTAAAGGAAAGTCCTAGGTAAGCTAGGCAAGAAGTCTTGACATGCAGGGTTGAGCACGAATTCCTAGTTGTGGATCAGGCAACGAAGACTTGGTGAGTGAAGTTGAGCATGAAGACTTAGTCCGGGGGATTGAGAAGAAGACTTTGCCGAGCGGGGATCGTGGATAGGAATCGAGATGAGCCGAGGTCGAACGTCGTCGAGTTCCTGGTTCTTGGAGGCAAAGCAAAAGTCCAACCGGAGGTTCCGGGTGGCAACAGGTAAACTCTCCTGAGAGGAGTAGGTGAGGATGCATTCCCTGATGAGGGAACAGTAGGCGTCGGCCCGACCTAGGGTTTCAAGTGAAACTTGAAAGTCAGGACCAAGACAGCACTGGTTGTGTTCCATATATGCTTTATTTATATTATTGGATGTTTGGAACTAATCCTTGTTGCAGCTAAAAAAGTTTAAGCAGCTTGACTAGGGTGCCTGAAAGGGACTCAGGCGCCTGAAAGCTGGCAGTTGGACATTGAGCTGGCGCAGCGATCAGATTGACATGGCGAGTGTTGAGTGGAGGATCCACGTCAGCACTCAGCCACTAGAAGGGGACTCAGTTGCTTGACCAGGATAAATTTTGACTACGCGGCAGATAAAGTTTTCGCCCGATTTGCTGTGACTATGGCGCCTGAAAGGCCTTTCAGGCACCTGAATGAGTAGTATAAAAAGGGGTCGAGTGTAGCAGCCCAAAACAACAACTCAATCACTCGATCACTCTCTTGTTCTGTCTACTATGTGACTGAAGCTTAGATAACGCTAAAACGTCGTCTGACTCTCCTAACAAAGACTTGCCCTCACACATAAGGAGTCGGTATTATTATTGTTGTTAATTTCATATTGCACACATTGATTTATAATATTGTAAACTTGTTGTGATTTATTTGTGATGCCTAAAGTAAACTATCATGGATCGTGAGCCTTGAAGTAGGAGCCGATCAAGACTTCGAAGCAAGTAAAACTAACGTGTGTTAGCGATCTTGATTCGTTGTGCATTTCTGCTGCTCTATCTTTCTCTTTTACGCATACTCTCAAAGCTTCCGCTGTGTTATTTTGATCGCTTAGTATTTAATCTGAATTTTTAACAAAGTGATATTCAACCCCCCTCCCTCTATCGCTCATCTCGATCCTACAGTGATTACGGAATTAAGCATTTTCCTTCATCATATTTGCTCAATAGTTTTGTGACATTCACACATGAAGACGATAGAGAGAGACATTTTAATCATTTTATGTAATTTAAAAAGGATATTTCCACCCTCAATTTTTTATTCCATGAATCATCATTTAGTTCATTTTCCATATTTTTGTGATGTAAGTGTTGTCGGCACGCACTTTCCTATGCTTGTGATGGTCTGTGATACATTTTGCTTTCTTTTTGTTATGTCTACCGGTCATGTGGGTCAAGGTTATTATGGTGGCCATGTAGGCCTTGTATAATGGATTCGGATCGTCTGGCATACACAGAAGATGTTGTCCGATTTATATTGGACATGAGGCTCCTCGAGGCATGACAATATTATTTTAAGCCTCATGTTCAAAACAAAAGGCAGAGAACGGGAAGAAATGATGAGGGTCATATTGATCTCTCTTTGAACTTATTCTCAATTTTTAACTACCTTGGTCAACCATGTGAACCATGTAAGCAGAGATATTTAATTGGTTAAGAATGATGAGTATTCTACACATATATTTTACTGATTTGTCTATTTTGAGTTAGTATATATTTTTTATTTTCTCTATTTCTTATGTCTTAAATTATTTATGTTATAATATGTTTTATGGTAGGATTTTACAAAACTTAAATTCTGAAATGTCAATGCAAGAGTTTGATCGCTTCTATGATGAAGAATTTGCACCATGATTAAAATCATATATATGTAGATAATATAAATTTAATTTACACAAATCTTGACTTCTAAACATATTTATTTGACTTTTTGTTCATGATAATCAAGCTCATGTGAGTAAGAATTTTTAAACCATCTATCATGGAGTCAAAAAGAAATGGAATGCATTTGGCCAGTATATTTCATAAAAGAATATAACTTTCATAATCAATAATTTGGAATGGAGAACACTACAATGAATAGTGGGATTTGTATTCAGTCATCCAATAATGAAGGTGCAAGTAATGATTTTTATGGTTTTTTGGATGAAATTATAGAACTAGAATACCCTAACCAAAACTACAAAGAACCAATTAATTTGGGATGAAATTTTGCGATGAAAATTTTTCATTGCAAATTTGTGGCAAATTTTATGATGAAAAGTGAAATTGTCACAAATTCGAAATGAAATCAGCAACAAAATTTTTTCGTCGCCAAATTCATTGCAATTCGGTGATAAACTCCAATATTTGTCGCTAATTCTATGTTATATTTGCAACAAAATGTAATTCGTAGACAAATTACGACAAAATCAATATTTGTTGCATATTTTACAATGAATAATAAATTCATTGCAAATATTTGCGATGAAAACATGTATTCGTCATAGAATGGGAATTTAAAAAAATAAAAAATAATTTAATTTGAAACTGGTTTATGAACCTAGAGAGCTTGGAATCAGATGAAATAAGTTTCTATATATTTGTATGATCACTTGATATAAATGACATCAAATATAAATTTTACCCAATAGTTTTTTTGATAATTTTGGAACAAAAAATACTATTTTTCAAACTCATTCGTATTAAAAAAATTATGGATATATTAGGTAAAATTTATATTTGACACTGTATATGATATTAGAAGATTGATACAAGCTCGTAGAAATTTGTTTCATGTTATTTCGAGCTCTCTAGATTCATCTAGGACATTCTGAACTTATTTATTGGAAAAAATAAGCTTTTCGATGAATCTATGAATTCGTCGTATAACTTATTTTTTTTAAAAGAAACGTGTTTAAAATACCATAGATAGATCTAGAGAGCTTGGAATAAGATGAAACAAGTTCCTATATATTCGTATTAATCTCTTGATCACATAGACTATCTCAAATATGAATTGACCAAATCTACAGAGATCAATGATTATTTAACATCAAAAAGCCTTGAACATTTTCAAACTCTATTATTTTTTCACTAAGTCATTGGTCCATCTTATCATTTAACTATGAAAATATATATATACTCAATGAAATTCGTGTTTAAGGTCATTTATGTTATCAGGAAATAGATACGAACACATAGAAACTTATTTCATAAAATTTTGATCTGTCGAGGTTCATCTGCAGAATTTAAAAATATTTATTTTGATGTTTTAGAAATATAATTTTGCAATGAATTCTAGAATTCGTCTCCATTGGGAACAAATCTAGAGATTCGTCCAAAACCTAATTTTTACAAAAATAAATGTATTCAAAAAGTCACATATGGATTTAGAGAGCTAGGAATTAGATGAAACAAATTTTTATGTGTTTGTATCAATTTCTTAATGACATAAATGACCTCAAATATAAATTCGAACCAATATAATTTTTTTCAATAATCATTGGAACAAAATATAGTATTTTCAAACTCATTCATATTAAAAAATTATGGATCATAATATATTGGGTAAAATTTATATTTGAGTCCGTTTATATTATCAGGAGATCGATACAAACTCATAGTAACTTGTTTCATATTATTCTGAGATCTTTAAGTCCATCTGTGACATTTTGAACATATTTATTTTTTTAAAAAAATATGTTTTGAGACAAATCCACGAATTCGTCTCCAATTGCCAACAAATTTGGAGATTCTTCTCACAATTTATTTTTTTAAAAAATATATGCGTTCAAATTGCCACAGATAAGCCTAGAACGCTCGGAATTAGATGCACATAAATGACCTCAAACATGAATTTCACCAAATCTATTGAGATAAACAATTGCTTAACATCAATAAACCTTTAAAAATTTTAAATTCTAACTTTTTTCACTAAGTCATTGGTCCAACTTATTATTTAACTAAAGAAAAAAACTTTTGGTGAAATTTGAATTTAAGACCATTTATATGATCAGGAGATAGATAAGAACACACAGGAACATATTTCATGAAATTCCAAGTTCTCTAGGTCCATCTATGACATTTTAAAAGCATTTATTTTGATTTTTTTTTTAAAATTTAATTTTGCGATGAATCCTAGGATTCATTGCCAATTGGCGACAAATCTAGCGATTCATCGGAAAACTTATTTTTAAATAAAATAAATATATTCAAAATAATGTAGATGTCCCTAGAGAGCTCAGAATGAGATGAAACAAGTTTTTATATGTTAGTATCAATTTCCTAATGACACAAATGATCTTGTGGATCATTCTGATTGATAGAGGTAGGGGTGAATATTGATTACGTATTTTTTGATGTAAATCAGATTCAAAGTAGCGGAAATGCGAAAAGTGACAAGTCAAAAACAAGGCTAACACTTTAATTTTTTACTTAGTTCAGAGTCTATGACGGCTCCTACTCCAAGGCCTACGATCTTTGACTGTTTTCATTGGGCAATAATATAATCCATAAAATGAATTACAAATATGAACAGTTAAGTACAGAAATAAAATAAAAATGTTATACCAACGACACTTAAAGGAAGAGAAGATCTTTTCATTGTAGAGGCGGCGTGTCGTCGATCTTGAACTTCTTTGGCATAGAGAACTTGAGCATAGAAGCTTTATCGCAGTGTATTCGAGTGCTTTAATCATTGTCTGGAAGCAAGGGGGTGAAACCCCTTTTATATAGGTACTCGGGCGCCCAACAGGCTATGTGGCGCCCTCCATGTCGACAGTTTAGCCGCATAGTTATCCGTTGACTTGGCCAAACTCTATCTCTTCTCGGGCGCCTAGGAGCTCTGGGCCACCTGGGTGCTGATGTGGTGCATCCAACAAATGACCAGTAACTCAACTTTGCCAACACTAAGTAAAGGCCTTTGGGCGCCTGAGTCCTCTCAGGTGTCTGGCTTCTCGAGCACCTGGGACCTCTTAGGCTCCCCAGATCGCTGCCAACTAGTCTCCTTAGCCTACAATCAAGGTTAGTCTAAGAACACAATAATATATGATAAATGCATAAATGATTGATAGCTAGAGCTATCTAGTTCTGACTTCGAATTTCAAATGAAATTCTAGGTCCAACCGACGCCTACTCTTCTCTTTTCCGGAAAACGCATCCTCACCTACTCCACTCTAAAGAAGTTACCTTTTACCAACCGGCACCCCTGGTTGGACTTTTTCTCGGCCTCCGAAACTCCTAGATCTCAAAACGTCCATACCTGACCCGTCCCTACTTCTGTCCATAGTCCTGCCTTGGCTATGTCTTCTGGTCGATCTTCCAGATCAGGTCTTCATGCCTAGTCCTCGACCATGACTTTGTGTTCAATTCCTCGAACTAGGTCTTCTGCCCAACCCTCGATCAGGTTTTCGGTGCCCAACCCTTGGCTAGGACTTCATGCTCAACCCTGCAGGTCAAGACTTCCTACCTAGATAAACTAAGACTTTTATGCACACTTAGTAAATCCATTAGATCACAATACAAATATAACTATGAAGCCTTTGCCATTATCAAAACCAAGTTCAATCTAGTGCTTCTGACATCAACAATCTTTTCCTTTTTGATTTATGGCAACTCAGTTTAAAAATTATGTTAAAAATATATATATCAGCAAGAAATGAAATATAGTTAAGCAATAGATTCAATATTAAAGCACTTTTCCTAAATCTTGCAAAATTTGAAAGGTTTTTTACTCTCCCCCTTAATAAGTTATCTCCCTCTAGTTTTTAAAACATTTATAATTTTTGAAAAAAGCCTTGCAAAATTGAAATAGTGCATAAAGCTCCCCCTTGATTTGAAATTCTCTCCCTGATGATTTTGAAAAATGTATAATTTTTTAATTTGAAAGATTTTTTAACTTCTTTGAAAAATTCTAAGTATAAAAGAGTTCATTACATTGAAAAATAATTCTAAGTATAATTTTGAAATAGTGTTTTGAAAACTTCTGAGTATCATATAACAAAAAAAACTTTAAGTTAAAGTGAAAACATCTTTTGAAGAAAAAATAAAGTTTTCTTTTTAAAAAAACCTTAAACCCGAATCCTTAAAAAAAACAAAGTTTTGACAACGAAACAAAATAATTTAATTTTACTTTTTCTACTCTCCCCCTTTGCCATTTATCAGAAAGGCTTTTTGCAATAGATATTTTTGTTTTGAAAGAATATTTACTCTCCCTTTTTTTGAAAAAAAATGATTAGGGAGAAAGTAAGAAAAATTGAGTATTAGTTCTTTTAAGTTTTGAAAACATAAGTAAAAAATTTTGAGCAAAAAAAAATTAACTAGAATAACGATAAGTTCTAAGTAACACTTTTGAAATAATTAAGCAATAACAAAGATAAAAAAATAGAATTTGAACCAAGTTAATATTCCTTTTTGAGTCCAAGCATGATTTATGTCTAAGAAAAGTAAATCATGCAGTAATTTTTTAAAAAATATTGGAAAATAATCAAATCTTAATTCCTTGGGTCTCTGTCTAACCCAGTTTGTTACTTACTAACTGTTATAAAATAATAGCTTCTACTTGGGTTAGTCAAGTTAAATAGTCTGATCAAGTTAAACTCTCAAAGCTTGACTACTTAACTTGATTAATGTTCAATTGTATTTATTGCCCCAACTACTCTTGATGCACTGACTTAAAGCATCATGAGTTATGACATAGACCTAAGCATCTCAACCCAATCTAAGTTCTTAATCAAGGTATCCTAATATGCTTGTAAGATGCTAGCTTCTAAATTTATAGAAGCATGCAAACTAGGGTTAAGTCCTAAGCTAAGACCATAACGAAGAAATCCCTAGTTTTAAAGGGGGTAATTTTTTTAAAAAAACTAAGCCGAAAGAATAAAATAAAAAGTTAAAACAATATGATTTTGAAATATGAATTTTTAAAAAATAGGTAATAGTTTTTGAAAAATGATTTTAAAAAAAAGATAAGAATCATATTAATTAAAAAACACATAGGTGAATAAATAAGTCTATTCTACTAAGCACATTCCTAAGCAAGTCAATAGAGGTCAACTAGAATCAACTAAGTAAGAGAGGATAATAGACAAGTTAAGTTCATATCCATCCATAGAAAAAGTACAATGCTAGACTACAAAGAAGGGCCCCGATACTAAGAAGAGCCCGGATGCCATGATTGAAACATAGTCATCATCTCTGTGTGTCGGGCCTGATCTGCTGCAAGCTTCTCCTCGTGTCGGGCCTGATCTGTGTCCATCCTCTCCATATGATGGGCCTCCATCTCCTCCCGATGACTATGGACCTCCTGCTCAATCTGAGTGAGGCACTGGTCCGTAGTCAAAGGAGGAGCGGGTGGTAGAGGTTGCTACAGCTGCTCCTCGATCTCGACAGCAACGACCACGACGTTGAAGTCCTTATCATCCTCTGAATCATCCTGTGGTGGAGCGTCTAGTCGTCTCCATGAGATGACCCCGGTAGCCGAGATGCCTATAGCAGCTAAGGAGAAGTTCCTAATCCCTACTTCATAGAACTCTGTCATCCTAATGATCTCGCCAGTACCAATATCATGACCATAATAGTGAAAGAGTGAGGTCAAGATGTGACAGTAAGGTGTCGACACTCTCAATCGGGTAGAGACACTGGATGCGTAAATGATCATCTAGAAAATATGAAATCCGATGTGCTATGTCAAGGTGGTGAATCATGGCATAGAGAAGGAAGGAATGAAAAGCTCACATGACCGCTAAATCCCAAGAGGTCAATGGTAGAATGCAGCGGACCAAGACTCGATAGAGTGCGTAGTCCTAGATACGCAGATCGATGGATCGAAAGTTCGATATAGTCGAATCTCTCACACCTCCAAAAAAGTAAGAATAGAGTGTGTCAAGGGTGATGTGAGAGCAGGGAGCAAGAAAGAAAAGGTCCCTAGAAGGGTAGAAGACAAAAGTGGACTGAGAAGGTCATAGTCCAAGAAATCGAGTAAATAAGGTAGGATTAATGGTAAGTGGAAGGGACTGGACCATGGTAGAATAACAAAAGTCGTCAACCTTAACCAAGTTATTATAGAATTCAACACATAAGGTTGTGTTTATTGAACTATTACAATAAACTAGGCGGTCATGTTCGTAGTAGTTAATGGCTTCTACAACTAAGGGACAGGATTGGTTAAAGAAACCTCTACAAAGATAATGGGTTTTGAGTGGTTTGTAGATAGTGGTTGAAAACTTATTAAAGAGGGCTAATGAAGGGAACCTAGGGTCAGGGCTAGGCTCAGCAGCGGGGTCAGTCTCAGTAACATGACATTTTCTAAACAAAATAAATGACATAATAATTAAAAATCTAGAATTTAAGGACAAGTTTAAGACCAAAAAATCTTACCGAGGAGGCATAGTCGGAGATTAGGAAGAGAGGATCGCGATCGCTTGGGGAAGACATTGAAGGGAGAAAGAGAGTGTACGAGGTGTGTAAAGGGCTTTAGGGAGTGCCTTGGTGTAAGAGTAGTGATCTATATGAAAAATATTTAAAAATCGCAGCGGAAATAATAGATCCTATGAGAGATCCATGTAAAAGAAAACTCATACAAAGTTAATTTACAAATTTCTATCATATATATATACCTTTGGCGTATGCCTTTCGCTTATCCCGCTTGTTCGAGGTATGTTGGATCTCTTCCACGTTTAAGTGTTCGTGCCTCGATGCGTATCCAGACGAACATGATCTCTCAAGCCTCAGAGAAGAATCGTCATTGTGGTGCTAGACACAAGAGGAGATTCACAAAGCAAGAAGGAAAGGGAGAAGAGGGTTTTCGGCCAAGAGAATGAGGTGAAGGAAAAATGACAAGTTCTACATCCAAATTACAAGAAAAACTCTTTTATACTCATCCCATGAATATGAAGAATTTTTGTCTCTCTAGCTTCCCTCCATTAATGCCAATAAAAACCCAATTAGAGCACATTTTCTCATATAACTCTTCAACTTCCCTTCATCCAATAAAGAGGAACTTTTCATCTTTCTCTATTATTAATTTATTAAATATTTTAATGAATTAATATCTCATTCAAATCTGGTCGAGTCTAATCTAAATGAGTCTAACTCAAATTATATTTCAATCCCATAATCCAATTGGATTCACTTGAGTCCAACTCAATTAATCCAATTCGGATCAAATTGTAGTCAAACTAAGATCAATTATACTCTGAAACATCGTGTATATAGTGTGTGACCCAATAGGTTCTAGTAACAATTACAATGTGTCTAAACCACTTTAGACACATAAGCAATGAGTGACATCTTGCAATGCATCATTGCTACCCATGTGACGAGAAAGACGAGATCTGACTTAACCTCCGTGACTATGACAATATATGACCTTGTCCTTCTATCCTCGATATCTAGATTTACCAATGAGGCATTGACCTTGTCATCCTCGATCAATCTTTATGTTTCTTGATTCCCAAGTAGACTCACTCAAACAAATGAGCTCAATATCTCATATTAATTCATTTGAGCATGATCATGCGTTTTAGTAGTCCTACTCGATTAAGGGGCCCACTGATATCACTCCCGCCATATGGGAGGGATAGATCCCATCTACATCACTCACATCCCTCCGCATAATTGTTTACATACCTAGTGATCGCCTTTATAGTCCACCCTATTACGGGTGACGTTTACCGATACCAAAGTACATAACTCCCTATATAGGGAATCGTAATGATTTCAGGTCTAAGGACTATTCATACTAATAGTCACATGAGAATGTTTATGACACTCATATGTCAATCTAAGAAACATTCTCATGGCGGGTCAATTTGGTACACATTCTCTAATGTAGACCCATGTGTCAACTTGATATAATATATCCATGACTTGTGAGCTCAAGTCATCAATTGACCTACATGCTAGTCTCCATGCATTAATATTGTCCTTGTATATTAATGCTTATCTAGGAATGGTTTAGTGCAGTGTTCTCTACATCATCTCACTATCCATTCAATCAATCGATATGATGTAGATAAGAACCTACTACCTAAGGACATTATTATACTTAGTTATTGGGCACAAATATAAAGTATAATAACCAAACATATCTTTACTAATGATAGAATATGATACAAAAAGTCCCTAGTCAATCATCACATTATTGCCTCTAGGACTCCTACTAACAATCAACCACTAGCACTAGTATCAATCACTGTAATATCTAATATTCAGTGGCCTAGTGTGACCATCATTCTTCTTCTGTACCAAAGTCTTGGTCAAAGGATCTGCGATATTAGCATTAGTGGGTACTCTGCATAACCTCATATCTCCTCTATTGATGATCTCTCTAATGAGATGGAAGCGACGTAGTATGTGTTTGGTCCGCTGTTGTGAGCGTGGCTCCTTAGCCTGTGCAATAACCCCATTGCTGTCACAATAGAGGTTTATCGGGTCTACTATACTAGGAACCAAACAATGCTCTGTAATGAACTTCCGGATCCAAATAACCTCCTTTGATGCATCAGACATAGCAATATACTCGGCCTCTATTGTAGAATATGTGACTGTGTCCTGCTTCGATATCTTCCAGTTTACAGTGCCACCATTCAAGCAAAATACATACCCTGACTGCAATCTGAAATCATTCCTGTCAGTTTGGAAGCTTGTACCACTGTAACCCTTTACATCTAGCTCCTCATTGCCCCAAAATATCATGAAATATTCATTTATCCTTCGTAAGTACATAAAAATATTCTTGATAGCTGTTCAGTGACTTTCACCGGATCTAATTGGTATCTGGTCGTCAGGCTCAAAGCATACGAGACATCTGCATGAGTACAAAGTATGGCGTACATGATAGACCCTATAGCGGATTCATAAGGGATCTGATCCATGCGGTCTCTCTCCTCCTTATAAGAGGGACATTAGTCTTTGAAAGACTCACACCATGTGGCATCGACAGAAATCCCTTCTTAGAATTCTGCATGGCAAAATGATTAAGCACTTTGTCAACATATGTACTCTAACTTAAGCTAAGCAATCTCTTAGATCTATCTCTATAGATCTTGATGCTTAAGATATAGGTTGCTTCACCTAAGTCTTTCATTGAGAAATAATTCCCTAGCCGCGTCTTCATAGATTGTAGTGAAGGGATATCATTTTCAATAAGGAGTATGTCATCCACATACAAGATCAGGAAGATAACTGTGCTCTCACTAACTCTCTTGTAGAAATCTTCATTTTTGATGAAACCAAACGCTTTGATTGCATTATCAAATTGAAGATTCCAGCTTTAAGAACCTTGCTTTAGCCCATAAATGGACCTTTGCAACTTACATACCTTTCCAGCATGCTCTAGATCTACAAAACCCTCATGTTGTGTCTTGTACACATCCTCGAGTAGATTCTCATTTAGGAATGCAGTTTTGACATCCATTTGCCAAATCTCGTAATCTTGGTAAGCTGCAATAGCATGCATGATTTGAATAGACTTAAGCATGAATATGCTTGAAACCTTTAGCTACCAATCACCCTTTATAGGTATGCATAAGACCATCCATGTTAGTCTTTCTCTTAAAGACCCACTTACACCCAATAGGTTTAATTCCCTCAGGTGGATCAACCAAAGTCTATACTTGGTTAGTATACATGGGTTCCATTTCGGACTTCATGGTCTCTAGCCATTTCTCAGAATTTGGGCTCATCATAGCTTCTTGATAGGATGTAGGCTCGTTCAACTCAACAAGCATAACGTCATCATGGTCAGACAAGAGAAATGAATATCTCTCAGGCTGACGACGTATCCTATCAGATCAGCGAAGAGATTGGTCTACTTGAACAGGTTGTTGCTCCATAACTTCTTGTGTAATAATCTCATGATTCGCAAACACTTTGTGGTGCCTTTTCAATGTCCATTAAGGCCTCAGTACTATCTGCATCTTGAACTTCTTCAAGATGGGTTTTACTCCCACTATTTCTTCTAGAAATAATTTCTCTTTCGAGAAAAATGCCATTTCGAGCAACAAACACTTTGCCTAGTGTAGGATTATAGAAGTAATATCCCTTCGTTTCATTGGGATATCCTACAAAATAATGCTTATTAGATTTGGGTCGAAGATTATCTGAGACTTGACGTCGAACGTAAGTCTCACAACCTCAAATCCTTATAAAAGACATCGTAGGACTCTTCCCAGTCCATATCGTATATGGAGTCATTATGATGACCTTTGATGGAGCTCGGTTAAGTGTGAAAAGAGTCGTCTCTAGAGTGAACCCCCAGAAGGAAGTAGGAAGATTTGTCTGACTTATTATCGATCGTACCATATTTAATAGAGTACAATTTCTCTGCTCGGGCACACCATTCCATTGTGGTGTTCCAGGTGGAATGAGTTGGGATATGATCTCACACTGTGCTAGATGGTCACAAAACTCTTGGCTAAGGTATTCACCACCTCGATCTGATGGATGCATCTTAATACTCTTGCCAAGTTGGTTTTGTACTTCACTCTTGAATTCTTTGAACTTTTCAAACGATTCCGACGTGTTTCATGAGATACACATAGCCGTATCTACTGAAATCATCAGTGAAAGTGATAAAGTACTGATAGCCTCCTCTAGCCACGACATTGAAAGGGTCACATACATCAGTATGTATGAGTCCTAACAAGTCTGCCACTCTTTCGCCATGTCGACTAAATGAAGTCTTGGCCATCTTACCTAGAAGACATGATTCACATGTCTTATATGATTCAAAATCAAATAAGTCCAATAATCCATCCTTATGGAGATGGGATATGTGACTCTCATTTATATGACCTAAGCGACAATGTTAGAGATATGTTTGGTTCAAATCATTTGGTTTGAACCGTTTGGTATTATGTTATAGATTAGGTTCTCTATGTCTAGAACACAGAGTCTATTTATAAGTGGTGCACTACAATAGAACATGTCATTTAACATTATAGAACAATATTTGTCTTTTATGATAAATGAAAAGTCTTTCTTGTCCAAATAAGATACAAAAATTATGTTCTTAGTTAGTGCAGGTACATAAAAGCACTCCTCTAATTCTAAGATAAGCCTAGTGGGCAAAGACAAGGAATATGTTCTTACAGCTATAGCAGCAACTCTTGCGCTATTGCCTAATCGTAGGTCCACTTCGTCCTTTGTCAACGATCTAGCTCTACGAAGGTCTTGCATATTAGTATAAATGTGAGATGTGCAACCGGTATCTAATACCCAAGAAGAAGAAATAGATAGATTAGCTTCTATAACAAAAATACCTGAGGCAGAAGACTTACTTCTTTTCTTCTATACTTCATCTAGGTAGAGTTTGCAATTTCCTTTCTAATGTTTGGTCTCACCACAGTGGAAGTAGGTGTTAGATGTGTATACTAAAAGACATTGCACTTTTTATATGAGATCATCTATTTTTGAAAAGAGAATCACAACAACACTAGGTGCTTATTTATATTAGTACATGCATGAAAGACTTTTACTACGCATTATAGATAACATGGTGTATGGTGTTACACAGAAGATCGTGTTATCAGTCCCTTGCCTAGTATAAGTAGAGTCTCACAACCGAGATGGAATTAGACAAACCATCGGCATGGTTGTAGTGTAATTAGGTGTAGTTGGTCTTGACCATACTATTAACTAGTGTGCTTTGAGTGCATTGAGATGGACCAAAAACTGAGGTTATCCAATTTGTACTGACTCAATAATTGGATAGGACCGCAAGATTATATTATGGAGTACGATCCCTTAATCCCGATATAATAACGGGCATATATTATTAACTATTATTTCTTTGATTTACCAATGGGCGAGATCTATTCTGTTAGATAGATAGGTCCGGTAAGTTGGGAGATAATATTAATAATATGATGTGCTGTTGATTATTGACGGAATCCGTGTCCTGGTGAGTCGAGTTGATGATGCCCCCTTGATGAGCTCGAAAGGTTCATCATGTTAAACCCTGCAGGTGGATTTGATCCGGCATGATGATAAGGTCGAGTGGTACTAGTCAAGGACTCAGAGGTTAATTAATTTGAATTGTCAGTAATTTAAATAAATTAACGGGCATTCATGATCTTAAACACAGGGGGATGGACGACTCATAATATGTGGAGCCCATATGAAAATATGGGGGTTGGTGAGGAAGTTCAATTAAGATCCTTTAGTGGAATGGATCTTAATTAATGGATCGGGTTTAGATCCATTGGTGGGCCAAGATCCAATTCCTCCTCTTGGTCCCTACCTTAGCCCTATAAATACCCAAGGAGATCATGAAACCAAGGCTAGATTCAATTGATCACAACCCAAGGTTTTTCCTCTTCTCTTCTTCTCTCTCTCTCCTAGGTCTTGTGGCCGGCGCAAGGAAGAGGAGCCAAATCCTCTTCTTTTCTTCCTCCTCCCACGACCATCTCTTGGCTAAAGACCACATAGACAAGGAATGGACCTCCTCTTCATTTTGTGGTGATCGGCGGTGAGAGGGGGCTGGTCGGCGGGCGGTGGATGGCAGCGCAAGTGGAGGGTGTGGCGGTGCCACAAGCTGAGAGGAAGGGAAGGGTTTGCCCGGTTTTGGGTGGGAGAGTGTAACGCCCGCCTTTTTCCCACACCTTAAGGTGTGGCGAGGAAGGCGTCGTTACGCTGAACATACATGTACGTATAAAACATCTTAATGCAGCGGAATAATTTTTTTTTCTTTATACACATGCATTTTACCATGCAACTAATACTTGAACATGTATACATGCCTAAACTTGTCATCCATGAACCTAGTGTCATTGGACTTAGCATATTAACGACATGCATGACATCATGATATAACCATTCCATAGCTTATTCATAATCATCATAAGTAGCAGTGACTTATCTGTAACCATAGCATCATTAGTCTTAAGTCGTTCATTAGGCATAACCATTATAAACATAGCATAAAATTTAAGGAGGCATTTTCAAAACCCAAGACATGCAATATGTGTAAATAAAAGGATCCTTTACCAAGTCACTGCCACACACACACATGCTCTTGCCTCTCCTGCTGCTTCCCTTAGTAACCTCTTGCTTAATCTGCGGTACGAGGAAAATAAGACTATAAGCACACAGGCTTAGTAAGACCCTTTCCTACTCACTAAAACCATACGTCACTTAAACATAAACATGTCAAGTATCTGACATACATAATTCTGAACATACAACATAAGCATAATCTTGGCGTAAGTCGTAAGCATATAAACAACTAACATAGCATGATTCATAACATAAACATAAGTCTACAACATACTTAGCATAGCATAATTCTTAACGTACATGAGCATGAAACATACTTATTCATGGCATAATTCTTGGCATACATGAATATGAAACATACTTATTCATGACATAATTCTTAGCATACATGCACATGAAACATACTTATTAATAGCATAATTCTTAGCATACATGAATATGAAACATACTTATTCATAGCATAATTCTTAGCATACATGAATATGAAACATACTTATTCATAGCATAATTCTTAGCATACATGAATATGAAACATACTTATTCATGACATAATTCTTAGCATACATGCACATGAAACATACTTATTCATAGCATAATTCTTAGCATACATGAATATGAAACATACTTATTCATAGCATAATTCTTAGCATACATGAATATGAAACATACTTATTCATGACATAATTCTTAGCATACATGAATATACAATATACTTACCCTGGCGTGATGCATAACATGAATGTATGCATGAGTCAAATGCATTTACTACATAAGGATGCTTAATTTTCAAAATCGTACTTTTAAATGCTTAACATAAACATAACATCATTGGGGTCCCCGGCTTGTACCACATACATACCTCATAAGCACGCATCCCTAAGTAAATACGAGGTAGCGAGCCCCAACCTACTAGGGTAGGAACAGCTACGGTAGTTCCAAACACCGGGGCGTTCTTAAGGTACCCATCCCTGTTGGACAGCTTCGGTAGTCCCAGAACCGTGGACAGCTTCGGTAGTCCAGAACCGGGGCGTTCTTAAGGTGCCCATCCCTTGGACCCTTACTTCGGTCCGGCACAAGACCATTCATAAAAATAAAATAATTATGCATGCTTCATCATTCATACTTATCATTCATACTTATGTCGTATCATCGTTATGCCTTCATCATTCATACTTAAGGCATAACCATCATCTTCATTCATACTTATCATTCTTTATTTATAAAATAGAACATGCATGCATAATCATGGTTCTGGACATAAACATTCTCTTGGTTCATAAAGCTCGCATGATCATGGCACATAATAAACATGCAATTCATACATGATACATTTCATCTAGCATACATACTCCTACATCAATTACATATATTCATGGTATATGATCTAAATATTCATGAGTAAGACATAACATAAAATCTAACATACAAGGTCATGTTACATCACACACATAAACTAAAATTTCAGTGATATAAAGATCCTTACATCCTGCTTAACTATGTACTAACCTCATGGTAACTTTTAAACATGCATCCTTAAGACCCTAACCCAATCCAAACCCTTGGTTTGGGTCTTGGCCGAAACCTTAAGAGAACATGGGTCCATAGAAAATTTGCCTAGGTCATGATTAACATCCCATACCTTATCTATCATGCCATGGAAATCCATTTGAACCCTTGATTGGACTTAACCCTAAGTCCTAGGCCTAACTCATATGTTGGCCGAAACCCTAAAAGGGTAACAAGCCCATAGGAAAATTTATATAAACCACCATTATTACCCATAAGATATCATAGGAAACATACTAATCATGCTTGGAAAGGTTGGAGTTTACCCTAGCCCTTTAACCTTGATATGGCCGAAAACCCTAGGGGGTTTTAGGATGCTACAAAACTTTCAAAAATCATACTTTTATGCTTAACCTATCATGAGTAAACATTTGCAACAAAAGAGGAGATCTTTAACATGATTTTTAGCCCAAAACATGGCTTGGCCGAAACCTTCACAAGTCCTAACTTTTGATGTTTCAACATCTCATGCCAATAAGAACTTAGATCATGACAAATAACTTAGAAGCTATCATACCACAGGTGAGGGGGTCTTACCTTCTCTTATCTTGGATTAAATCCTTGGATAAAGAAATAGAAAGAACCTTCTTGACTCCAAACTTCTCCTTAGCCCTTGTAGTCTTGTAGAGGGTCTTAGATCTTCAAGATGAAGTTCCCTTGTGAAACTTTTCCAAGGGAAAAGGGGGCTTGTGGTTTCGGCTAGGAGGGGAGGAAGAAGAAGGGGAGAGCAAAATGACTTGATGGAAGAAGAGAGGAGAAATGTAACTCCTTCTCTTATGCTTTTATGCCACATTAAGGAGGGTAAGTGAAGAGTCATGGTGTCTCCTCCCTTGATGACTCTTCATTCTCTCCCAAGCCTTAACTAAAATCCACTTCATTCCCTCATAGCACTCCCTTGATAGGTGAATTGGTTGGTGCATGCATGGTGGTCCAAGAGGTCCAAGGTTCAATCCTTGGCGCATGCACTTTATTTTTATTTTATTTTTATTTTATTTTTTTTCCTTATTTCCGAAAATTCCCCTAAACTTCATCCCTAATCATGCTAATATTCCTAATTAAAATCCATTTATTTTTATATTAAGTTCTACCTAAAATCCACCAATAATCATGGTACTAGAAAGCCCATATAAGGCCCATTAGTATTTAGATTCTCAATTTAAATGAGATAATCATGGATTTCTAGGCTAAGATTCATACTAATATTTCGAGGTCCTTCGGAAAATTATCTAGACATGCTCAATATTTTAAAGAAAATATTAATAAAATTTTCCGGGTCGTTACAGAGAGAAACTGGTTTCTCTCATCTATTCTCTTCTTCATCCTCTTCCCTTGATCTTCCATGTGGCCAGCGCGAGCTTGGAGGCTTCCGGTGGCCGGCGGTGCAAGGACTTAGGGAAGGTGGTCGGCGGTTCCAAACTCTAGAGCTAGGGTTTGTGTTGGCGTGAAGAGAAGCCCTTTTGGAGTGCCTCGGTGATCTTGGTTCATTGTAGATCATCGCCCACACGACGTCTGTGAAGAGAGGGGCATAAGGTAGAAGGCTGCAAGGTGATCGGGAAGGTATATCTCTTCCCCAAGCTTCTTGATTATCCTTATGTCCATTGTGTGCCATGTTTGCTAACCTCGTCATTTCATGTTACTTAGTTTATTATTTTGATTTTGTATCATGGTGAATAATTTACTAACTGGACCCCCACCATAAACACAAAAGTCGGCGATCCACCCGTCGCCTTTTCCACGGTCGAACGGTCAAGCAAATTACAAGGTCGATTTTAGAAATTGGTCGAGTTGTAATTTGGATCGTTCGATACGGCACGAGATGGTTGTAGGGAGACGTGTCTCCATTCGGATTAATTTTTAATCCGTAGACATGGAGGGGTCTCTCGGATCGGCCGAGTATTCGGTTAGGAAACCTGCCAAGCCATACCCAACAATTGGTATCAGAGCTGAGGTTTCCAGCTTTGTGTGTTTAAGGATTGGTAATTTTTTTCATTTTCATACATTTTATTTTGCTGAATGATATGTGGATGTGCGTAGGCTAACTTTGTATTGCAGACACTAGATTCCAACTTATCATGGCCAAATAATTGATGTGTGTGATGGATGTGCAATTTATTGTAATTAATTAATCCACGGGGTTGACGAGGCTAGTTATTTAATTTTTGTAATTAAATACGGCACATATTTAGCCAAACTATTTAATTTACTTTCGATCTAATTTTCATGTACACTCCGTTGTGGAGTATAGGATCGATGATGTAAATAAGTAGCTAGTCATTTCGGCTCGGAGATCCCTCAAGGTGGCTTGCGCATAAGGAAGGGAGGAGCGAACGAAGTGATGACACGACTGGAAGCACACTAGAGACTAAGGGCCATGAAAGTTGGAAAATCTAGGATTTTCTCCATTTTTCATATGTTGGTAATGTGCTTGTTGTGTGGTTGTGCTAAGTTAAAATTCCTCGTAATAAATTACTAAGTAGGAGAGGGACCCTAAGGGTCCCACGACCTCCATTGCAATCTGATATGTGATGCCAACAAGCCCGCGCGTTGGCTCTGAGTGCCTTCCTCCATAACGGATAGGCTTATTCTGCGGATCACAAGATCAGAAAAGATTATAGAGGATTATTGAAGAGCGTGTATACTTTCCCAATGGAAGGCACATAATCCCAAATAATTCTCTTATTGTCGTGCAATGGTAAACACTTAGATACAATTATTAGTATCCACCCCAACGGAGTCACTGCTAATAAATTGTAGGGCCGAAGTTGACCAACTATTAGTCTTACTTGTCAAAAAGTTAGGTTGACAAGATAGTAAGATTAATGGGTAAAACCTTCTCTAACAAATGAAGGGTTTGTATACGTCCACACTAACGTGGCATGCAAATTCTCGATGGTAGGGGTGTTGGTTGATCTCGAAAATTAATTGTTATGAGGAATCAATTTATTTTCGATTTCTAAAGTAGTGTGTGTTGTGATTCTTAGGAATTTCAAAATAGCCTTTAACCCACTAGCGACCATACTTAAGGAAAACAAACATACTGGCCCCAATTACCTAGACTGGAAAAGAAACCTAGACATTATACTTACTGCTGAAGAGTACAAGTATGTGCTCTTCGAAGGGTGTCCTGAAAATGATGGCCCACCTCAATGAGATTGAGGATCTTGGAGGATAAATCGACGGGGAAACCCAGGTCGATATAATGTTGGTGCAGGCAGCACCTAAGTCAAACCTAGGTTTTGATAATGGCAAAGGGTTCAGAAGTTAAGGTGTAAATGTGATCTAACATTCTTACTAAGTGTGCAGGAAAAGTCCTAAGTACACTAGGCAAGAAGTCCTAGCAAAGGGCTAGGCAAAGAAGTCCTGGTTGAGGACTGGGCAAGAAGACCTTACCGGAAGTCGGGCAAAGAAGTCCTGGCAAAGAAGTCCTGGTCGAGGAATGGTCAAGAAGACCTGACCGGAAGTCGGGCAAAGAAGTCCTGGTCGAGGACTGGGCAAGAAGGCCTAGCAGTGGGCTAGGAACCGAAGACTTGACCGGAAGTTGGGCAAGAAGACCTGACTAGGAGTTGGGCACGAAGACCTGGTCAGGTGGATTGGGCAAAAGTCCAACCGGAGGAGCCGGTCGGCAAAAGGTAACTCTCCTGAGAGGAGTAGGTGAGGACGCATTCCTCGTCGAGGGAACAATAGACATCGGTTCGACCTAGGGTTCCATTTAGGAGACCCAAAGTCAGAACCAAGACAGCTACGGCTGTAACTAATGACTAACACATTTGCTTGTTGTATTTTGGAACTAACCTTAGTTGCAGGATCGAAGGACTGGTCTTCTGCAAGTGAGGCGCCTCACTGGGGCTAGGTGCCCGGATGGACACGGGTGCCCGTATGGATACAGGCGCCCCAGTGTGAAGGCAAACACCAAACCATAGCCACGAAGCCTTTGGACCAAGGCAGTTCAGGCGCCCGTGAGGTCACGGGTGCCCCCATCAGCTCAGGCGCCCAAGTGGAGATGGATAAGCGCTAACCAAGCCTGCGGATAAGGGTGCGCGCAGGGAAGGCTACGTGTTAGGCGCCCCGATCGTCACAGGCGCCCGTATGAGTGCTATAAAAGGGGGTTCACCCCCAAGGCTTTGAAATCAATTGCTCTCAATGCTCCAAACCTTTCGTTCAAGCGCTACACTCCGGCAAACTCCGACTTCGAGATTCCAGCGCCGGCGACGACCCTCTGCTCCGAAATTCAATCCACCTCGGGCGTCGGTAACGAAAAGTGTTGCAAGTTTAATTTTTGATCTACTTCTATACTTAATTTGTAAAACTCTTATTGCGATTATAGAATTGCCCAAAGTAAATGGTCAAGGACCGTGGGCCATGGAGTAGGATCCGACCGCAACTCCGAACCAAGTAAAACTGACTTGTGTTCGTGTGTGTTCTGTTGTTTTCCGTTGCGTATATTCTTTAACTTTTAAAAAATTTTATAACTATATTCACCCCCCCCTCTATCGTTTTCTCCGATCCAACATATAATACTCCAATCTCTGCCTAGAAGTTTTGAGCAGTTATGGCTCAACTATAACATAAATAAGCATGAGTTTACGTTGAGGGAACTACTAGGAGAACTCTGAGTAGCAGAGGGGCTCTTTCGTCAGGGTTCGCAGGCCTTCGTCACTCAGAAGGTTTCTATTTCTGGGCCGAAAGGCATGAAGAAGAAGAAACAAAGTGAGTCTAAGAAGGCAGCAGAATCGCTGGGACCTCAGGGTGGTGTGAAGAAGCCGAAAGGCAAGTGCTTCACGAGCTAGCAGACTGGACATTGGAAGGCAAACTGTCCCCATCGTCAAGAGATAGGTATATCTTTTTCTTTTGTCGTTGTAACATGTTTAGCGGAGTTATCTACCAGTACCTGGAGGGTAGATACGGATGCCACTACACATGTCTACAATTCTTTGCAGGGGTTCCAAGAAGCCCAACGACTAGCTAAGGAAGAGATACTGTCTACAAGGGATATGCTACGGAGGTAGCTACTATTGCAGTGGGAATTATTTATTTATCTTTAGAAGATTCAGTTTCTGATATAATGGATATTCTATTGCTTTTTGTTATAAAAAGTGGAATAGAAAGATTATCTGTTTAGGAACATGGATAAACAATTTAAGTAATTATAACCAATGTCTCCCATGATCCAAATAGTAGCTTATAACTCATCATCTAATCAAAATAAGAGAAAGGTTCCTTCCAAGATGAACAAAACATGTCTTTGGCATCTAAGGCTTGGTCATATTAACCTTAGTAGGATTCAAAGGTCGATAGCTGATGGACCCTCGGGTTCATTGGTAGTGGGAGACTTCCTAACCTTTGAATTTTGCTTGAAAGGTAAGCCAGGCTGAGGGGTATAGGGCCAAAGATATGTTAGAATTGGATCATCCTGATTTGTGTGATCCTATGTCTATCCAGGAAAGAGGTAGGTTTCAATACTTCGTGAGACGAATATTCAAAGGTATGGATACGTTTACTTGATGGTCGCAAGTCTGAATCTTTGATTAGTTCAAAGAATTCAAGACGGTTGTGAAGAAACATCAAGGTAAAGGTATCAAGACACTATGATCGGATCATGGTGGTGGGTACCTCTTGGGAAAGTTCAGGACTTACTTATCAGAGACTGGGATTCAATCCCAATTGACTGCACCCGGTACACCCCAACAGAATGGTGCAGCAAAGAGAAGAAAAAAAGGGCTGTTATGGAAATGGTTAGGACAATGATGAGATGCTCCGAGTTGCCGGATTCGTTCTGGGGGTATGCTCTGGAAACGGCAGTGTACATACTTGATACCATCTAGGTTAGTACCTTCTACTCACGTAGAAATGTGGACTGGGCGAAAGCCAAGTCTAAGACATATTCGAACATGGGATAGCTCAACACATGTGCTGAGAGGGGATACTGATAAGATTGGAATCTCGTGCGCTTGTTCGTAAGCTATCCTAGACGAACGAAATGTGGTTCTATAGTCCTAAGGATCAGAGGGTAATCGTTGGGACGAATACCAAATTCTTAGAAGAAGACTATGTGATGAACCATAAGCCCATGAGTAGACTAGTTTTTGAAGAATTAAGAGGGGATGTTCTGACCTTAGTACCAACTGTACAAGAGGATACACCACAAGTCACTGCACCGCGTGTCACAGAAGATACACAAGTGATACCTCATCGTAGTGGGAGGGTTGTTAGTCAACCTGAAGGATACATGTTCTTGGGAGAGTCTTCGGACTCGGTCCCTGGCGACCATGAATCAAGATCCCTGGACCTATGACGAGGAACATCCGGTTTGAAGAGATAATCCAGTTATATGGATTTGTTCAAAGGGCGGATGAGATTTGTGTATATAAGAATTGTGACGGAAACGTAGTGGTGTTCTTGTACTATACGTAGATAATATTTTATTAGTTGGCAAAAATGATAAAATATTATCAGACGTAAGGGTATGGTTGCCCAAACAATTGATATGAAGGACTTAGGAGAAGCAGAACACATCCTTGGCAATCGAAGTTCTAAGGGATCACCGGAGAAGGATGTTGTGCTTATCCCAAGCTCCATATAGAGACAGTGTCTTAACTCATTTTAGCATGGAAACCTCCAAGAAAAGTTTTGTAGTTTTCAGCTGTGAAGCTACTCTATCTAAGGAGATATGTTTAGATTATCAAAGGAGATAGAGTAGGTAATGGTGGTTCTTTTAGCATCGGCTATAGGAAGTCTCAGGTATGCTAAAATTGAGACTAGATATCAGTTATGTCGTGGCCATGGTTAGCAGATATCGGAGTAACCCAGGTTAAGGAAATTGGATTGTGGTAAAAGTATATATTAGTGCCTGAGAAGGACTAAGGGCTATATGCTGGTTTACCGGGCAGACCAATCACCTGTGGGTTATATGGATACAGATTTCCAGTCGGATAGGGGCATATGTAAGTATTCCTCGGGGTTTTTGTGTTTACTTTAGGAGGTAGAACCATAGTTGGATGAGTGTCGCGCAGTTGCTGCGTGATGAACTCCACCATAGAGGCTGTATGGATGGCAGTCTCTAAGACAGCCAAGAAAGCTACATGTAGGAACCTCAAGATGGACTTCGATGTGATTCCTGGTTTGCCCAGAGTTATCACATTTTGTTGTGATAAACAAATGGTACAGTTGCAAACTCGAAGGAATCACGAGCCCATAAGGCGAGTAAACACATAGAGCGCAAGTACCATCCAGGAGAGGAAAAGCTGTTGTTGCCTTTATTACATTAGAGGGCAACCTAGGAGATCTTTTCACTGAGGCCTTGATAGCGAGAGCTTTAGGCATATGGAGGATCAGGGAGTCAGATGTATGGCATTTTGAGAACAACAAAGTATTTGAGCATAAGTGAGAGTTTGTTAGATGTGTATACTAAAAGGCATTGCTCTTTTTATATGAGATCATCTAATTTTGAAAAGAGAATTACAACAACACTAGGTGCTTGTTTATATTAGTACATGCATGAAAGTCTTTTACTACGCATTGTAGATAACATGGTGTATGGTATTACATAGAAGATCGTATTATCAGTCCCTTGCCAAGTATAAGTAGAGGCTCACAATCGAGATGGAATTGGACAAACTATCGGCATGGTTGTAGTGTAATTAGGTGTGATTGGTCTTGACCATAGAATTACACTAATGTGCTGTTGAGTACATTGAGCAGGACCAAAATCTGAGGTTATCCAATTTGTACTGACTCAATAATTGGATAGGACCTCAAGATTATATTATGGAGTACGATCCCTTAATCCCGATATAATAACGGACATATATTATTAACTATTATTTCTTTGATTTACCAATGGGCGAGATCTATTCTGTTAGATCGATAGGGCCGATAAGTTAGGAGATAATAATAATAATATGATGTGCTGTTGATTATTGACGGAATCCGTGTCCTGGTGAGTTGAGTTGATGATGCCCCCTTGATGAGCTCGAAAGGTTCATCATGCTAAACCCTGCAGGTGGATTTGATCCGGCATGATGATAAGGTCGAGTGGTACTAGTCAAGGACTCAGAGGTTAATTAATTTGAATTGTCAGTAATTTAAATAAATTAACGGGCATTCATGATCTTAAACACGGGAGGATGGACGACTCGTAATATGTGGATCCCATATGAAAATATGGGGGTTGGTGAGGAAGTTCAATTAAGATCCTTTAGTGGAATGGATCGGATTTAGATCCATTGGTGGGCCAAGATCCAACTCCTCCTCTTGGTCCCTACCTTAGCCCTATAAATACCCAAGGAGATCATGAAACCAAGGCTAGATTCAATTGTTCACAACCCAAGGTTTTTCCTCTTCTCTTCTTCTCTCTCTCTCCTAGGTCTTGTGGTCGGCGTAAGGAAGAGGAGCCAACTCCTCCTCTTTTCTTCCTCCTCCCACCACCATCTCTCGGCTAAAGACCACATAGACAAGGAAGGGACCTCCTCTTCCTTTTGTGGTGATCGGCGACGAGAGGGGGTTGGTCGGCGGGCGGTGGAAGGCGGCGCAAGTGGAGGGTGTGGTGGCGTCGCAAGCTGAGAGGAAGGGAAGGGTTTGGCCGGTTTTGGGTGGGTGAGAAACTGGTTTCTCTCATCTATTCTCTTCTTCATTCTCTTCCCTTGATCTTCCTTGTGGCCGGCACGAGCTTGGAGGCTTCCGGTGGCCGGCGGCACAAGGACTTAGGGAAGGTGGCCGGCGGTTCCCAACTCTAGAGCTAGGGTTTGTGTTGGCGTGAAGAGAAGGTCTTTTGGAGTGCCTCGATGATCTTGGTTTGCGGTAGATCATCGCCCACACGACGTCCGTGAGGGGAGGTGTAACACCCCAAAATTTTTCCCATATATAATGATATGAGACATTCTTATGAAATGTCATGATGGGCTTGGCTTAATGGGTTTTGATGTGGATTAGTGCAAAATGTGATAAAAAGAAAGTGTAGAAAGGAGGAAGCAAGGATCGAACCTTGAACCTCCTAGTTGCACTAACCATGTCTTAACCAATGCACCAGGGGTGTTTCATGTTGAGAGAATAAGGAACGCCCTAGTTAAACCTAGGAAGGTGAAGAGACATGTCCCTTCATGAGAATAGTATAAATAAGAGAGGAAGAGGGGGAAAGAACTTTGATTCTTCTTCTTCCCCCCTCTCCCCACCGAACCCTAGAGCCCTCTTCTCCCTTTTCAATTTTCGAAAATACACCCTAGGGTTCTAACCCTAGGGAATTGGAAGGAAGAAGACCCCATCCAAGGATCTTGCCCTCTACTAGGGCCAAGAGTTCTAGAGAAGTTCTAACAAGGGAACTCTCACCCCTCCTTCAACCAAGGGTACCCTAAAAGATTTAGAGAAGGTGAATTTCAAGCTAAAGGATGTAAGTATCCCCTCGCCTGCAGTGTAATTGTTGTTGATTCCTTCTTCTTGTTGTTTTTCGAAAATGGAAGTGGCCCCCCTTGTGCAAGTTTCGGCCACCCCCAAAGGGGGAGACCTTGGCTACTCCTTGATGCATGAAGAGACCCCTTGGGACTTAGGGTATATATGTATGTTGTTTCCCTTCATGTGGTGATGACAAAAACTAGGGTTGAACACCCCATATGTGTCGGCCAACCCTAGAAGAATTAGGGTTTAGGGTTGCATGATGATCCCATGATGTAATCTATACTTAATATGTGGCATGATATGTATGTGAGGTGTTTGTGTAAATGCTTGTGTGAATGGTTGATTTCAAAAACCCTAATTCCCCCTACCCTACACCATTCGGCCAACACCCTAAAGTTAGGGTTCGTGAAGGTTAAACTACCCTATGAGATATGCTTATGTTTGGAAGATGATCCCATGATGTAATCTATACTTAATATGTGGCATGATATGTATGTGAGGTGTTTGTGTAAATGCTTGTGTGAATGGTTGATTTCAAAAACCCTAATTCCCCCTACCCTACACCATTCGGCCAACACCCTAAAGTTAGGGTTCGTGAAGGTTAAACTACCCTATGAGATATGCTTATGTTTGGAAGATGATATGTATATGCATGTGATGTTTAAATGGAATGCTTGATTGGAAAACTTAACTCTCCCTAGTAGGACTTTCGGCCAAGGCATGAAGATTGAGGGTTGAGGGTTGCATGATTTTTCTATGATGTATCCTATGCTTAGTGTATTGCATGATAGCGTATACATGGTGTTTGTATAAATGTTTGATTGGAAAACTTAATTTTCCCTAGCATGACTTTCGGCCAAGGCATGAGACATTAGGGTTATGAAGGTTGATGACCCCATGATGTATGCTATGCTTAGTATGATACATGATGTATATATATATGTGATGTTTGTATGGGATGTTTGATGTCAAAAACCTAACCTACCCCTACACTATGACTTTCGGCCAACCCTAGGTTTAGGGTTAGGAAGAATTAATTTAATCCATGAAGCATGCTACCACTTCCTATGATATGAGTATGATTTATGTGACCAACCTTGTCATATATAAAGTATGTTTAAGTGGTTGAAATATGATGTATGTATGAGCATGCCTTATAGCCCATGGGGCACCCTTATGAATTGCATGTGATGTGTATGTTAAAATGCTTGAAAGGATACTCCACTAAGTATGGGATCAAGAGCACCCCTTATGTTGTGTGGTGTGTCCCTATGGGATCATGAGCACCCTTGAAGAGTGGTGTGTCCCTTGAGAAGTGGATTTGGAGTACTCCTTAGCATATATGTAAAAGTATGATAAGTATTTTACTTTGAAAGTTGTGTACCCGACTCGGAAGGGGGTCGTTAAACAAATCCGAGGTACATGTTAACTGAAGGTCATGGCTCTGGTAGGACGGAAGGGTCCTGCTCTAATGGGTTGGTGGCTCGCTACCCCAATTCATTAGGGAACGCGCTTGATGTGCTACACAACTGGGCCCCTATATGATGTTAAAGTATTTTTAAATAATACCTTTATGGAATTGTTTTGAAAACATTTATTATATGTGAAGGGTATGCTTAAGATACTTTATACTGCTTGCTTAGAAACTTTGATGTTTAGTATGCTATGATAAACTCATGCTTATGATTCATTATGTGTACATGTTGTATTCTTTCGTATGGATTTTGCGAGTAGGACAGGATCCTTACTAAGCATTTGTGCTTACTAGTTTATGTGTTGTCTTATGCTGCAGATAAGGGTAAGAGACACTTAAACTAAAGGAAGAGGCAGGAGGGCTGAAGATGTGTGGGGTGGTGGCTCGGGAAAGAAAGATTCTTATATCTACTTTACTATGCTTATGTTGATGTTTCCTTGATTATGAATGTTAGTGATTACACTTAGATTTCTCTTATACTTGATTATGTTGTGAGTTGAACTACTTGTGAACCTATCATGTTATAGGATAACTCTTGATTAAGATATTTCACATGATGTTTTAGACTTCCTTTAGACTCAATCTTATAAATTGTTATTATGCATGGAAACCTATGACTATGCTTCTAAATGATGTTCTAGGATGTGAATTCATGTGTTACTCTTTGCAATAGAATGTAAAACCTCACTAGTATGATTTGTGTGTTACTGAACTTGCTATGCACCTACCATGTTCTAATCCTTAAAGCATGATATCTGATCGGCATGCACTGACTAGTATGCTTAGCACTTGTAAATATCAGTTGATAGTTTTAAACAAGCATGCTCAGTACTTAGTCCTTGCACTTTTGTTTTTTTTATTTCATGTTAAAATTATATGATTGATGGTACGTAACCCCGCCCCGAGAGTAGATATAAGGGCGGGCGTTACAGGAGGGACATAAGGTAGAAGACCGCGAGGTGATCGGGAAGGTATATATCTGTAACGCCCCAAAATTTTCCCATGTAAAAATGTTATGAAATATCATGAAATTCATGAAATATTATCATGGATATTAAAAAAATATTATGAATTCATGAAATATTATTAATATCATGAAATATTATTAATATCATGAAATAATATGAATTCATGAAATATTATTAATATTATGAAATTTCATGATGGGCTTGGCTTAATGGGCTTTGATATGGATTAGTGCAAATTGTGATAAAAAAAGAGGTAGAAAGGAGGAAGCAAGGATTGAACCTTGATCCTCCTAGTTGCACTAACCATGTCATAACCAATGAACCAAGCAATAGTTCTTGTAGAGAGAATAAGAAACATTCTTGTTAAATCGAGGGAAGCGAAGGGACATGTCTTTTCATGATAAGAGTATAAATAAGAGAGGGGGGAAAGGAAGTTACACTTCCTCTTCTTCTTCCCCACTTCATTTTTCGAAAACACCAAGAGCTCTCTCTCCCTTTGCATTTTCGAAAATCACAACCCTAGGGTTCTAACCCTAGGGAGTTGGAGGAAGAGGACCCATTGAAGGTTCTTGCCCTCTACTAAGGCCAAAGTGATAGAGAAGGTTAACAAGGGAAAAATTCATCTTCTTCTTCTTCAAGGGTACCCTAAGATTTAGAGAAGAAGAAACTCAAGCGAAAGGATGTAAGTATCCCCTCGCCTGCAGTGTAATCGTTATTGTGTGATTGCCATGCTCTTATTGGTTTCGAAAATGGGTGTTTTTCCTTTTGTAAGTTTCGGCCAACACCTTTAAAGGAGGCCTTGGTTTTTTCCTTGATACATGAGAAGACCTTGAGACTTAGGGTATACATGTATGTGGATTTTTCTTCATGATGTTAAGAACAAAACCTAGGGTTTGTCCTTGTACAGGGTTTCGGCCACTTCCAAAGGGAAGTGTTTGGCTACTTTTTGATACATGGAAAGAACCCTTAGGACTTAGGGTATACACATATGTGGTGACCTTTCATTTTGTGATGACAACAACTAAGGTTTAGGGTTGTATGGGTTTCGGCCAAGGCAATGAATTAGGGTTAAGGAGAGTTGAATTATCCTAGAAAATATTCATGCTTAGTGTATGGTATGATATTGTATACAAGGTGTTTGTATAATTGTTTGTGTGAAGGATCAATGCAAAAACCCTAATTTTTTCCCCTACCTTGAGTTTCGGCCAACCCACTAGGACTAGGGTTTGTGGAGGTCAAACTACCCTATGATATATGTTTATGTTTGGGGATGATTATATGTATATGCATGTGGTGTTAAATGGAATGGTTGGTTTGAAACCTTAATTGTTAGCATGCTATGATATGTTTATGCATGAGGTGTTTAAATGAGATGTCTGATTGGAATCTTAATTGTTAGCATACTACCACTTCCTATGATATGAGTATGATCTATGTGACCAAATCTTGTCAGATCTAAAGTGTGTTAAGTGGTTGAATTATGATGTATGTATGAGCATGTCTTATAGCCCATGGGGCACCCTTATGAGATTGCATGTGATATGCACGATGAAATGCTAGAAAGGATACTCCACTATGTTTGGCATTTAGAACACCCTTATGTTGTGAGGTGTGTCCCAATGGGATCAGAAACACCCTGAAAAAGTGGGTGTCCCTTGAGCAATGGGATCAGAAACACCCTGAAAAAGTGGGTGTCCCTTGAGCAGTGAAAATTGGAGTACAGCTTTAGCATATATATGTAAAGACATGATAAGTATTTTACTTTCTAGGTTGTGTACCCGACTCGTAAGAGGGGTCGTTAAATCAAATCCGGGGTGCATGTTAACTTAAGGTCATGGCTCTGGTAGGACGTAAGAGGTCCTGCTCTAATGGGATTGGTGGCTCGCTACCCCAACTCATTAGGGAACGCGCATCATGTGGTACACAACTGGACCCTATATGACATGGATGTATTTTTAAGTAATACCATTATGGAACAGTTTTGAAAAACATTTATTGCATGTGATGGGTATACTTAAAATACGATATGCTGCATGCTTAGAAACTTTGATGTTTAGTATGCTATGATGAACTCATGCTTATGTCTTGCTATGTGTACATGTTGTATGCTTTCGTATGGATTTTGCGAGTAGGACCGGATCCTTACTAAGCTTTTATGCTTACTAGTTATGTGTTGTCTTATGCTACAGATAAAGGTAAAAAACACTTGAACTAGAGGAAGAGGTAGGAAGGCTGAAGATGTGTGGGGTGGTGGCTCGGGAAAGAATGATTCTATATCTACTTATCATGTTTATGTTTATGTTTATGTTTCCCTGACAATAAGTGTTAGTGATTAAGATTGATATGGCATGATAGTGTTACCTTTGGAAGTCTTTTATATTTGATCATGTTATGAGTTACATTACTGGTAAACTTATCATGTTGTAGAATGACTTTGATAGTTAAACAAGCATGCTTAGTCCTTAGTCCTTGCTTTATTGTTTTAATGTCATGCTAGAAGATAGAAAAAAAATATTACTATATGATTGAGTTGTATGTAACCCCGCCCCGAGAGTAGATATAAGGGCGGGCGTTACAGGTTGGTATCAGAGCAGGTTTCCCCTCCACCACACACACATCAAGCTTCGTCCTGCCGCTTCCAAGTAAGAGATCCTAACCTCGCTTTATTTTATTTCATGTACAGTGATGATTATATGGAGATGATTAGCACTTGCATAACAATTGAAAGTAATATTAATTCTTATGTAGTCATTTATCATCTATATGATAGATATGGCTAGAGGACATAGCAATCGGGGTAATGTGACAGCACCCCCACCTAATATGATGCATGTGATTACAGACCTGCAGCGTCAGGTTACTGACTAACAGCAGATCATAAACACTCTGATGACCCAGCAGGGGAACACTGCAACCCCGCAAGGAAGTCAGAATGCGATACCTACTGAGCCTCCAACTACACTGGCACCCCCGGACACTCCAGCCCGAGGGGTCCGACAGGAGGCCTATCTGATTCAGTAGTAGAGACTTAAGCCGGAAAAGTTCTCGGGCACCTGCGAGCCCTGGGATACCCAGGCCTGGCTCAAGACAGTTGAGAGCACGGTGGAATTATTAGACTGGCCCGGGCATGAGAAAATTAAATGTGTCTCGTTCTGCCTCACTGGCGACGCCAGGATGTGGTGGGAACGGGTAAAAGCCAGAAGGTCAGTGGACCAAATGAAGTGGAAGGACTTTGAGTCCGAATTTCTGAAAGAATTCTTTAATATGCGAGTCACAAACAGGCACTTTGACTAGTTCACTGAATTCCGGCAGGGAAATCTCTCAGTCAACGATGCCGTTAAACAATTCAACAGACTGGCACGATTATGTCCAGAGCTGGTCAGTACGGAGAAAGAAAGGGTCATATTGATGCTCATGATGCTCAGGCCCGAGATAGCTCTGAATGTGGCCGGCGGCGTTAATAGGCCCCAGACTGCAGAAGAGTTGTTTAGCAGCGCCCTTATTATCGAGCATTATCTGAAGAATATTAACCAGCAGAGTCAACCACTGACCGCCAACAAGAGTCAGAATCAATCGGGAGGTCAGAAACCTCAGAATAGCAACCCCCACTGGAAAAAGAACTACAACGGAAAGAGGAAGCCATGGGATAAATCTGCCAGTGGTGCAGGAGGCAAGAAGCCCACATATCCCCCATGTGCCAATTGTGGGAAGAGGCACCTCGGGACATGCCTTTTAGGCGCCAGGAGATGCTACACCTGCGGGAAGGAAGGACACATGGCCAGAGAGTGTCCTACTGCAGCCAAAGCACCTCAGCCGCAGCATGACCAGTACAAAGGTGCTCATCCCCAGTTACACCAGATGCAGGCAGCTATTGATGGTACTCCTATATACCAGGGGAGATTAGAGGCCCCGCCTGCTACGACGAACGCCAGGGTTTTCTCTCTTACGAAAGAAGATGTGGCGACTGCCTCTACCGTTGTCACAGGTCAGATATTTATTTACAGTCAGTATGCTACTGCCTTATTTGACACCGGGGCAACACATTCGTTTATCTCCATGCATTATGTCAAAGGAAAGGATATGTCCCTGCAAGATTTAGATTTCAAATTTCTGACAACACTGCCCTCGGGTGAGGTGATGCCCTCTACCCAAATGCTCCGTGCCGCACCAATCAGAATCGCAGATAGGGAACTCTATTGCGATCTGATAGTGCTTGCTATGTCAGATTATGACGTGATATTGGGCATGGATTTCTTGAACAAATACGGCGCCTCTATTGAGTGCCGTAAACAAAGGGTTATCTTCCGACCTGAGGCAGAAATTCTATTTAAATTTATCAGAGAGCCGAAGAAGAGGACAAGCAAATTCTTGTCGGCTCTAAAGGCAAGGAAGATGTTAGAAAAAGGATGCTCTGGATTTCTAGCTCATGTGATTGATACCAGTCCTACTGAGGGCTCGAAGCTAGAAGATGTCAAAGTCGTATGCAATTACCCAGAGGTATTTCCTGATGAATTACCAGGGTTAGCACCTGAAAGAGATATAGAATTTGCAATTGAGTTGGTTCCTGGTACTAACCCCATTTCTAAAGCACCGTACCGTATGGCACCGACGGAATTAAAAGAATTACAGGGACAGTTACAGGAGCTGCTTGACAAGGGATTCATTTGCCCTAGTCATTCTCCCTGGGGAGCTCCCGTACTATTCGTGAAAAAGAAGGATGGGTCGATGCGAATGTGTATTGACTATCGGTCGCTGAACAATGTGACTATCAAGAACAGGTACCCTTTACCCAGGATAGATGACCTGTTCGATCAACTGAAGGGGGCCACGGTTTTCTCTAAGATTGACCTGAGATCTGGTTATCACCAAGTTAGGATGAAAAAGGAGGATATACCGAAGACGGCTTTCCGAACCAGATACGGACATTATGAGTTCGTAGTTATGCCATTTGGAGTTACCAATGCGCCAGCTATGTTTATGGATTTAATGAATCGGGTATTCTCGGCATACCTCGACAGATTTGTGATCATCTTTATCGATGATATCCTGATATATTCGAGAACTCTCGAAGAACATACTCAGCACCTGAGTATAGTACTACAGATTCTTCAGAAGGAACAACTGTATGCTAAATTTTTCAAATGCGAGTTCTGGCTCGATCAAGTATCATTCTTGGGACATGTTATCTCCAAGGAAGGAGTAATGGTGGACCCGACTAAAATTGAAGCTGTGAGTAACTGGACTAGACCCAAGAATGCCAGTGAAATTCGAAGTTTCCTCGGGTTAGCAGGCTACTACAGAAAATTCGTATAGAACTTCTCTCGGATTGCAGCTCCTATGACAGCTCTTACAAAGAAGGACAAGAAATATGTATGGACCGAGGAATGTGAAAAGAGCTTTACTGAACTGAAAAGGAGGCTGACTAGCGCTCCAATATTGACTCTTCCCGAGAGCGATATGGGTTTCGATATGTACAGCGATGCATCCAAACTTGGACTCGGAGCTGTGCTTATGCAAAATGGGAAGGTAATTGCCTATGCCTCTAGGCAACTAAAGGAACATGAAAGAAACTACCCTACCCATGACTTAGAGTTGGCAGCAGTAGTCTTTGCACTGAGAATATGGAGGCACTACCTATATGGAACTCAGTGTAAAGTTTATACAGATCACCAGAGTCTGCGGTATTTCTTCACCCAGAAAGATCTGAATATGAGACAGCGCAGATGGCTTGAATTGGTCAAGGATTATGACTGTGAGATCCTGTACCATCCGGGAAAGGCCAACAAGGTAGCCGATGCTCTCAGTAGAAAATCATGTGCTGCTTTAATGTCTTTGTCGTCTTTGTCACAACCCTTAGGGGAAGAAATTATGAACTTCGGAATTGAAATGATATCAGGACAGTTGTCCACCCTGATGATTGCGCCGACATTGTTCGGCGATATTCTGGAGAAGCAGAATCATGATCCGAGTCTCCAGAGAATCAAGCAAGAGGTTCTCGAAGGCAAGGACGATGGATTTCGGATTTCAGACAGCGGAGTCTTATATCTGCGGGATCGATTATGCGTTCCCGACGACTCCGACTTGTGGACAAGAATCCTGGAAGAAGCTCACGGAACACCTTATGCAATGCATCCTGGGTCTACCAAGATGTATCAAGATCTGAAGAGCAAGTTTTGGTGGTCCGGTATGAAACGGGATGTAGCTCACTATGTCAGTATGTGTTTGACCTGCCAGAGGGTCAAAGCAGAACACCAGAGGCCTGGAGGAGTTTTGCAACCCCTGTCTATTCCCGAGTGGAAATGGGAAGACATCTCCATGGATTTTATCTCTGGGCTGCCTAAAACGACGAACGGATATGATGGCATATGGGTTATTGTGGACAGACTCACCAAGTCTGCCCATTTTCTGGCCATCAGGATGACTTACTCGGTAGAGCAGTTGGCTCAACTGTACGTCAAGGAAATTGTCCGGCTACATGGGGTTCCCAAGACCATTATCTCTGATAGGGATGGTCGATTCACTTCAGATTTTTGGGGACACGTACAGAAGACTCTCGGTACGAAACTGAAATTCAGCACTGCCTTTCACCCCCAGACTGACGGGCAGACTGAAAGAGTAAACCAGATATTAGAGGATATGTTACGAGCTTGTGCCTTGGACTTCAAGGGAAGCTGGTGTCGATACCTGAGCCTGGCAGAGTTTGCTTATAACAACAGTTATCAGGCTACTATCGGGATGGCACCGTATGAAGCTCTGTACGGAAGAAAATGCAGATCTCCTATATGTTGGCTTGAGAGTGGTGAAAAGAAGGAGATGGGACTCCAGACTGATGTTATAGATGAAACCACTCAGGCTATAAAGAATATTCGCCAGAGAATAGAGACTGCTCAGAGTCGGCAGAAAAGCTACGCTGATAAGCGACGCAGACCGCTAGAGTTTGAGGTTGGGGATTCAGTATTCCTGAAAGTGGCCCCTATGAAAGGGGTAATGAGATTCGGGAAGAAAGGGAAGCTGAGTCCGAGATATGTGGGACCGTATCAGATTCTGAGGCGGGTAGGCAAAGTGGCCTACGAACTGGAGTTACTGCCAGAAATGTCGGCTATCCACAATGTCTTCCATGTATCAATGCTCAGAAAATGTACCTCTGATGTGAATCAGATGATAGAGCCTCAACCAGTACAAGACCAAGAGAACCTAAGTTCTGAACGCTGGCCTATACAGATCTTAGACCGGGAAGTTAAAAAGCTAAGGAACAAGGAAGTACCCTTAGTAAAGGTTCTGTGGCAGAATGAACAATTCGAAGAAGCCACGTGGGAACGAGAGGAGGCAATACGATTAAAGTATCCGGAATTATTTTAAAGTTCGGGACGAACTTTTTATAAGGTATGGAGGATTGTAACGCCCCAAAATTTTCCCATGTAAAAATGTTATGAAATATCATGAATTTCATGAAATATTATCATGGATATTAAAAAAATATTATGAATTCATGAAATATTATTAATATCATGAAATATTATGAATTCATGAAATATTATTAATATCATGAAATATTATGAATTCATGAAATATTATTAATATCATGAATATTATGAATTCATGAAATATTATTAATATCATGAAATATTATGAATTCATGAAATATTATTAATATCATGAAATAATATGAATTCATGAAATATTATTAATATTATGAAATTTCATGATGGGCTTGGCTTAATGGGCTTTGATATGGATTAGTCCAAATTGTGATAAAAAGAAGAGGTAGAAAGGAGGAAGTAAGGATTGAATCTTGAACCTCCTAGTTGCACTAACCATGTCATAACCAATGAACCAAGCAATAGTTCTTGTAGAGAGAATAAGAAACATTCTTGTTAAATCGAGGGAAGCGAAGGGACATGTCTTTTCATGATAAGAGTATAAATAAGAGAGGGGGGAAAGGAAGTTACACTTCCTCTTCTTCTTCCCCACTTCATTTTTCGAAAACACCAAGAGCTCTCTCTCCCTTTGCATTTTCGAAAATCACAACCCTAGGGTTCTAACCCTAGGGAGTTGGAAGGAAGAGAACCCATTGAAGGTTCTTGCCCTCTACTAAGGCCAAAGTGATAGAGAAGGTTAACAAGGGAAAAATTCATCTTCTTCTTCTTCAAGGGTACCCTAAGATTTAGAGAAGAAGAAACTCAAGCGAAAGGATGTAAGTATCCCCTCGCCTGCAGTGTAATCGTTATTGTGTGATTGCCATGCTCTTATTGGTTTCGAAAATGGGTGTTTTTCCTTTTGTAAGTTTCGGCCAACACCTTTAAAGGAGGCCTTGGTTTTTTCCTTGATACATGAGAAGACCTTGAGACTTAGGGTATACATGTATGTGGATTTTTCTTCATGATGTTAAGAACAAAACCTAGGGTTTGTCCTTGTACAGGGTTTCGGCCACTTCCAAAGGGAAGTGTTTGGCTACTTTTTGATACATGGAAAGAACCCTTAGGACTTAGGGTATACACATATGTGGTGACCTTTCATTTTGTGATGACAACAACTAAGGTTTAGGGTTGTATGGGTTTCGGCCAAGGTAATGAATTAGGGTTAAGGAGAGTTGAATTATCCTAGAAAATATTCATGCTTAGTGTATGGTATGATATTGTATACAAGGTGTTTGTATAATTGTTTGTGTGAAGGATCAATGCAAAAACCCTAATTTTTTCCCCTACCTTGAGTTTCGGCCAACCCACTAGGACTAGGGTTTGTGGAGGTCAAACTACCCTATGATATATGTTTATGTTTGGGGATGATTATATGTATATGCATGTGGTGTTAAATGGAATGGTTGGTTTGAAACCTTAATTGTTAGCATGCTATGATATGTTTATGCATGAGGTGTTTAAATGAGATGTCTGATTGGAATCTTAATTGTTAGCATGCTACCACTTCCTATGATATGAGTATGATCTATGTGACCAAATCTTGTCAGATCTAAAGTGTGTTAAGTGGTTGAATTATGATGTATGTATGAGCATGTCTTATAGCCCATGGGGCACCCTTATGAGATTGCATGTGATATGCACGATGAAATGCTAGAAAGGATACTCCACTATGTTTGGGATTTAGAACACCCTTATGTTGTGAGGTGTGTCCCAATGGGATCAGAAACACCCTGAAAAAGTGGGTGTCCCTTGAGCAATGGGATCAGAAACACCCTGAAAAAGTGGGTGTCCCTTGAGCAGTGAAAATTGGAGTACATCTTTAGCATATATATGTAAAGACATGATAAGTATTTTACTTTCTAGGTTGTGTACCCGACTCGTAAGAGGGGTCGTTAAATCAAATCCGGGGTGCATGTTAACTTAAGGTCATGGCTCTGGTAGGACGTAAGAGGTCCTTCGCTAATGGGATTGGTGGCTCGCTACCCCAACTCATTAGGGAACGCGCATCATGTGGTACACAACTGGGCCCTATATGACATGGATGTATTTTTAAGTAATAGCATTATGGAACAGTATGAAAAACATTTATTGCATGTGATGGGTATACTTAAAATATGATATGCTGCATGCTTTGAAACTTTGATGTTTAGTATGCTATGATGAACTCATGCTTATGTCTTGCTATGTGTACATGTTGTATGCTTTCGTATGGATTTTGCGAGTAGGACCGGATCCTTACTAAGCTTTTATGCTTACTAGTTATGTGTTGTCTTATGCTCCAGATAAAGGTAAAAAACACTTGAACTAGAGGAAGAGGCAGGAAGGCTGAAGATGTGTGGGGTGGTGGCTCGGGAAAGAATGATTCTATATCTACTTATCATGTTTATGTTTATGTTTATGTTTCCCTGACAATAAGTGTTAGTGATTAAGATTGATATGGCATGATAGTGTTACCTTTGGAAGTCTTTTATATTTGATCATGTTATGAGTTACATTACTGGTAAACTTATCATGTTGTAGAATGACTTTGATAGTTAAACAAGCATACTTAGTCCTTAGTCCTTGCTTTATTGTTTTAATGTCATGATAGAAGATAGAAAAAAAATATTACTATATGATTGAGTTGTACGTAACCCCGCCCCGAGAGTAGATATAAGGGCGGGCGTTACAATATCTTCCCCAATCTCCTTGATTATCCGTATGTCCATTGTGTGCTATGTTTGCTAGCCTCGTCATTTCATGTTAGTTAGTTTATTATTTTGATTTTGTATCATCGTGAATAATTTACTAACTGGAGCTCGACCATAAACACAAATGCCGACGATGCACTCGTTGTCTTTTCCGTAGTCGAATGGTCAAGCAAATTACAAGGCCGATTTTAGAAATTAGCCGAGTTGTAATTTAGATTATTCGATATGGCACGAGATGGTCGTAGGGAGACGGGTCTCCATTCGGATTAATTTTTAATCCGTAGACATGGAGAGGTCTCTCGGATCGACCGAGTATTCGCTAAGGAAACCCGCCAAGCCATACCCAACAGTAGGTCCCATCCTTAGACACCCCGCCTTTGGCCTTCAGTGCAGTAGAGTTGGCCTTGCCTTTGGCTTGGGTCTTACCCTTGCCCTTAGGCTTCCATTTGCCTTTTCCCTTCTTTTCCTTCAGTACATTACTGGTCTTGGTTTTCTTAAGATTGGGTTCAGCAGTTCTCAATATGCTGAGCATCTCAGGCAATGACTTGTCAATTTCATTCATGTTATAATTCATGGCAAATTGATTGTACCCTTCCGGCAACGATTGCAGGATAAGGTCCATGGCCAATTCTTGACCCAGTGAAATCCTAGTCTTTCAAAGTTCTCGACATACCCAATCATCTTGAGTACATGAGTTCCTACGGGAGTTCCTTCTTGTATCTTGCATTCAAATAGGGCCTTACACACCTGAAACTGCCTGTTACTAGCATGCCCTTGATATAGTTGTTTTAATTGCTCAACCATATCATGTCCATTCATGTTCACATGTTACTTCTGAAGCTCAGAGTTCATAGTGGTAAGCATGAGGCATGATACATCAAGTGCATCATCCTGATGCATTTTCTAAGCATCTTTTTCGACGCAAGTGGCGGTAGTGATGTGTGCTTCTGGAAGAGGTTGCTCTAGGACGTACAGTTTGTTGGGTATGGCTTGGCGGGTTTCCTAAGCGAATACTCGGTCAATCCGAGTGACCTCTCTATGTCTATGAATTAAAAATTAATCCGAATGGAGACCCGTCTCCCTACGACCATCTCGTGACATATCGAACGATCCAAATTACAACTCGGCCAATTACCAAAATCGGCTTTGTAATTTTCTTGACCGTTCGACCGCGGAAAAGGCGACGAGTGGATCGTCGTCTTTTTTGTTTATGGTCGAGGTCTAATTATTTAATTATTGGCTATGATACAAAATCAAAACAATTAAATAATTAACATGAAATGACGAGGCAAATGAATAAGGCACAAATAAGAACGAAAGGAGTCAAGGAAGAATTATATCTTCCACTACCTTACGATCTTCTACCGTATGACCCTCCCCTCTTGGACGTCATGTGGGCGACGATCTACCAAGACCCGTGGTCATCAAGTCGATCCCTTCTCCCTGCGCTAACCAATCCCTTACCAAAAGGATGCAGTCGGCCGCTCCTAGGAGGAAGATAATCCAAACACAAACCCTAAGCAAATTTTTCTTCCCTTGAGAAAAATTGCATAAACAACTTTTCTCCCTTGAGAAAAATCGCTGCTCCCTCTCAAGAAATTGCCATGGTAATTTGCTTCTTGCAAATCCTCCAATGAGCTGATAAAGAAGGGCAATTTGCTTCCTGATCAAGAAATTGTCGAATTGCTTCCTGATCACAATTTGCTTTATGATCAAGAAAATTGCGTGAAGCAATTTTCTTCCTGGTCAAAAAATTGTGTGAAGCAATTTGCTTCCTCCTCAACAAATTGCGTGAAGCAATTTGCTTCCCTCTAAGCTTGATTAATCTTGCATACAATTCTTAATCCTCCAAGCCACTGTAATTTGCGTCCCAAAGCTTGGATAAGTTGCATGCGTGATTTGTTGGGATCTCCCGACCAAAAAACACAAAATGTAATGGAAACATGATCCCTCGAGCGATCCATGCGAAAGAAAACTCATACAAAGTTCATCTATCTAATAGATCTATCTACAGTGTATACCTTTGGAGTGTGCCCTTTCGCTTATCCCGCTCGTCCAAGATGCGTCGGATCTCTTGCACGTTCAAACGTCCGTGCCTCTATGCGTATCCACACGGACATGATCTCTCAACTTCGGGAAGAACTACCTTAGTTGTGTTAGCAACTTGAGGTAGTTCACAAGACCACCAAGAACCCCAAAGGGGTTTCGGCCAAGAGGGAGAAGAGGAAGAAGGGAGGAAGGGAAGAAGGGAAAGCACTCACTTATCATTCAAAATGACTAGACTCTCTTTTATACTCATCCCATGAATATGAAGAGTCTTTTGTCTCTTTGACTTCCCTTCATTAAAGCCAATAAAGAGCACATCTTTTTATGTGACTCTTAACCTTCTCTTCATCCAATGAAGAGAGACTTTTCTCTTTCCTTCATTAAACACTTTAATGAATTTCCCTGCAATTCCGACTGGGCCTCTTGGCCTTCCGACCAGGTCTCTCGACCAAGTCTGCCGAGCAAGTCGCCGAGCTCCCGACCCAGTCTGCCGAGCTCCCGACCCAGTCTGTCGAGCGCCGAGCTCCCGACCCAGTCTGTCGAGCGCCGACCCCGTCTGCCAAGCATCGAGCTACCGACCAAGTCCCTGAGCTCCTGACCCGAGCTCCCGATCCTAGTCTCCCGAGTTCCCAACTCGAGCTCCCGATCAGATCTCCCGATTAGATCTCCCGATTAGATCTCCCGATTAGATCTCCCGTGTTCCCAACTCGGGCTCCCGATCAGATTTCCCGAAGCATCATGTCCTTAGTGTGTGACCCAATAGGTTCTTGTGACGTTGGCAATGCGCCTAAACGCTTTAGACACATAAGCAATGAGCAGCATCTAGCAATGCATCATTGCTACCCAAGTAACAAGAAAAATCGAGATCGGACTAAACCTCCGTGACTATGATAACGTATGACTTTGTCCTTCTATCCTTGATATCTAGTATAACCAATGAGGCATAGACCGTGTCATCGTTGATCAATCTATGTGTTTCTTGATCCCCGAGTAGACTCACTCAAACAAATGAGCTCAATATCTCATATTGACTCATTTGAGCATGACCATGCATTTTAGTAGTCCTACTCGATCAAGGGGCCCACAGATATTACACCCATCATATGGGAGGGATAGATCCCATCTACATCACTCACATCCCTCCGCATAATTCATTACATACCCAGTGATCGCATTTATATTCCACCCTGTTACGGGTGATGTTTGACGATACCAAAGTACATAACTCCTTATATAGGGAACCGTAGTGACTTCAGGTCTAAGGACTATTCATACTAATAGTCACATGAGAAAGTTTATGACACTCATATGACAATCTATGTAACATTCTCATGGCGCGTCAATTCAGTACACATTCTCTAATGTACACCCATGTGTCAACTTGATATCACATATCCATGACTTGTGAGCTCAAGTCATCAATTGACCTACATGCTAGTCTCCATGCATTAATATTTTCCTAGAATATTAATGCTTGACTAGGAATAATTAATATTATCCTTGAATATTAATGCTTGACTATGAATAATTTAGTGTAGTATTCTATACATTATCTCACTATCGATTCAACCAATCGATATAATGTAGATAAGAACCTACTACACAAGGACATTATTATACTTAGTTATTTGGCACAAACAATAAAGTAAATATAATAACCAAACATGCCTTTATTAATGATAGAATATGATACAAAAAATCCCTAGTCAATCATCACATAATTGGCTCTAAGGCTCCTACTAACATGATTAATCTTCCAAGCTTGATTAATCTTGCATGCAAAGTTAATCCACCAAGCCTCTACAAGTTGCATCCCAAAACTTGGATAAGTTGCATGCGTGATCAATCCTCCTAGCTTGAAGTTGGCGCCGCACAACCACATGGAGAAGGAAGACTCCATTCATCCAGCAGTGTGGACAGGAGTTTAATCAAGTTTCTTGATTAAATATTCTTCTCCCTTGGAGAAGAAATCGGTCTGAGGAGAAGAGGTGCCTCTCACCGAGGGAGAGAGGAGGAGAGGGAGAGTGAAGAGAAATAGACTAGGGTATTCTTGTGTATCCTTGGATTAATTTTCTGGATCGATTAACCTCTTGGTTTCATGCCACCATGGGGTATATATAGGGCTACGATAGGGACCATGAGGAGGAGTTGGATCTTGGCCTGCCAATGGATCCAAACCCGGTCCATTAATGAGGATCCATTCCACTAAAGGATCCCCATTGAAGTACCTCACCAACCCTCATATTTACATATGGGCTCCACTTATTAAGAGTCATCCATCCCCCCGTGTTTAAGATCTCGAATGCCCGTTAATTAATTTAAATTACTGATAACTTAAATTAATTAACCTCTAGATCCTTGACTAGTACCACTCAACCTTATCATCATGCTGGATCAAATCCACCTGCAGGGTTTAGCATGATGAACCTTTTGAGCTCATCAAGGGGGCATCATCAACCCGACTCACCAGGACACGAATTCCGTTAATAATCAATGACACATCATATTATTAATATTATCTCCCAACTTACCAGGTCTATCGATCTAACAGAATAGATCTCGCCCATTGGTAAATCAATGAAATAATAAATAATAATATATGTCCGTTATTATATCGGGATTATGGGATCGTACTCCATAATAAAACTGAGGTCCTATCCAATTATCGAGTCAGTACAAATTGGATAACCTCGATTTTGGTCCTGCTCAATGTACTCAAAGCACACTAGTGTAATTCTATGGTCAAGACCAACCACACCTAATTACACTACAACCATCCCGATAGATTGTCCAATTCCGTCTCGGTTGTGGGCCTCTATTTATACTAAGCAAGGAACTGATAACATGATCTTCCATATGACACCACACACCATGTTATCTACAATGCAAAGTAATTGGACTTCATGCATGTACTAATATAAACAGGCACCTAGTGTATTTGTGATTCTCTTTTCAAAATGAAGATGTTCATATAAAGAAATTTATGTCTTTCAGTAGACACATCTTACAATCTCCCACTTATACTTAAAGACTTTGTTGCCCTCAAAATGTCATACATCTGACTCCCTGATCCTCCACATGCCTAAAGCTCTCGCTATCAAGGCCTTCAGTGAAAAGATCACCCAGGTTGTCCTCTCATGTAATCTAGGCAACAACAGCTTTTCCTCTCCTGGGTGGTACTTGCACTCTATGTGTTTACTCGCCTTATGGGCTCGTGATTCCTTCGAGTTTGCAACTGTACCATTTGTTTATCACAACAACCTGTGATATCTCTGAGCAAACCAGGAATCACATTGAAGTCCATCTTGAGGTTCCTGAACCATGTAGCTTTCATGGCTGCCTCAGAGGCTGCCATATACTCAGCTTCCATGGTGGAGTCCATCACGTAGCCGCTGCGCGACACTCCTCCAAACTATGGTTCTTCCTCCTAAAAGTAAACACAAAATCCCAAGGAATACTTATATTTACCCCTATCCGACTGGAAGACTGTATCCGTATAACCCATAGGGAATTGGTCTGCCCGGTAAACTAGCATATAGTCCTTAGTCCTTCTCAGGCACTAATATATGCTTTTACTGCAATCCAATTTCCTTGACTTGGGTTACTCTGATCTGCTAACCATGCCCACGGCAAAGTAGATATCCGGTCTCGATATTAGCATACATTAGGCTTCTTATAGCCGATGCTAAAAGAACCGCCATTACCTACTTTATCTCCTTTGATAATCTAAACATATCTCCTTAGATATAGTAGCTCCACAACTGAAAAGTACAAAACTTTTCTTGGAGGTTTCCATGCTAAAACGAATTAAGACACTGTCTCTCTATGAAGCTTGGGATAAGCACAACATCCTTCTCTAGTGATCCCTTAGAACTTGGATCGCCAAGGATGTGTCCTGCTTCTCCTAATTCCTTCATATCAACTGTTTAGACGACCATACCCTTACGTCTGATAATAATTTATCATTGTTGCCACTGACAAAATATTATCTACGTATAGTACAAGAATACCACTATGTTTTCGTTACATTTCTTACATACATAAATATTAGCCGTCCTTTAAACAAATCCATATGACTGGATTATCTCTTCAAAGCGAATGTTCCTCGTCATAGGTCTAAGGATCTTGATTCATGGTCGCTAGAGACCGAGTCCAAAGACCCTCCCAAGAACATGAATCATTCTGGTTGACTAACAACCCTCTCACTATGACGAGGTACCACCTGTGTATCTTCTGTGACACACGGTGTAGTGACGTGGTATATCTTCTTATACAGTTGGTACTAAGGTCAGAACATCCCCTCTTTATTTTTCAAGAACTAGTCTACTCATGGGCTTGTGGTTCATCACATAGTCCTTTTTTAAGAATCAGGCATTCGTGCCAACAATTATCCTCTGATCCTTAGGACTATAGTACCACCTTTCGTTCCTCTAGGATAGCCTACGAACAGACGCACTTCTGTACGAGATTCCAACTTATCAGTATCTCCCTTCAGCACATGTGTTGGACTACCCCAAATTCGAATATGTATTAGACTAGGCTTTCGCCCAGTCCACACTTCTATGGGAGTAGAAGGTACTGACCTAGATTGTATCAAGTATGTACGCTGCTGGTTCCAGAGCATATCCCCAGAACGAATTTGGCAACTCGGAGCAGCTCATCATTGTCCTAACCATTTCCATAAAAGCCCTTTTCCTTCACTCTGCTGCACGATTCCATTAGGGTGTACCGGGTGCAGTCTATTGGGATTGAATCCCAATCTCTGACAAGTAAGTCCTAAACTTTCCAAAGAGGTATCCACCTCCACGATCTGATCGTGGTGTCATGATACTTTTACCTTGATGTTTCACCACAACAGTCTTGAATTCTTTGAACCAATCAAAGATTCAGACTTGCGACCATCAAGTAAACGTATCCATAACTTTTAATATTCGTCTCACGAAGTATTCAAAGCTACCTCTATTATGGATAGGCATAGGACCACACAAATCAGAATGAACCGATTCTAACATATCTTTGGCTCTATACCCCTCGGCCTTGAAAGGCCTCTTGGTTATCTTACCTTTCAAGTAAGATTCAAAGGTTGGGAAGTCTCCCACCACCAATGAACCCGAGGGCCCATTGGCTATCAACCTTTGAATCCTACTAAGGTTAATAAGACCAAGCTTTAAACGCCAAAGGTATGTTTAGTTCATCTCGGAAGGAATCTTTCTCCTACTTTGGTTAGATGATGAGCTATTAACTACTATTTGCATCATGGGAGACTTTGGTTTTAATTGCTTAAATTGCTTATCCATGTTTCTAAACAGATAATCTTTCTATTCCACATTTCATAACAAAAGCAATAGAATATCTATTATTTCAGAAACTGAACTAGAGTTCTTTCTAAAATTAGGTACATAAAAGCAATCCTCTTAAAACCTAAACTTTATTTTCCTATCTAAAGGAAAATAAATAACTCCAACTGTAATAGTCGCCACCTCCGTAGCATATCCCATGTAGACGATAATCTCTTCCTTAGCTAGTCGTTGGGCTTCCTGGAACCCCTGCAAAGAATTGCAGACATATTTAGTGGCATCCGTATCTACACACCAGGTACCGGTAGATAACACGACTAAACATGTTACAATGACAAAAGAAAAAGATATACTTTTCTCTTGACAACGGGGACAGTTCACCTTTCAATGTCCAGTCTGCTGGCTCGTGAAGCACTTGCCTTTCAGCTTCTTCACACCAACCTGAGGTCCCTGCAATTCTGCTGCCTTCTTGGGCTCACATTGTTTCTTCTTCTTCCTGCCTTTCGGCACAGAAGTAGAAACCTTCTGAGTGATGAAGGCCTGCAAACCCTGACGAAAGAGCCCCTCTACCACTCGGAGTTCTCCTAGTAGTTCCCTCAACGTATACTCATGCTTATTCATGTTATAGTTGAGCCGGAACTGCTCAAAACTTCTAGGCAGAGATTGGAGTATTATATCGACTTGGGTTTCCCCGTCGATTTATCCTCGAAGATCCTCAATCTCATTGAGGTGGGTCATCATTTTCAGGACACCCTTAGAAGAGCATATATTTGTACTCTTCATCAGTAAGGACAATGTCTAAGTTTTTTTTCCAGTCTATGTAATTGGGCCACTAAGTTTATTTTCCTTAAGTATTATAGCTAGTGGGCTAAAGGCTATTTTGAAAATCCTAAGAATCATAACATACATTACTTTAGAAATCGAAAATAAATTGATTCCTCAAAACAATTAATTTTCGAAATCAACCAACATCTCAAACACCGAGAATTAGCATGCCACGTTAGTGTGGACGTATACAAACCCTACATTCATTAGAGAAGGTTTTACCCATTAATCTTACAATCTTGTCAACCTAACTTTTTGACAAGTAAGACTAATAGTTGGTCAACTTCGGCCCTACAAGTTATTAGCAGTTACTCCATTGGGGAGGATACTAATAATTATATCTAAGTGTTTACCATTGCACGACACTATGAGAATTATTTAGGATTATATGTCTTCCATTGGGGAAGTACACACGCTCTTCAATAATCCTCTATAATCTTTTCTGATCTTGTGATCCACAGAACAAGCCTATCCGTTATGGAGGAAGGCATTCAGAGCCAACGCGCGGGCTTGTTCGCATCACATATTAGATTGCAATGGAGGTCGTGGGACCCTTAGGGTCCCTCTGCCACTTAGTACAACCAAGCACATAACCTAGCACAACCACACAACCAAGCACATAAACAATATATGAAAAATACAGAAAATCCTAGATTTTCCAACTTTCATGGCCCTTGGTCTCTAATGCGCCTCCAGTCATCTCGTCACTTCGTCCGCTCCTCCCTTCCTTCGGCGCAAGCTACCTTGAGGGATTTCCGAGCCGAAATGACTAGCTACTTATTTACATCATCGATCCTATACTCCACGAAGGAGTGTACATGAAAACTAGATCGAAAGTAAAATAAATAGCTCGGCTAAACATGTGTCTTATTTATTTAAAAAATTAAATACCTAGCCTTGTCAACCCCGATGATTAATTAATTATATTAAATTTGCACAACCATTCATACAACCATTATTTGGCCATGACAAGTTGGAATCTCGTGTCTGCAACACAAAGTTAGTCTACGCACATCCATGCATCATCCAGCAAAATAAAATGTATGAAAATGCAACAATTAACCAATCTTAAACCCACAATGCCGGAAACCTCAGCTCTGATACCAGTTGTTGGGTATGGCTTGGCGGGTTTCCTAAGCGAATACTCAGTCAATCCGAGAGACCTCTCCATGTCTACGGATTAAAAATTAATCCGAATGGAGACCTATCTCCCTACGACCATCTCGTGCTGTATTGAACGATCCAAATTACAACTCAGCCAATTACCAAAATCAGCCTTGTAATTTGCTTGATCGTTCGACCGCGAAAAAGGCGACGAGTGGATCGCCGACTTTTGTGTTTATGGTTGGGGTCCAATTATTTAATTATTGGCTATGATACCAAATCAAAACAATTAAATAATTAACATGAAATGACGTGGCAAATGAGTAAGGCATAAATTAGAACGAAAGGAGCCAAGGAAGAATTATATCTTGTATTACCTTACGATCTTCGACCGTATGACCCTCCCCTCTTGGACGTCGTGTGGGCGACGATCTACAAAGATCCGTGGTCACCAAGTCGATCCCTTCTCCTTGCGCCAACGAATCCCTAACCAAATGGATATCGTCGGGCGCTCCTAGGAGGAAGATAATCCAAACACAAACCCTAAGTAGATTTTTCTTCCCTTGAGAAAAATTGTGTAAACAACTTTTCTCCCTTGAGAAAAATCGCTGCTTCCTCTCAAGAAATTGCCGTGGTAATTTGCTTCTTGCAAATCCTCCAATGACTTGATAAAGAAGGGCAATTTGCTTCCTGATCAAGCCAATCAAGAAATTGCCAAATTGCTTCCTGATCGCAATTTGCTTTCTGATCAAGAAAATTGTCGTGGCAATTTTCTTCTTAATCAACAAATTGCATTAGGCATTTGCTTCCTGATCATCAAATTGTGTGAAGTAATTTGCTTCCTCCTCAACAAATTGTGTGATGTAATTTGCTTCCCTCTAAGCTTAATTAATCTTGCATGCAATTCTTAATCCTCCAAGACACTACAATTTGCGTCCCAATGCTCGGATAAGTTGCATGCGTGATTAATCTTCAAAGCTTGATTAATCTTGCATGCAAACTTAATCCACCAAGCCTCTACAAGTTGCATCCCAAAACTTGGATAAGTTGCGTGCGTGATCAATCCTCCAAGCTTGAAGTCGGCGCCGAACAGCCGCATGGAGAAGGAAGACTCCATTCTTCCGGTAGCGTGGAGAGGAGTTTAATCAAGTTTCTTAATTAAATATTCTTCTCCCTTGGAGAAGAAATCGGTCTGAGGAGAAGAGGCGCCTCTCACCGAGGGAGAGAGGAGGAGAGGAAGAGGGAAGAGAAATAGACTAGGATTTTCTTGTGTATCTTTGGATTAATTTTCTAGATCGATTAACCTCTTGGTTTCATACCATCATGGGGTATATATAGGGCTACGATAGGGACCATGAGGAGGAGTTGGATCTTGGCTTGCCAATGGATCCAAATCCGGTCCATTAATGAGGATCCATTCCACTAAAAGATCCCCATTGAATTACCTCACCAACCCCCATATTTACATATAGGTTCCACTTATTACGAGTCGTTCATCCCCCCGTGTTTAAGATCTCGAATGCCCGTTAATTAATTTAAATTACTGACAATTCAAATTAATTAACCTCTGGATCCTTGACTAGGACCACTCAACCTTATCATCATGTCGGATCGAATCCACCTGCAGGGTTTAGCATGATGAACCTTTTGAGCTCATCAAGGGGGCATCATCAACCCGACTCACCAGGACACGGATTCCGTCAATAATCAACGGCACATCATATTATTAATATTATCTCCCAACTTACCGGGCCTATCGATCTAACATAATAGATCTCGCCCATTGGTAAATCAAAGAAATAATAAATAATAATATATGCCCGTTATTATATTGGGATTAAGTGATCGTACTCCATAATAAAGACTGAGGTCCTATCCAATTATCAAATCATTACAAATTGGATAACCTCGAGTTTTGGTCTTGCTCAATGTACTGAAAGCACTCTAGTGTAATTCTATGGTTAAGACGAACCACACCTAATTACACTACAACCATCCTGATGGGTTGTCCAATTCAATCTCGGTTGTGGGTCTCTATTTATACTAAGCAAGGAACTGATAACATGATCTTCTGTGTGACACCACACACCATGTTATCTACAATGCAAAGTAATTGGACTTCATGCATGTACTAATGTAAACAGGCACCTAGTGTAGTTGTGATTCTCTTTTCAAAATGAAGATGTTCATATAAAGATATTCATGTCTTTCAATATACACATCTTACATAGTTTTCATTCTTGCTTGACAATGATCCTCAAGTTTCTATACCAATCTAGGAAATTAGCTCCGTTGAGCTTGTCCTTCTCAACTATGGATCACAGAGAGAGAGAGTATTTGATGTGGTAGATGACATGGTGAACTACAATAGTAAAATATACATAAATAAATATCATATCTAAATCATTTAATTAGGACTTTAATTAAATGACACTTCCACTGAATCGTAGAGCTTTGGTAGGGGCTAGTCATGGATATGGGCATACTCAATTTGCCCACACTACCAGCTCCAAACCGAATAACGACTATATTCATGTGGGACAAGATCCATATTATACCTTATCTTGAGTTAGCTTTGGCTAATCGCCCATGACTTAGTATAATTAGGTAGGTAATATTTTACCAATTACATCTTATGCAACTCTTGAAAACACAGGGTCGCGTCAAGATCCACATTACTCATCATCTTGAGTTAGCTTTGAATAATCGCCCAAGACTTAGTATAATTTTTCTCTTACCCAATTTTCTCAACTTTTGGGATATACCTTTAAGTTTTTCTATCCAATTGAGGCGACTTAGTTAAGTCTCACCCAAAGTTCGATAACGAGACATCACAATTGTCCTCTCACACACTATAAAGATAAAATGTGTCGCTTTGCTTTGGCAAACTCAACAACAAATGATCGAGGTAGTTTATGAGTACCAAACTTTAGTTGGCATATCGAGTTGACTTAATTAAGATAATTGATTATCTAATAATGCATCATATACAGATATTCCATATATCAACATATAAGCAGTAAAACGTGACATGGTTATGGCCCGTATACTACGATCTTCTTATGCTAATGAGAAAATCGATGGTCAACCTAGGGATAACATCTTCTCCAAGTGCATCCTTTGGTCATCATGTGTCATCGGCATCCTTCTTTTAACTTCATCCTTCAATGGGCATTCCACTCCTCATTTTGTACATTACAAATTAGGAAAACTCGAGTTACATTTGAGTCTAAATCTATTTTACAACTAGAAAAATAGAGATAAGGCATGACACACAGGTCGTATTATGAATTACATTACAACATCCACACGCACATATATTCAATCACATTGGGTTTAAGGTCATAACCATGTACCATGTCATCAATCACACATAATAAATTTAGGACATTAATTTTTATTATAATTGTAAAAATGCTCATGAGTCAAAATCATAAGTTATAAAATTTGTTGAGTACAATCAAACCATAGCACACATTCATATTTCATATGATGATGCTATGAACTTTTAAATTGATCAACACAAACTTTTGTATCTCGACAAATGCTCATATATTATATAATCCTTAACAAAATTATGTTTTACTTCTATATCACATATTAAAGTTTTTCTAAACTTTGTATAATCTATCGCAAGAGGCTCTGATACTTTTGTAGGGATATATATGAAAAATATTTAAAAATCACAGCAGAAATAATAGATCTCATAAGTGATCCATGTGAAAAAAAAACTCATACAAAGTTAATTTACAAATTCCTATCGTATAGATATACCTTTGGCGCGTGTCCTTCGCTTATCCCGCTTGTTTGAGGTATGCCGAATTTCTTGCACATTCAAGTGTCTGTTCCTCTATCCATATCCACATGAACACAATCTCTCAAGCTTCAGAGAAGAATTGCCTTTGTCGTGCTAGACACAAGAGGAGATTCACAAAGTAAGAAGGAGAGGGAGGAGAGGGTTTTCGGCCAAGAGAAGGAGGGGAAGGAAAAATGACAAGATCTACATCCAAATGATAAGAAAAATTCTTTTAGACTCATCCCATGAATATGAAGAGTTTTTGTCCCTTTAGCTTCCCTCGATTAATGCCAATAAAAACCCAATTAGAGCACATTTTCTCATGTGACTCTTCAACTTCTCTTCATCCAATGAAGAAGAACCTTTCATCTTCCTCTATTATTAATTTATTAAACATTTAAATGAATTAATATCTCATTCAAATCTGGTTGAGTCTAATCTAAATGAGTCTAACGCAAATTAGATCTCAATCTCATAATCTAATTGGATTCACTTAAGTCTAACTCAAGTAATTCAATTCGGATCAAATCTTAGTCAGACTAAGATCAATTAATCCCCAAAGCATCGTATCCTTAGTGTGTGACCCAATAGGTTCTCGTAACATTGGCAATGTGTCTAAAACACTTTAGACACATAAGCAATGAGCGACATCTAGCAATGCATCATTGCTACCCAAGTGACGAGAAAGTCGAGATCTTGCTTAACCTCCATGACTATGACAATATATGACCTTGTCCTTCTATCCTCGATATCTAGATTGACCAATAAGGCATAGACCGTGACATCCTCAATCAATCTTTGTATTTCTTGATCCCCGAGTAGACTCACTCAAACAAATGAACTCAATATCTCATATTGACTCATTTAAGAATGGTCATGCATTTATTAGTCCTACTCGATCAAGGGGTCCACAGATATCACTCCTGCCATATGGGAGGGATAGATCTCATCTACATCACTCACATCCGTCCGCATAATTCATTACACACCCAGTGATCGCCTTTATAGTGCACCCTATTACAGGTGACGTTTGATGATACCAAAGTACATAACTCCTTATGTAGGGAATCGTAGTGACTTCATGTCTAAGAACTATTCATACTAATAGTCATATGAGAATGTTTATGATAATCTATGAAACTTTCTCATGGCGGATCAATTCAGTACACATTCTCTAATGTGTACCCATGTGTCTACATGATATCATATATTCATGTCTTATGAGCTCAAGTCATCAATTGGCCTACATGGTAGTCTCCATGCATTAATATTGTCCTTGAATGTTAATGCTTGACTAGGAATGGTTTAGTGTAGTATTCTCTACATCATCTCACTATCGATTCAACCAATCGATGTGATATAGATAAGAACCTACTACCAAAGGACATTATTATACTTAGTTATTTGGCACAAATTTAATGTATATTAACCAAACATTCCCTAATTAATGATAAAATATGATACAAAAAGTCCCTAGTCAATCATCACATAATTGCCTCTATGTCTCCTTGATAATTATCATTTTGCTAATCAAATTAGGCTCTCAAATCCATGTTTTGATCCCTTTTTATATGCTTAAGTTTGCATTTACATGAGGTTCCATGAATTATTGCTATTTTAGCTTTGGATGCAAATCTTTGTATATTTGAGATGTTTTGACATTTAATTTGAATACATTTTTGTAGGCTTTGAAGGATCATGGACCTAGACCAAATTGGACCGAACTTGAGTTCAAACTTGACTTCAATCATGAGGATCAAGAGATGGATGAATGTGGGTCGTCCAATCAAGAAACGGGGAGATCCGAGCTATCTGTCATCTTCTGATCAATCCAAGCTCAAGATAGAGTTAATCAAGACCACAGATCAAGATCTGAAAGTTTGGTCCAAATCAGAAGCCATCCAGCCGTTGGATCAAGCTCGAGAGGATTTAAGTCGTCCATTCAAAAATCAGGGCAATCTGAGCCATCCGTTGTAGATCTGATCGATCTAAGCTACAAGAAGAAGATCCTGTCCAATGAAGGAGATCTAGAAGGTTTGGTTTCAATCTGAGCTGATCTGACCGTTGGATGAGGCGAGGATGATCACAACCGTTCAATTTCAAATGGGATTAATTAAAACAGAACTTTTCCGCCCAGCACAGTGTCGTCGTCGCAGAGTCGCATTTTTTCCAGTTCTTCTCTATTCTTCATCGTTCTTCATCATTTTCTTCTCCGATCGTGCGCGACCACTTCAGATTCAAGTTCATCTCTAGATTTTAGATCAAAGAGGGTGATTCCCCGTGAAGTTTGCTTATCGATCTCATTGCTGAAAGAGCTCAGGTGAGGGTTTCGCCGAGAGCTTGCTTATTCTGATCAGATCCTACTTGATAGCTATCTTCATCGATCGGAGTCATCAGAGCAATTAGAGGGGTTCTCTGAGAGCTTCTGAGGTTTTCTGAGCCGATTCGCAATCCAACGTACCAAGGAGGAAGAGATCGGGAGAGGATTTCAATTTGCGCACCAAATTAATGCAAATGGATTGCGGGAGTTGGGTTCTTTTTTGATTTTCAAGATAGAGGGTCTCTGCTCGACTCTTGTGTGACGGCAAGAAGGAATTTTCGGTGAAGAATTTGATCTGTCGTTTAAGTTTTGTTTCTGAATTCATTTCTATAATTGATTCAGTTGTATCAGTTCACTTTCAGAAACTGATCGGTCTGTTCAATCGATCAGATAGGCCACTGATCGGTCTGTTCGATCGATCAGGCAGGCATCTGATTGGTTTGTTGACCGATCAGGCAGTCTTCAGCTAATATTCAACCCTGTTTCCTGCATTCAACCTTTAATCCATGAATTCAATCTCATTTCTGCAACTTAGTTATAGATTTTATGTTTTTCTGCATTTGATATTAGATTTTGAATGCAATCCTATAGTTTTGCATTGAATTACTTAGTTTTCAAATAGGTTAAGTTTAGTGTTGCAATTTCCTAGTTTAATTCTGCTTTAGCTAAGTCTATTTCATTTCAAACTATATTTTCATTCTTTATTGCAGAACAAACTCCCATTTTAATTGAAAACCCAAAACATTAAACGACAAATTCAAGCTTGAATTAAACATCCTAAACTAGTCCTTGGAAAAATACGACTTGAGACCCCTGTACTAGATTTAATTTTGTGAGATTAAGGGTTTTCAACTTATAAATTTTAAATTTGAGGCTCATTCGTAACACTTGATTGTGGGCAATCATCATATTTTTGGCGTCGTTGCCGGGAAACACTAGTTGAGTTTGTTTAATTTAAGCTTGTGCTTATTTTTATATTCTTTGAGTCTATTTCATTTGCTTTATCTTTTTGTATACATTTGCTGCCATTTTTGTTTGGTTTATGACCAGGACTGCAGGTGGTGATATTGAGGAGTTTGATCCTGAGATAGAGACAACATTCAGAGCTAGGATGAAATCAAGGAAGAGTTTCAGAAGCTATTGAAAATTTTTCTACTCATTCAAGCAGTCCCATTGCAGAACATCAGTATTTTCAGAATTTTCAGCAACATTTTTAGAATTTTCAGCAACCCAATTTTCTACAATTTCAACAGCCCCTACAACAACCTCAGCCACAATTCCAGAATTTTTCGCAAGGTAATCAGCCTTTTCAACCATTCCAGCAGCCTTATCAACATTTTCAGCAAGCAAATCAGCAATTTCAGTCTCAATTCCAACAAGATCATCAAGGTTTTCAACCAAATCAGACTTTCCAACAATCTTTTCAACCTTCACAGCAATCTTTCCAACCATACCAGCAGAATTTTCAGTTTCAAAATGAGGATTTTCAGCCCCAACAATTTCAGCCTTTACACAAACAATTTCAGCCTTTACACCAACAATTTCAGCCCCAAAATCAGAATTTTCATAGCAATAATTTCCATCAACATCACTCGTGTTATCAAACCAATTTTTCGCAGTTTTAACAACCCAGTTACTCATTTGATCAGCCCCAACAACTTCATTTTCAGAATTCACAACCTACTCATAATTTTCAGCAACATAATGCTACATTTCAAGACCAACATGAGTTCCATACCAATCAAGAAGACTTTGGGGACTCTAGTGAGTTTAATGCGCAGCAACAAAGGCTTGAGGAGATTATGCAACAAATCATACAACAACAACAAATTTTACTACAGCAAGGATAACAAAAGAATGATTCCACTCTTCAAAACATTGAAAGACACATTGGACAACTAGCTAGTGGAATGAATCAAATGCAAGCTCAAGGATCGAGTCAATTACCTTTTCAAACTACTCCTAATCCTAAGGGAAATGCTAGTGTCATAACTTTGAGGAGTGAGAAAGTTATTTCAAGTCCAAACCCTCATGGGGCTGATTTTTCTGAAAAATTTATAGCACCTTATTTTCCAGCTCAGAAAAGCCCCAAAATGTATTTTGCATTAGTTGAAAGTGACCCTAGTTCAAGCCTAAGTCCTTTTTCTATTGATCTTGCAATTTTGGTGGAAGAAGAAGAAGAAATCAGCAAAAACAGGGCACAATCAGCAGCTACTCCAAAAGAAATTCCTGCTCAAGATTCACTTCCAAAAGTTTCAGCTCAAGAGGAGGAACTGAGAGTCCCTTTATCTTTTCCACAGCAACCTAGAGAGGATCATTCTTGCATGAGTATGGATATTTTAGATGAGCTAGTTAATGTGAATTTATTTGCTGATAGAGTTCCATTTGGTATTCACAGAGGGTATTCTAGTTCAGATTAGGCTGAGGATGCATTAGCTACAGAAGAGGCTGATTTGAAGATTGTGTCTAATTCACTTGCAGTTGGAGATGATTCTTTAGGTGTAGGGGATTGTACTGAGCCCCAGGGATCACCTATATTGATTGACATGTCAGAAGATTCAGAGGATAGGTATGAAAGTGTAGGGACTTGCATGGTGGAAGCAAGGACCCAAGAATCACCTCTTTTAGTTGTATGTCCACCAGAACCTGAGCCTGAGGTGGAGCCTTTACATGACCAGGAGGAGGTCATAGTTACATCCACTCTTGTAGAACCTTCAGATATTTTTCAGCATGACAAGGTAAGTATTTCTACTAATTTTTTTAGGAAAACTCATAGAGGTACCTAAGGTTGATTTTATTGGCTGTGATGCATTGTTTAATACATTCTATGTAGAGACTGTTTGTATTTCATTTCTTTTTTACCCTGTATGCGTGCGGGAGGTATTTTCTTTTAATGATTTTGCAGGGTCTCATCGACTTCTTGAGTGGGTGCTCCAACTAAATAGCCTCCAACCTCCCAGAAGGACTTCCAAAGAGCATATAGTGGGAGGAGTTGAGCTTACTTTGACTTGTAGCAATTCACTCCGAGAGTGGATTTTGCACCATAATCGTCTCCGACCACCGGGACATACTTATGCGAAGTTGATGAGGGAGAGAGCAACGTGCTATGATATTGATCACGTGAGGATAGCTCTCTCGACCAACCAAACCACCCCACTACCTAGATGGATGCTCCGAGCTTTCTACCCAACTTAAAGGGGAGTTTGTTCCTTCTTACACTCTTATTTCATTGTAAATATCATTTTTATGTTTTCTAGCCGTAATTTTTCTTTTACAATGAGTTTTTGCTAATAAATGCTTAGGTAGTGTAGAATGAATAAAGAGTCATTGTAGATACCATGTTAACCTTTTTGGGCACCTTGTTTCTTGCATGATTTGGAATAAATGTAACCTGCTAGATTTTCTCTATATCATTTTAGAGTCCTTTGAAAGTGAATTAAATTTGATTATTAAAACTTAGGATTTGAGCCAATGGATGAAAATTCTTGGATACTTGAGTACTACTTAGTTATGGACTCTAGATTGATGACTTGAGATAAATTATTTTTACCTAGTGAGGATTTGGCCTAATTTTTGTTATACACACATGTGATTGTACTCTAGAATTTGCTTAGGTTCTTTCAAAATTATTTTCTATGATTGGACCAGATTTATAGAGGTGAATCACTTTGTTTCCTTTCTCATATCATTTTTGTAATATTGTTTGTTGATCTACTCTATATTCCATTTTCCTTCCCTACACTTCATGTTCATCATAATATGTTCCATGGACTTGGGTGCTTTGATTGTTTCTTAATGTTACTTTGCCTGAGACGGTCAAAAAGCTAAGTGTGGGGGAGGAGGCAAGCTTCCTATCAAATATTGAGGACAAGGTGCACCCAATTAGTATGCACATGCTATGGGATTATGATGTTTTGCAATAATTAAGTTGAGATTTCCAGCTACAAATGGATGAAGTTAGTGATGCAGATTAGAATGAAGAGGTGTGCCAATTTGAAGGCTTATTTTCACTGCCAAGTTCTATTGAAATCAGTGCTGAATTGCGAGCAGAGAAGAAAAGAAAAAGAAGAAGAAAAATAGAAAAGGAAAATAGAACAGCAGCTTAAAAACAGAAAAAAAAGACAGAAAAAAAGCATGAAATGGAAGTCAAGTGATGGGTTAGATATCTGAATGTGAAGATGTGAACAAGTTGAATTTAAGAGTTAGCCCAGTTTCAGAATTCAGGCAGAAGGCAGTTTAAGAATTCAGTTCAGGTCAGCTACAGATCAGACCTTGATCGGTCACTCTGACCGATCAGGGAAGTGACTGATTGGTCACTCTGACCGATCAGAAGAAGCTCGGACCGATCAAAGGCAGTCCAGAATGATCAGAGCAGTGACTGATCGGTCTACTTGACCGATCAGAAGGTTAGCAAAGAATTTGGGCACACTGCATTCATGTATAAGTGGTATCTGCTTTGACATTATACAACATCTGTTGACTCATCATGTCTTATCAAGAAGTTCACTTAAAGTGTAGCGACCCGCCTTCTCTCTACCTTAGACGGATCGTTACTTTATCTACTTCTTGACTCTAATGCACGACTAGAAATGCGGAACTTCTTTTTTTTTCTTCAAATCCATCTAAGGATGATATTCTAACTTTAATAGTCATGCATGATACAATGGAAACTTCCTTTCTCTAAAACTTTTCTGCACTGGTACCAGTCAACTGCTACCTAACCAGTCGACTGGGATTGGTCACTGAAAGTTTCTGGGCGCGGCACCAGTCGACTGGCCTCTTGGCAGTCGACTGGTGCATCGAACAGAATCTACTGTTCGATAGGGCAGTCGACTGATACTGAACCAGTCGACTGACACGCCTGAAAAACTGTATTTCAGATTCGAAACCTTGTTCTAAAAGTCCACCAAACTTATAGTTTCAAGCCATACAAAGACACAACACCATTTCTATACTCTATACTAGTTTCCTAAACATTTTAGCCAATCAAAACAACTTCATAAACTCGAAATTAGCACTTTTGCGGAAGAAATTAAGTTATGAAAACCTATATGAACTTTAAACTAGAGTTTTGTACCAAACTTAACTCCTATGCATTCATAATACCAAAATACATGTTCTACACCTTACTAAAGCATTTTGGAATGTAATGCAACTTTTCTAGGCATATTTCTAGCAATAAAACTTGATTCAAAGGGAAACTTGCACTATCTTGGCACATGCATCAATATCTCCAACAAAGTATCAATATTCAAAACTACTCACACTTCTACTCATCCAATGCAATCATAAGGATATGTATGCTAAATGAAATGACATGGAATCTTTATTCTACGAAATTGAGCATGTAAAACTATCCAAAGCTTAAAAGTTCGCTAAACTCCATAAAGCAATAACTTGGAATTTGAATAAACATAAACATTGTAATTCAAATAAACTAAATTGTCTTGTCCCAAGGATCTCTCCAAGGTCAGCCACCACACACACGTCACTCAGCACCGCCTCGTCGCCTTCCTTCAGAATTGCTTGCCTTTACCTTTATCTGCAGTAAGAGGAAATGTAACTAGTAAGCATAAAGCTTAGTAAGTACTATCTAGCTCACAAAAATCTCGAAATGTGCAAGCATGCTTTTTAAACAATATGGAAACATATGAGATACTTTGATGCTTAGAAGGAAACTAAACCAACATGTATAACTTAGAACATGCATACTCAAGCATTCATAATTCTTAATTCACTTTTCTTGGCTTATCTTGAAACTTTAGCAATTCTTTAGCTTTAAATCTTTCTTTAACTTTTTGAAAACTTTCTTAAACTTTAGAAAACTTTGCTAAAGCATATACTTGAAAATAATAATCACTTGGATCCACTTAAGACGTAAGTACCATCTTATGCGCGTTCCCTAAAAGGTTGGGGTAGCGAGCCACCAATCCTAATAGAGCAGACCTTGGTCTACCAGGGCCAAGACCTTGGAATTGGACACCTGGATTTCTTTAACGACGCCCTTGGACGCCGGGTACTGGCCTTAGAAAATAAAATAGCATTCTTTACTTATTTTGAATGCTTTGGCATTTTTTTATGAGCACCTTGTGTGCTCAAATCCCTAAGTCTTGACTTTTGGGGATTTCTTAAGGCCTTGGCCTTTTCTTTTCTTATCTTTATCTTCTTTTCTTTTCTTATAGCTTTCTTAGACCCTAAACTCATATAGGGAAATTAATTAACTCATACAAGCATGAATTAAACTAGGGTTACATGCATAAATCACAATCTTAATGGAAAAATCGCATTTTTAACTTTCCAACGGGAAAAACTTGCGGAAAAACCACCTCTTACCACAGGTGAGCAGTACTTACATTGGTTTCCTTGAACTTACAACCAAAATTGACGTCTAGGGCTTGGGAGAAGCTTGAAATCTCTACGAACCGTCCGCGCCTACGTGTTCTTCTCGTCGAGACGGACGAAACGCTCCGTCTCCTTGGTTCCCTCTTGGCCGGCGCCCCCTTGGAAGAGGAGAGGAAGTCTCGGCTTGGTGTTGGCGTGCGCACAAGAGAGGGGAAGAGGATTCCCGTGCGTGTGTCACGCGGCTAGGGTGAGGAAGAGAGAAAACCAAAAATCCAATTTCCTCTCTTAACTTATCTATTTATACTATCTTTATGGAAAAAATGTAACTACTCTATAAAGATATTTCTCTCCACCTTTTGTTGTGCTTGATACCCTAGCCCAGCCGGTCACGCGCGCGCTTGCTCTTCCGGTGGTCGCGGGTTCGACCCCCTGCTGCCCTTTAACGTTTTTCCTTTTTTTTTAAAATACTAAACGGACTCAGAAAATTCCATAAAAATATTCTAAAAATTCCTAAAAATATCTAGAATATTTCTAAACCATTTTAAAATAATTCTAAGGACTTTAAGAACTAAAAATGGAAATTTTGGAGCGTTACAATCCCCCATACCTTATAAAAAGTTCGTCCTCGAACTTAGAATAATTCTGGATATCTTTCTCTCATGCTGTCCTCACGTTCCCAAATAGCCTCCTCATGCTTTTGATTCTGCCAGATGACCTTCACTAGTGGCACTTCTTTGTTTCTTAATCTTTTAACTGCTTTGTCCACTATCTGTGTCGGTCTGCTCTCATAGCTAAGATCTTCTTGGATCTGTACTGACTGAGGCTGAATCACTTGGCTAGGGTCGTGAATACACTTCTTTATCATAGAGACATGAAAGGTACTGTGGATAGCTGACATATCCTCTGGCAAGTCCAGCTCATAGGCTACCTTCCCAACTCTCTTTATAATCTTGTAGGGTCCTATGTAGCGAGGACTCAGCTTGCCCTTTTTGCCAAATCTCATCACTCCCTTCATAGGAGCGACCTTGAGAAATACTGAATCTCCAACTTGGAATTCAAGTGGCCTACGGCGTGTGTCAGCATAACTTTTCTGTCTACTCTGGGCAGTCTCAATCCTCTGGCGGATCGTCTGGATAGCCTGAGTGGTCTCATCTATAAGCTCAGTCTGGCTGCCTAGTCCTGACTCCATCTCTTTCTTCTCACCAGCTTCCTGCCAACATATGGGTGATTGCATTTTCTGCCATACAATGCCTCATAAGGCGCCATCCTGATGGTGGCCTGATAGCTATTGTTGTAGGCAAACTCAGCTAAGCACAGAAATTTGCACCAACTACCTTTAAAGTCCAATGCACAAGCCCTGAGCATGTCTTCTAAAATCTGATTTACTCTCTCTGTTTGTCCATCTGTCTGGGGATGGAAAGCTGTGCTGAACTGAAGTCTGGTGCCTAGGGCGTCCTGAACACACCTCCAAAAATGGGAGATGAACCGCCCATCTCTGTCAGAAACGATCGACTTCGGAACTCCGTGAAGCCTGATTACTTCTTTCACGTACAGCTGTGCTAACTGCTCTACCGAATGCGATAACTTGATGACTAGGAAGTGGACAGACTTGGTCAATCTGTCCACTATCACCCAAATTGCATCGTGTCCATGGATGGTTCTTGGAAGACCTGTGATAAAATCCATGGATATCTCTTCCCACTTCCACTCTGGAATGGGAAGAGGTTGCAGAACTCCTCCTGGTCTCTGGTGTTCTGCTTTGACTCTCTGACAGGTCAAGCAGGTACTGATATATCTGGCCACGTCTCGCTTGAGTCCAGACCACCAGAACCTTTTCTTTAGATCTTGGTACATCTTGGTAGAACCAGGATGCATAGAGTACGGGGTACTGTGGGCTTCTTCTAAAATATTCTTTCTTAGTTCCTCATCATTAGGGACGCAAAGGCGGTCTCCAAGATAGAGGGTGCCACTATCTGATACTCGAAACTCTGAATTTTCTACCTCCTGGATCGCCTGCTTGATCTTCTGGATCTCTGGGTCTTGACTTTACTTTCTTTGTACATCCACAAGCAGGGTTGACTCTAGAGTCAATGCAGAAAGTTGCCCAATTATTACCTCGACTCCAAAATCCTTTATTTCTTTCTGAAGTGGTGGAGACAGTGACGATAGGGACATCAGTGCTGCACAGGGTTTTCTGCTCAGTGCATCTGCCACTTTATTAGCTTTACCTGGGTGGTAGAGGATTTCACAGTCATAATCTTTGACCAACTCTAGCCACCTGCGCTGCCTCATATTCAGCTCCTTCTGAGTGAAGAAGTATTTCAAACTCTGATGGTCTGTGAAGATTCTGCACTGCACTCCATACAGGTAGTGTCTCCAGAGCTTCAGTGCAAAAACCACCGCTGCTAGCTCAAAGTCATGGGTAGGGTAATTCTTCTCATAGTCCTTGAGCTGTCTGGAGGCATATGCTATTACTTTACCGTCTTGCATGAGGACAGCTCCAAGGCCCATCTTGGATGCATCACTGTAGATGTCAAAGGCCTTGTCACTCTCTGGAACAGTCAGGATGAGAGCACTAGTCAATCTTTTCTTCAGTTCTAGAAAGCTGTGGTCGCATTTATCTGACCATTCAAACTTCTTATTCTTTCTGGTCAAGGCTGTGAGAGGAGAGGCTATTCTGGAAAAGTCCTCCACAAATTTTCTGTAATATCCTGCCAGGCCTAAGAAGCTTCTGATTTCACTGGCATTCTTGGGTCTACACCAGTTGCTGACTGCTTCTATCTTGGCTGGATTAACTTGAATGCCTTCTTTAGATACAATGTGACCTAGGAAGGTCACCTGATCTAGCCAAAACTCACACTTTGAGAACTTTGCATAGAGCTTCTCCTGCTGCAGGATCTGCAGCACTATCCTCAAGTGTGTAGCATGGTCCTCTGGAGTCTGTGAGTATATGAGAATATCATCAATAAATACAATGACGAATTTATCAAGATACTCCCTGAAGATGTGGTTCATCAGCTCCATGAAGACTGCTGGAGCATTGGTTACTCCAAAAGGCATCACTACAAATTCGTAGTGGCCGTATCTTGTCCTGAAGGCCGTCCTGGGGATGTCACTTTCTTTAACCTTTAGCTGATGATACCCAGAACGCAGGTCTATCTTCAAGAACACTGTAGCCCCTTTGAGTTGATCAAATAAATCATCTATTCTAGGAAGGGGGTACTTGTTCTTGATGGTTACCTTGTTCAGAGCTCTGTAGTCTATGCACAGACGCATAGACCCATCCTTCTTCTTGACGAAAAGTACAAGAGCTCCCCAGGGTGAATGACTCGGGCGGATGAAGCCCTTGTCTAGTAGCTCCTGGAGTTGCTCTTGTAATTCTTTCAGCTCTACAGGAGACATACGATATGGGGCTTTTGAGACCGGACCGGTACCTGGCACCAGCTCAATCTCAAATTCCACCTCCCTGTTGGGCGGTAGTCCAGGTAGTTCTTCGGGGAATACTTCTGGATATTCGCAGACTACCCGTACATCCTCCTGCTTGAGTTCTTCCTTTGCTTCTGAGTCTACTATGTGTGCAAGAAAACCAGCACACCCTTGCTCTAGCATCTGGTGGGCTGCCAAGGCTGAGAGGAATTTCTGAGTCTTCCTCTTTGGGCTCCTTGAAACTCGAATGGTGGTTCTCCTTCTGGGCCGAAAACCACCTTCCTTCTACGGCAGTCCACTGAAGCGCTGCACTTACTGAGGAAATCCATCCCTAAAATGACTCCCTAATCCTTCATCTCAAGGACTGTCGAGTCACTATAGAGCTCTCGGTTGGAAATCCAGATTTGTACTGCCCTTAGCCTCTGAGTAGAGGCCATTACTTCTCCTGACGGTAAGGTTGTTAAGAACTTCATCGTTCAACCTTTCTGGTGGCCTTTATACTGTTTAAGTAGTGCTCAGTGGTCAAAGCACCACTTATTAGTTCTTCGGAGGTTTGTGGCCTCTTAACACTGCTAGCCCTCTTTAACTCTATCTCAGGCCTTAACATCTTGAGCATTAGCATAACCATCTCTTTTCCTGTGCTAACTAGCTCTGGGCACAGATGAGCTAACCGCTTAAACATCTTCACTGCTTCATCCACGGATAGTTCTCCTTGGCTGAACTCCGTGAATTCCTTGTAGTGCTTGTTGGTAACCCGCATGTGGAAGAACTCCTCATGGAACTCTTGCTCGAAATCTGTCCAGCTCCTCTGGTTGACTATCCTCTTACTCTTGACTCGCTCCCACCACATACGAGCATCTCCAGTTAGGCAGAAGGAGGCACATTTGACCTTCTCGACTTCTGGCCAGTCAAGAAGCTCCATTGTGCTCTCTAAAGTCTTGAACCAAGCCTGGGCATCCCAGGGCTCAGTCGTGCCTGAGAAGCTTTCGGGTTTCAGCCTCTGCCACTGGACGAGGTACGTTTCTTATCTTCGGTTCACGGCAGGGGTCTCCTGTGTGACTGGTGAAACTTCAGCCACCACTGGGGTTTCCACTCCTGCTGTGGGTGGTGTAGGGGGCTCTGGGTGCTGATTTGCCATCAGTGTGGCGATGGTCTTCTGTTGCTCTAAAATCTGAGCTTGCATTTGAGCAATGACTGCCATCAGGTTTGGTTGTCTTGTGCCAGGCTCATTGTTATCTTGAACTGGGGTTCCGTTATTAGCATTAGGAGCTCGGTCTCTTCTTGCCATTTAATAATGCATAAGGGAACAAGAAATCACTACTACATTTCTAGGTATAAACTTGTCTTCTTACTTAGAAATCTAATATTCATTCTAGGGATTAAACATGATTCCGTGATACTAAGGTATTAAACATGCTTCCTTGTTCTATGCACATATGAGTAAGTACTTAAGCATTTCTCTATACTGAAATTAGTAAAGGAGCAATAGAAAAATTGAAACTTAAAGCTTTCTTACTTGAAGACGGCAAGATTGATGCTGATGTGTGTGTGATGCTGGAGAATGGGAACTGCTCTGATACCACCTGTAGCGACCCGCCTTCTCTCTACCTTAGACGGATCGTTACTTTATCTACTTCTTGACTCTAATGCACGACTAGAAATGCGGAACTTTTTTTTTTCTTCAAATCCATCTAAGGATGATATTCTAACTTTAATAGTCATGCATGATACAATGGAAACTTCCTTTCTCTAAAACTTTTCTGCACTGGTACCAGTCGACTGCTACCTAACCAGTCGACTGGGATTGGCCACAGAAAGTTTCTGGGCGCGGCACCAGTCGACTGGCCTCTTGGTAGTCGACTGGTGCATCGAACAGAATCTACTGTTCGATAGGGCAGTCGACTGATACTGAACCAGTCGACTGGCACGCCTGAAAAACTGTATTTCAGATTCGAAACCTTGTTCTAAAAGTCCACCAAACTTATAGTTTCAAGCCATACAAAGACACAACACATTTCTATACTCTATACTAGTTTCCTAAACATTTTAGCCAATCAAAACAACTTCATAAACTCGAAATTTGAACTTTTGCGGAAGAAATTAAGTTATGAAAACCTATATGAACTTTAAACTAGAGTTTTGTACCAAACTTAACTCCTATGCATTCATAATACCAAAATACATGTTCTACACCTTACTAAAGCATTTTAGAATGTAATGCAACTTTTCTAGGCATATTTCTAGCAATAAAACTTGATTCAAAGGGAAACTTGCACTATCTTGGCACATGCATCAATATCTCCAACAAAGTATCAATATTCAAAACTACTCACACTTCTACTCATCCAATGCAATCATAAGGATATGTATGCTAAATGAAATGACATGGAATCTTTATTCTACGAAATTGAGCATGTAAAACTATCCAAAGCTTAAAAGTTCGCTAAACTCCATAAAGCAATAACTTGGAATTTGAATAAACTTAAACATTGTAATTCAAATAAACTAAATTGTCTTGTCCCAAGGATCTCTCCAAGGTCAGCCACCACACACACGTCACTCAGCACCGCCTCGTCGCCTTCCTTCAGAATTGCTTGCCTTTACCTTTATCTGCAGTAAGAGGAAATGCAACTAGTAAGCATAAAGCTTAGTAAGTACTATCTAGCTCACAAAAATCTCGAAATGTGCAAGCATGCTTTTTAAACAATATGGAAACATATGAGATACTTTGATGCTTAGAAGGAAACTAAACCAACATGTATAACTTAGAACATGCATACTCAAGCATTCATAATTCTTAATTCACTTTTCTTGGCTTATCTTGAAACTTTAGCAATTCTTTAGCTTTAAATCTTTCTTTAACTTTTTGAAAACTTTCTTAAACTTTAGAAAACATTGCTAAAGCATATACTTGAAAATAATAATCACTTGGATCCACTTAAGACGTAAGTACCATCTTATGCGCGTTCCCTAAAAGGTTGGGGTAGCGAGCCACCAATCCTAATAGAGCAGACCTTGGTCTACCAGGGCCAAGACCTTGGAATTGGACACCTGGATTTCTTTAACGACGCCCTTGGACGCCGGGTACTGGCCTTAGAAAATAAAATAGCTTTCTTTACTTATTTTGAATGCCTTGGCATTTTTTTACGAGCACCTTGTGTGCTCAAATCCCTAAGTCTTGACTTTTGGGGATTTCTTAAGGCCTTGGCCTTTTCTTTTCTTATCTTTATCTTCTTTTCTTTTCTTATAGCTTTCTTAGACCCTAAACTCATATAGGGAAATTAATTAACTCATACAAGCATGAATTAAACTAGGGTTACATGCATAAATCACAATCTAAAGGGAAAAATCGCATTTTTAACTTTCCAACGGGAAAAACTTGCGGAAAAACGCCTCTTACCACAGGTGAGCAGTACTTACATTGGTTTCCTTGAACTTACAACCAAAATTGACGTCTAGGGCTCGGGAGAAGCTTGAAATCTCTATGAACCATCCGCGCCTACGTGTTCTTCTCGTCGAGACGGACGAAACGCTCCGTCTCCTTGGTTCCCTCTTGGCCGGCGCCCCCTTGGAAGAGGAGAGGAAGTCTCGGCTTGGTGTTGGCGTGCGCACAAGAGAGGGGAAGAGGATTCCCGTGCGTGTGTCACGCGGCTAGGGTGAGGAAGAGAGAAAACCAAAAATCCAATTTCCTCTCTTAACTTATCTATTTATACTATCTTTATGGAAAAAACGTAACTACTCTATAAATATATTTCTCTCCACCTTTTGTTGTGCTTGATACCCTAGCCCAGCCGGTCACGCGCGCGCTTGCTCTTCCGGTAGTCGCGGGTTCGACCCCCCTGTTGCCCTTTAACGTTTTTCCTTTTTTTTTAAAATACTAAACGGACTCGGAAAATTCCATAAAAATATTCTAAAAATTCCTAAAAATATCTAGAATATTTCTAAACCATTTTTAAATAATTCTAAGGACTTTAAGAACTAAAAATGGAAATTTTGGGGCGTTACATAAAGACTACTGTGTTGACTAAGTTCTTAAGATAGAAGATGGTGTCTATGTCTACAATCAGTATATTGTTGTTCTTTTAGCTAATACTCATATTTTGCGTGAGGAAACAGATGATAGTCATATAATGGAAAAGATAAGTGAAGATTATGCTAATTTCATTGTACAAAAGACACAAGATAGTTGTTGCAAATGCATTGTATCTAGTGACATCCTTTCAAGCCTGCCAAGTACTCTTTACTTGGAAAGTGTATTGATGGCCTTTCGTCTGTCAATTCTAGTATATTGTTGTACTAGCAGCCTTGGAACTGAACTACATGAAGCCTTGTTTGATTAAAAGTGTGGAACTGGGATTCGGTGGCTGCAGAACAACTTAAGCAAAAAGTATCAATCTGGGCTGCTACACATTGCTGGAGGTGAGGAAGCTCAGCTAGCCAATGTAAGGATTTGTTGGGAACTGAAAGAACAAGAGATATAAGCTGATGAACGGATGGAGAGGTTATTACAGAAAGAGAAAGGGGCAAAGTTCATTTAGTAACACTCTTAAGTATCCAAGTCTTCCACTTTCTTAAATTTTCATCTACTACATTTCTATATTTAATCTTATCATTCCATATTTCTTTAACATGTTCAAATAATTTTTTTTTAGGTGTGGATTCAACTTTAAGAATGATGATGGAGAGTAGAGCATAAGCAAGCTTATGGTAGTGCAAGAACCATGATTGTGTTTGAGTGAGCTCCACTTTCATCAAAAATGTAGAACTTAGGAAAAGAGTCACTAAAATTTTCCTTGAGAAGCTTTGAGTGTTTAATTCATCTCAATTAGACATGAAGGATGAAGTATACTATGTTGTTGACTAAGGACAAGTTTCTAGTCCATTGAGTTTAGATTTTTGAGAATTGACAACCCTAGGTAATTTCCTTTCAATTGCTTCTAACTATGATTGAGAATAATCTAGGGGGTACATGATTAGTTTACTAGTTAGCTTGTGCGAGACACCCAAGAGCAAGTGTGGGAGAGTTGATAATTATAATTTTCCTAATCGAATTAGGCTCTCAAATCCATGTTTTGATCCCTTTTTATATGCTTAAGTTTGCATTTACATGAGGTTCCATAAATTATTGCTATTTTAGCTTTAGATGCAAATCTTTGTATATTTGAGATGTTTTGACATTTAATTTGAATACATTTTTGTAGGCTTTGAAGGATCACGGACCTAGATCAGATTGGACCGAACTTGAGTTCAAACTTGACTTCAATCAAGAGGATCAAGAGATGGATGAATGTGGGTTGTCCAATCAAGAAACGGGGAGATCCGAGCCATCTGTCATCTTCTGATCAATCCAAGCTCAAGATAGAGTTAATCAAGAGCACAGATCAAGATCTGAAAGTTTGGTCCAAATCAGAAGTCATCCAGCCGTTGGATCAAGCTCGAGAGGATGTAAGTCGTCCATTCAAAAATCAGGGCAATCTGAGCCATCCGTAGCAGATCTGATCGATCTAAGCTACAGAGAAGAAGATCCTGACCAATGAAGGAGATCTGGAAGGTTTGGTTTCAATCTGAGATGATCTGACCGTTGGATGAGGCGAGGATGATCACAGCCGTTCAATTTCAAATGGGATTAATTAAAACAGAACTTTTCCGCCTAGCACAGTGTCGTCATCGTAGAGTCGCGTGTTTTCCAGTTCTTCTTGTTCTTCGCCATTCTTCATCGTTTTCTTCTCCGATCGCGCGCGTCCACTTCAGATTCATGTTCATCTCTAGATTTCAGATCAAAGAGGGTGATTCCCCGTGAAGTTTGATTATCGATCTCATTACTGAAAGAGCTCAGGTGAGGGTTTCGCCGAGAGCTTGCTTCTTCTGATCGGATCTTGCTTGATAGCTGTCTTCATCGATCTGAGTCATCAGAGCAATTGGAGGGGTTCTCTGAGAGCTTCTAAGGGTTTCTGAGTCGATTCGCAATCCAACATACCAAGGAGGAAGAGATCGGGAGAGGATTTCAATTTGCGCACAAAGTTAATGCAAATGGATCACGGGAGTTGGGTTCTTGTTTGATTTTCGAGATAGAGGGTCTCTAGCTCGACTCTTGTGTGACAGCAAGAAGGAATTCTCGGTGAAGGATTTGATCTGTCGTTTAAGTTTTGTTTCTGAATTCATTTCTGTAGTTGATTCAGTTATATCTGTTCACTTTCAGAAACTGATCGGTTTGTTCGATCGATCAGATAGGCCACTGATCGGTCTGTTCGATCGATCAGGCAAGCACCTGATCAGTCTGTTGACCGATCAGGTAGTCTTCAGCTAAAATTCAACCCTGTTTCCTACATTCAACCTTTAATCCGTGAATTCAATCTCATTTCTACAACTTAGCTATAGATTTTATGTTTTTCTACATTTGATATTAGATTTTGAATTGCAATCCTATAGTTTTGTATTGAATTACTTAGTTTTCAAATAGGTTAAGTTTAGTGTTGCAATTTCCTAGTTTAATTCTGCTTTAGCTAAGTCTATTTCATTTCAAACTGTATTTTCATTCCTTATTACAGAAAAAAAACCCCCATTTTAATTGAAAACCCAAAACATTAAATGACAAATTCAAGCTTGAAATAAACATCCTAAACTAGTCCTTAGAAAAATACGACTTGAGGCCCCTGTACTATATTTAATTTTGTGAGATTAAGGGTTTTCGACTTATAAATTTTAAATTTGAGGCTCATTCGTGACACTTGGTTGTGGGCAATCATCACTCCTACTAACAATTGGGGGGTGCTGGGTTGGGGCTTATATAGCCTCGATCGAGCGTCCGAGTGCTTTTGTCACACCCCGAGGAGCCTGCTCGTCCGATATTGACCAGACTGCCACCCTCTCGTCCCGACGAACAATTCGGAAACCTAGCCTCTAAGACTATCTTAGCCGCTTGTACCGCAGCCTATAGGGCTGGAACCAGCATCTGAATAAAAAGAAAACGGAAACGATGAAAAAAGCTACGTACCGGTACGACTTACGACAAAATACTCCGAACGAAGGCCTCCATGGCACACAAAAGTATAACCATATCAAAAATACCGCAGCAGAAACCACAAATGAAAATATGACTGAAAAAATGTATGAACAGGGGTACTAACATGTACCCACAAACATATACAGGTAACTGACAAAATCGTCTCGACGCACGTAAAACGGGGCAGGCTGCCGGGCACTCCTATCGACCATCCTGAAATAAAAACAAGGTGCTAACTGGGTGAGTCACAGTACTCAGCAGATATCTCATCAAATATGCAAGATAGTCTAATCTAGCAATAGTAGTAACAGGCTATCGAAATAACACATGTATAGGCAATGATAAGTACAACTGAAAGGAGGAGTAGAAAACACCATACCAATGTGGCAGGGTTGCTAGAACCAGGGCATAAAGGTCTCCTGTATGTGCATGTCAATCATATGCAACATCCAAGTATAGCAAACATGGGCAAATGCAAAATATGCGTATGCACATGGTGCAATGACATGGTCACCCCTGCCGTCGGTTAGACATCGTCACTTATGTAGGGGAGGAAGCTGAGCGGAGGCCACCCTCCGACGTAGGGCTGTGACTACCATCAGTACTCTGTCATCACTGCTCCTGAGCGATCGAGTAGACGAGAATGCTGTCGGTGTAACACTCATACCCCATGACCTATCTGGGGAATATCTCTATTTGAATGGTACCTCCCTGCCGAAGTAATACCTCTACCCTAGGTCATCTCTGGAGGATATCTCTATCTGAGTATTACCCCTACCCCATGTATATATATGGGGGAGAGACCTCTCTCTCTCATTTCCTGGTATATGGACTACTCAAGGAGGAACTCTGCCTGCTACCATGCTCTGATTCACTAACCCATTAGTGCATGAGAGAGGCAGCACATAGCACACTACCCATACTCCGTCAACCACTAACCCATGAGTGGTCGTATAGGTAGGTCAGCTATGACTGTCGACTTGACTCACCCATAAGGGGGCCCATGATCGATAGTGATACACAGTGCACGATGATGCATGACACTAGTCAAACAACATCCACTATCTAGTCCACTTATATCAACATGATATGCAAGGATAATAGATAATGCACCATAGCCTATGTCCTAAAGGTATAGGTATCACATGCCAGGTCTAGCATATCCAGGTATATAACAATACATAACCCTATCGCTAACCATAGCATATCAAGAATATAAACTATGACTAATCCAGAAGATAAGTCAGAGGTACCCGCTTCGATATGAAAAAGTCTGAGCAACAAGAACCCCCCCCCCCTCGTCCACAATATAGTGTATCCCCGCGATGAATAAGCTAAGTCAAGACCCTGCATCACATATAACAATCCTTAGCTATTAAAACAACAGTAAATAGCTAATCAACTACCAACTCTTATTAGTAGTGATTCTATTCATTGTAACCATTAATTAAACCCAACTAAATGATTAACTCAATCACTACAGCTAAGTTCAACGTATGTCTAACTCAAACCCAAACAGATTAAATTTACCACTCAACCCATAGCAGCAAATAGGGCATTTACACAACTCCAGATGAACACGCCTACATTTCCAATCTAGTAGTGCCCACACCACAACAGAAGCATCACAAGTCCAATAGCACAGATACCTCACGGCAAAACAGCATTAAACTCGAAGAAAGGGAAGAAATGAAATCTCAATTTGCAAAACCTAATCCGAGGATAATCCAATACCTGAACCCTACCTGGGATCTTGCGGCCAAAGATCAACCAAACCATATTCGAATTCTATTACCAAAACAAAACATCAACCCACAACAGGCTCTAAGATCCACCAAAAACTAGCTCAAATCAACAGCCAATTCTAGGTAAAACTCAACCAAACAATCAAGAACTTCAAAAAAAGAATCTGGCTCATAACAAGATTGCTATGTGGATCAACATCTCAATTTGAACAGAGAAGTGAAAGTTTGCTCATGGTGAAAACATGATCTTAACAGAGCACACGCATGAACTACCCAAAACCAGAAGCACAGATCTAAACATCTCCATCCCAAGCTCTCGGTAGCAACCTCACATTCAAAACCAATCTAACCAACAAGATGGAAATATCAAACCTAAATCTAAACAAAAGCCCAAAGAAACTCAAAGATCACAACCCGAACTCCATAGATCAATCCAAGATCAGGGAGATTAAAGAATCACAAAAACCTCATCGATCATGGAATAAAAATCAGAATCAAATCAAAACTATAAATCCATGGAGATCCATTACCAATCCATCCATGTCGAGCTCAAAACAAGCAAGAATTACCAGAGATAGCCACCGCACGCTCAAGCCCCTTCTTCACTTGGATTTGTTGAAATCTAGCAGCTACAGATCACCCAAACTAGTGCTCCTCCTCCGGAAACCTCAAGGACGAGATGTCGCCAGCGGTTACTCTTCTCTGGCGAACCAGCCTCAAATCCCAGATCTGCCCTAGATCCGAAATCCACATTCACATCAAGAAAGGATACCTATACCTCAAGCACACAAGAGATTGAGAAGAGCCCTCACCTGAGTTCAACTCCTGAGTGTCGTCAACCTTGGGACAGAGCTCCTAGGCTCGTCGACGTTAGGTGGCAGAGATTGCAACCGGAGTTCGAAGAAGGAGAAGAAAAGAAGCGGGGATCGTTCGCGATCAGAGCGGAAAAGGAAAAAAATTATTTTTAATAGGGGTGGATATTTTTCAATTAGACCCTCCAAGTTCGGCTTTTCCCACAAGAGCCCCTAAGTTTAGGAAATTTTACCTTTTAGCCCCTCGAATTTCCAAATGTTAACATTCTCCCCCACTAATAAAATTTGATCCCCAAATTTGTTTTCTACATGTGTCAGGCACGATCATGTAGTACAAACACTGGATGAAACAACCCACACGTACCTCAAGCAAACAAGTGGGGGTAGCGAGCTGATGATCCCCGTGCTCTAAAATCCGCACCGGAACATCCTCATAGGTCGCGTCAGGCTGAAGCGAAATAGGCACCTCAGGTAATATGTGTGTGGGGTCTGGCACATAACCTCTCAGCATGGATACATGGATCACGTCGTGGACACCGATCAAAGACGGTGGAAGTGCTAGGCGATAAGCTATAGCTCTAATCCCCTCCAAAATCTAGAACGGACTGATATACAGTGGAGCTAGCTTACCTCTGAGATGAAAACGTTTCACCCCTTTCGTGGGTGAAACTCGACGAAAAACATGATCACCCGCAGCAAACTCTATGGGTCTGTGCCTCCGGTCAGCATAGCTCTTCTGGCGATCTTGTGCTTCTAATAATCTCTGTCTGACAGTTCATACTAACTCTGCCTCGTGCTGAACTCTCTGGGGTCCCAGCAGATGAGTCTCTCCAACCTTATCCCAGAGGGTGGGTGTCCTGCATGCCCTACCGTACAATGCCTCAAACGGTGCCATCTGTATCACCGAATGAAAGCCGTTGTTGTAGGCGAACTCAACCAAGTGCAAATGGTCCTCCCAACTGCCCCCAAAGTCCATCACACACGAGCGCAGTAAGTCCTCCAAAGTATGGATAGTACGCTCTAACTGTCCATCTGTCTGGGGATGACAAGTTGTGCTAAGATGGAGCTCTGTGCCCATAGCCCTCTACAAACTCTGCCAGAATCGAGATGTAAAGCACGAATCTCTATCAGAAATAATACTCAAAGGAACTCCATGCAATCTGTCTATCTCCCGTCAATACAACTCTGCCAATCTATCATGAGAATCTGTCCTCAGGATAGTTAAGAAGTGAGCAGATCTCAGGAATGGGGATCCTCTGGAGGAGTCTAGCAGGTCTCTGGTACTTTGCCTTAACCTGCTGATGGACGAGACATCTAGCAACAAAATCTGCGATGTCCCTATTCATGTCGTTCCACTAGTAGGAACGTCTCAAATCACGATACATACGAGTGCTACCAGGATGAATAGCAAAACGTCGATGGGCCTCCTGCAACAACTCCTCCAAGACAGGGTGCGCCTCTAGTACACACAACCTTCCTTGGAATTACAAAATACCCTCCTCATCACGTGAAAACTACGGCTGCTCTCCTGAAATCACCTGACTGCCTAGAAATTGAACGTGCAGGTCACTAGCCTGAGCCTCTTTGATCCTCGTCCCGATCTCTGACTGAGCCATCAAAGTCACTAGCAATCCACTCTCTGTCTGAGACTGCTCCTCTAACCCAAGCTCAGAGAAACTCTGAATCAAATCTATGACCATCACTCTATGGCATGCCAAAATAGCTCTGGACTTCAGACTGAGTGCGCCAGTGACTACATTAGCTTTCCCAGGATGGTAGCTAATGGTGCAATCGTAATCCTTCAGAAACTCTATCCACCCCCTCTATCAGAGATTCAGCTCTCGCTGAGTGAATAAATACTGAAGACTCCTATGGTCTGTGAAGATATCGAAGGTGATCCCGTAAAGATGATGCCTCAAGATCTTCAGCACAAAAATGATAGCGTCCAACTCTAAGTTGTGAACAGGGTAGTTTCTCTCATGCTCCTTCAGCTGTTGAGAAGCATAAGCAACCACCTGTCCATGCTGCATGAGTACTGCTCTCAGCCCCAGGAGAGATGCATCAGAAACAGAATGAAACCATCCAGTCCAGAAGCCAGTACTAGAACTGGCGCAGATACAAGCCTCCGCTTTAGCTCATGGAAGCTTCGCAGGCCTCAGTCCATACAAAACTTCACGGCTTTCCTATTCAGGCATGTAAGTAGTGATGCAATGCTGGAAAAACCCTCGATAAAGCATCAATAATAGCCAGCCAAACCCAGGAAACTGCGCACATCATGGACTGACTTAGGCTGCTCCCAACAGGTGACAACCTCGATCTTCTAGGAGTCCACTAAGATGCCTCCACTGGATACTACGTGACCAAGAAAAACCCACAGAAGATAGCCAGAAGGCACCCTTGTTGTACTTCACATAGATTTTCTCGTTTCGAAAAACTGCCAAAATGATGCGAAGATGGCGAGCGTGCTCCGCCTCGGACCGAGAATAAATCAAAATGTCATCAATGAATACGATAACAAACTGATCCAAGTACGGAAAGAAAACCCTGTTCATGAGATCCATGAACACAGCCGGGGCATTGGTGAGCCCAAACGGCATCACCAAGACTCATAATGTCCATAGCGGGTGCGGAATGTCTGAATCTTTGACTCTCAGCTGATGATAACCAAATCGTAAATCTATCTTGGAGTACGCAGACGTACCGCTCAGCTGATCAAACAGATCATCAATACACGGTAGTGGGTACTTGTTCCTTCCTGAGATTGCATTAAGCTGTCTGTAGTCAATGCATAGTCACCTGGAACCATCCATTTTCTTCACAAAAAGAACCGGAAAACCCCACGGAGAAATGCTCGGTCGGATAAATCCACGATCGAGCAACTCCTGGAGTTGGACCTTCAGCTCATCCAACTCTCACGGTGTCATTTGATCTGAACTCTGTGAGGCTGATGATGTTTCCGGAATCAACTCGATTACCAACTCCACCTACCTCCCCAGAAGGAATCTAGGAAAGTCCCTCCGAAATATGTCTAGAACCTCTCCGATCATGGAAAACATACTAGAGTTGAGGGTTGCCACTGTCATTCGTGCGACCGGTGACAACAGGAGACCCTAACTCCCACGTGATAGAACCCTTAGCCATGAGGTGCGGAGATAACCGAAATTCTCATCATCTCTAATGCCTATGGATCACCACATTGCTGGTTTGGGGGTTAGATCGTAACCACTTTTTCTTGACAACCTACGATCTGCCCCTCGGAGACCATCCTCTATAACATACACTAGTTACAGTCGAATTTCCCTAGCGTTACACTGCTAACACTCATTCCACCGCATCCCAGTGGATCCTGTTTCTCGATGTACTATCGAGAATATCTATCACGTACGACCTATCTATGCGTCATGAAACCTCATATACTATAATAGCGTCAAGAAACCTTATATTTCCCGAGTATCGTCCTTAGTGTTTTTTATACAAAGGTGGCTCAGTCTCTTAAGTGATTCGCATCGGTGCAAATCAGAAATCCAAAGGTACCTTCCTGGTTATCCAACCAAGTACGAGCGGTAATCCTGTATGTGCCAAGCAACTAGCCCTACACTCCTCTGGATTGGTACAAGTCACATCTGACTGTACCTTTTTAGGTTATCTAACCAAGCATAATGAATCTGAGATCAAAAGTCCCACAGAAATAAGATATCTCTATCCCCTATCAACTTAGATGATAAACAACTAATACCATCTCTGCTGCATCACAACAGGTCATGTCCTCCAGATATGTCATCTAGGATATCTATCCATAAATGAGACTCCATGAGCTAAAGTGAGTTGACCCTATACCATCGAGTCAACTAAGATATACAACCACCGATAGGTTGTCGTCTGATTCAATCCTAAGTCCCTGACTCATCAGTCGGTGCTATTGGAGAATCAACATTCTCCGCTATACGTTTGAAATCACAATATGTCCGCCTATCACTTCCATGGTCAAATATATGCTATAACAGATACCGTAAGTATGAACCGATGCAATAATGCAACAACAACAACTATGCTAAGATGCATCAAGTGCACCTGATAGCAGTGACACGTGTCACTCTCTTGACGCACTCTGACTATCGCTATATCGGGTAGCTAGGAGACAGGACAGCTTAGCACCTATGGTTGTTTAACCCAAAGCCCCTATGCACAATGAATAAGAAGCCAACGTACCTGGCTATGCAGGATGCATAAATAGCCAACACACCTGGGGCTATGCAGAATGCATGAACAACCAACGCAACTGGGCTATGCAGAATGCATGAGTAGTCAACGCACCTAGGGCTATGCTCAAACTAAAGCATGTCTGACCACTCGTCTCAGTCACTCAGAAACACGGGGTCGCCTAAGTATACCTCTATCCTTTTTACATGGTTTACGACTTGTGTTCAAACACCAGGAAGCCAAGAGTAATCCCTACACGCCTAATACCGATGTGATGAATAACATCATTGTAAGATGTGTATAGTGAAAGACATCAATTTCTTTATATGAACATCTTCCATTTGAAAAGAGAATCACAACTACACTAGGTGCTTGTTTACATTAGTACATGCACGAAGTCCAATTACTTTGCATTGTAGATAACATGGTGTTTGGTGTCACACGGAAGATCATGTTATCAATTCCTTGCTTAGTATAAAATAGAGGCCCACAACCGAGATGGAATTGGACAACCCATCTGGATGGTTGTAGTGTAATTAGGTGTGGTTGGTCTTGACCATAGAATTATACTAGTGTGCTTTGAGTACAATGGGTACGACCAAAACCCGAGGTTATCCAATTTGTACTGACTCAATAATTGGATAGGATCTCAAGATATTATTATGGAGTACGATCCCTTAATCTCGAAATAATATTGGGCATATATTATTAATTATTATTTCTTTGATTTACCAATGGGCGAGATCTATTCTGCTAGATCGATAGGCCCGGTAAGTTGGGAGATAATATTAATAATATGATGTGCCAATGATTATTGATGGAATCTGTGTCTTGGTGAGTCAGGATGATGATGGCCCTTTGATGAGCTCAAAGGTTTATCGTGCTAAACCCTACAGGTGGATCTGATCCGGCACGATGATAAGGTTGAGTAGTATTAGTCAAGGACCCAGAGGTTAATTAACTTGAATTGTCAGTAATTTAAATTAATTAATGGGCATTCGAGATCTTAAACACGGGGGGATAGATGACTCATAATATGTGGAGCCCATATGAAAATATGGGGATTGGTGAGGGAGTTCAATTAAGATTCTTTAGTGGAATGGATCTTAATTAATGGATCGAGTTTAGATCCATTAGTGGGCCAAGAACCAACTCCTCCTCTAGGTCCCTACCATAGCCCTATAAATATCCTAGGAGATCTTGATACTAAGGCTAGATCAACTAATCCAAGAAACCAATCCACCCAAGGCTCTTTGCTCCCCTCTCCTCCTCTCTCTCCTAGGGCTAGTGCTGACGCAAAGGGAAGGGTTTCTCTCCTTCCCTTTTCTCTTCTTCTTCTTCCACCACCTATCGGCCGGAGCAACCATAGATAAGGGAGAGAGCTTCTCTCCCTTTTTCAGTGCTCGGTGGCCAGCAAGGGGTGGTCGGCGGCCGGCTAGAGGAGGTGCAAGAGAGGCAAGCGGCGACGCAGCAAGGTAAAGGAGAAGGGGAAGTTGCAGGCGGTTTGGGCAAGGAAGAAGGAGAGTTCTTCTTTTCTTCTTCTTCTTCAGTCTCCTCTTAAGGTGGGTTGCTAGTCTGGAGGGTTGTAGGCGGCTTCGGCGGTCGATGGCGCAAAGGGAGAGGAGAGAAAGGTCGGCGGCGCAAACCCTAGAGTCTAGGGTTTTGGTCGGCTATAAGAAGGGATTTTTGGTGGTCTTGGTGATCTCGTATCGCGGTAGATCATCGCCCACACGACGTTCATGAAGGGAGGGACATAAGGTAGAAGACCGCGAGGTGATCGGAAAGGTATATCTTTCCCTATGCTCCTTTGTTTTTCTTGATGTCAATTTTGTGTCATGATTAGATGTCTCATCATTTCATGTTTAATACTTTATTATTTTGATTTCAAATCTTGATGAATAAATTATTAACTGGACCCTGACCATAAACATAAAAGCTGGCCATCAACTCATCGCCTTTTCCGCTGTCGAACGATCGAGCAAATTATAAGGCCGATTTTGGTAATTGGCTAAGTTGTAATTTGGATCGTTCGATACGGCACGAGAGGGTCGATGGGAGACGGGTCTCCATTCAGAGTAATTTTTTAATTCATAGACATGGAGAGGTTTCTCGGATCAACTTGGTATTCGCTAGGGAAACCCGCCAAGTCATACCCAACAATTGGTATCAGAGCTGAAGTTTCCGGCTTTGTGTGTTTAGGATTGGTTAATTTTTGCAATTCATACATTTTATTTTGCTGGATGATGCGTGGATGTGCGTAGGCTAACATTGTGTTGCAGGCATGAGATTCCAACTTCATGGCCAAATATGTGTTGTGTGATTGGTTTGCATATTTTTGTAATTAATTAATCCTCGGGGTTGACAAGGCTAAGGATTTAATTTTTGTAATTAAATACAGCGCATTTTAGCCAAGTTATTTATTTACAGTTGATCTAGATTTCATATACACTCCCTCGAGGAGTATAGGATCGTTGATGTAAATAATTAGATAGTTATTTTGCCGTGGAAACTCCGCCTGTGACGACCTAGTCATGGCCGGTCCCAAGCCCGGATAAAGGAGGAGGGTTGCGTTAGGTTGCCAGCCAGCGTAAAAAAACTATGGCAAATACTCAATGAATGGATCCATTAAAGTATTATGCTAATGCTAGGATGTTCCCCGGAAGGAACGCGTTGCAGGGTCCGACTGTAACGTCTCGGCAAGGACCGCTACATCTCCAGAACCCGGGTGTAGTGCTAAATATGCAAGGGTTCGCGTTGCAGGGTCCGACTGTAACGTCTCGGCAAGGACCGCTACATCTCCATGAGAACTTGGGTGTAGTGTTAAATAGGCAAGAGTTCTCACACCATAGGTGGACTAAGAATAAACATTATAAGAAAAGTAATAGTCTCAGATTTGGAACATGGAATATAGGAACTCTCACTGGTAAAACAATGGAGGTAGTAGATACAATGATTAGGAGAAAAATTAGTATTTTGTGTGTGCAAGAGACAAAATGGGTAGGTGAGAAGGCAAAAATGATAGAGAACTCGGGTTTTAAGTTATGGTATACAGGAAAGAGTAAAACAAGAAATGGAGTGGGTATTTTTGTAGATAGTTCTTTAAAAGATGAAGTTGTTGGTGTAGTTAGAAAGGGGGATAGAATTATAGCTCTCAAGATAGTAGTGGCGAAAGAAGTTGTGAACGTAATTAGCATATATGCACCTCAAGTAGGATTAGATGAAGAAACTAAATCAAGATTTTGGAGCGATTTAGATGAGGTATTACAAAACATTCCGCCAAATGAAATGATTTTAATAGGAGGCGATCTAAATGGACATGTCGGAGCGAAAAATGAAGAATATGAGAGAGTACATGGGGGTTATGGGTTTGGAACAAGAAATGAAGAAGGAAAAACTATATTGGATTTTGCGATAGCATATGACCTTATACTAGCTAATACATTTTTTAAGAAAAAAGAAGAACACTTGATCACATTCAAAAGTGGGAATAATAAATCACAAATTGATTATTTTATGGTTAGGAAGAGAGATAGGAAGATTTGTAAAGATTGTAAGGTTATCCCTGGAGAAAGCTTAACTACCCAACATAGATTAGTAGTGTTAGATATACGCCTTAGTTATAATATCAATAGAGGAAAAATATACACGACTCCTAGAATTAAGTGGTGGAAGTTAAAGGATGGGAAGCAAAACATATTGAAGGAGAAGGTAGGAATACAAGCATTAGATGAAATATATAGCGACTCTAATACGACATGGGATAAGATGGTATCAAAGTTGAAAATAGTAGCTAAGGATGTACTCGGTGAGTCAAAGGGGCATGCACCACCAAGGAAGGAATCTTGGTGGTGGAATGAGAAAGTACAAGAGAAAGTGAAAGAAAAACGAATAGCTTATAAGGAATTATATATTTGTAAGAACGAGGAAAACTTAAAAAAATATACAATAGCCAAGAAAGAGGCTAAGAAAGCAGTGAATGAAGTAAAAAATAAAACTTTTGAACGATTATATCAAAATTTAGATACAAAAGAAGGGGAAAGAGACATTTATAAAATAGCTAAAGCAAGAGAAAGGAAAACAAGAGACCTTAGTCAAATAAGATGTATTAAAGATGAATGCGATAGAGTACTAGTAAATGATAGCGAAATAAAAGAGCGGTGGAAGATTTACTTTCATCAACTTTTTAATGAAAGTTTAGGGGACCAACTTGACTTAGGCAATTTAAGTATTTCAAATGAGTATAGAAATTTTAATTTTCATCGGAGAATTCAAACTTCAGAAGTAGAACAAGCTTTGAAAGGGATGCAAAATGGAAAGGCCGTGGGACCGGATGATATCCCAATAGAGGTATGGAAATGTTTAGGGAAAAAAGGTATTGAATGGCTTACAAAATTATTTAATTTAATATTGAAAACAAAAAAAATGCCTAATCAATGGAGGGTAAGTAGTCTAGTTCCCTTATATAAGAACAAAGGAGACATACAAAATTGTGCAAACTATAGGGGTATTAAATTAATGAGTCATACCATGAAACTTTGGGAAAGAGTAATAGAAAAAAGATTGAGGAAGGAGACCACGGTAACCGAAAATCAATTTGGGTTCATGCCTGGAAGGTCGACAATAGAAGCTATACATCTTCTTAGGCAATTAATTGAAAAATATCGGGAGCAAAAGAAAGATCTACACATGGTATTTATTGATTTAGAAAAAGCTTATGATAGGGTACCAAGAGAAATTATATGGAGAATTATAGAAAAGAGAGGCGTTAGCGTAACATATATTGACCTAATTAAAGATATGTATGAAGATGTAACGACTAGAGTGAAGACTTCAGGTGGATTGACTGAAGCATTTCCAATAAGGATAGGGTTACATCAAGGATCAGCTTTAAGTCCCTATCTTTTTACACTAATCATGGATGAACTCACTAGGCACATTCAAGATACAGTGCCATGGTGCATGTTGTTTGCAGATGATATTGTTTTGATAGATGAGACACGTGAAGGAGTAAATGCTAAACTAGAATCTTGGCGGGAAACTCTAGAAATGAAAGGTTTTAGGCTTAGTAGAGTAAAGACTGAATATATGGAATTTAAGTTTAGCAATGCTAGACGTAGTGAAACAATTGTTAAGATAGGAGATGATGAGTTGTCTAAAATCGAGAACTTTAAGTATTTAGGATCGTTCTTGCAAAGTGATGGAGGAATTGAGAGAGATGTCTTACATAGAATACAAGCAGGATGGTTGAAATGGAGATTAGCATCGGGTGTCTTATGTGATTGTAAAGTACCTCTAAAACTTAAAGGGAAGTTCTACAAAACGGCAGTTAGACCTGCTATGTTATATGGTGCTGAATGTTGGGCTATGACTCGAGTACATGAGCAAAAGATGAAAGTTGCAGAGATGAGGATGTTAAGGTGGATGTGTGGACATACGAGGATGGATAGAATAAGGAATGAGAGTATTAGAGAGAAAGTCGGAGTTGCATCTATTGAAGAAAAACTTCGGGAGACACGTTTGAGATGGTACGGACATGTACTTAGAAGACCAATAAATGCCCCTGTTAGACGATGTGAAACTATGATAAATACGCACATTAAAAGAGGGAGAGGAAGACCAAAAAAGACTTGGTTGGCAACAATAAAACAAGATAAATTTTATTTAAATCTAGATGATGATATAGTAGGGGATAGAACTCAATGGCGTAAAAGGATCCATATAGCCGACCCCACCTAGTGGGATAAGGCTTTGTTGTTGTTGTTGTTGTTGTTGTATTTTGCCGTGGAAATCCCTCGAGGTAGCTTGCGCAAAACGAAGAGAGGAGCAGACGATGTGATGACATGAATGGAGGCGCATTAGAGACCAAGGGCCATCAAAATTAGAAAATCTAGGATTTTCTCTATGTTTTTTTTCATGTTGATTGGTTATGTACTTGGTTGTGTGGTAGTGCTAGAAAATTCCTCAAGATAAATTACTAAGTGGGAGAGGGACCCTAAGGGTCCCACGACCTCCATTGCAATCTGATATGTGATGCAAACAAGCCCGCACGTTGGCTCTGAGTGCCTTCCTCTATAACGGATAGGCTTGTTTTGCGGATCACAAGGTCAGAAAAGATTATAGAGGATTATTGAAGAGCGTGTGTACTTTGTTGAGGCAATCGGCCCAAGAATGATCGGGAGATCATAGTTTTGATGTGTGTGCCAATAAGTTTAAGGTTAGGGTGTTATGTTGTATTTGATATATGTGTGATTGAGTTTGCAGGACTTGGAGAATCACACATGGAGAACACATCCGAGGGACGAGAGCCGAGGGAGGAGGACTCCAAGGGCAAGCCGGGAAGTGGACTTCAAGGGCACACGTGAAGGGTGGCATGGAGGCAAGCCAAGGGAAGACTTGTGTGCGCATCCGAGGGACGAGAGCCAGAGGAAGATGACTTCAAGGGGCAAGCCAAGAGAGTGAACCTGAAGGCACACGTGAAGGAGAGTGTTAAGAGTGGTTGTAAGTGAGTGGGCAGTCGACTGCCAAAACTCATAGAAGGTTTTCAGCCTTCTACCAGTCGACTGGTGACCCCCCAAAAACTAGCCGTTGGCTAGCCGTTAGCTAGCAATTAATGCTAGGCCAGTCGACTGCCCCAGGGGCAGTCGATTGGTGCGGGTCTGGACAGCCTGCGAGGTTGTCCTGTTCTCTTATTAAAAGAGGACTTTTCCACACGTGAACGGTACGGTTTCACACTATAACGAAGTGTTGTTCGTGCGATTAGTTTCTCGATCTTCCTCTCTCCATTCATTGCATTCTGTAAAGAGGAAGACAACACCTTTGTAAAGGTTTCTCCTCCTGAATGAGACTTTTCATAATGGAGATGGAGTACTCGCGTGGATCCTTGGATTAGTCACCCGTTTGGGTGGATACCAAGTAAATTCTTGTGTTAGCATTACTCTCTCATTCTTTGCATATTTTTGTTTGTATTGCGCTAACCTCTGTGTAGAGAAAAATGATGAAAAAGTGCTATTCACCCCCCTCTAGCGGACGTTTTCGATCTATCAATTGGTATCAGAGCAGGGTCGCTTCGGAAGAACTCATCGTCGACCGGAGCAAAGTGAAATGACGTTTCAAGAGGGATACAGCACTACACGACCACCATTCTTCGATAGGGATGACTTCATGTACTGGAAAGGTAGAATGCAATACTATCTTATGTATGATATTGAAAACTGGATTAGTATTATAGATGGATTCGATGCAACCGTCGATGAAAGAGGAGAGCCAACACCCATGAGATCGTGGTCAAAAGATGTCATGAAGAGGGCGCAGTCAAATGCCAAGCCCACCACCACACTTCAGTGAGGGCTCTCAAAGGAGAAACTCAACAAGGTGGGGTCATTTAACAGCGCCAAAGAGTTGTGGGACAAACTGGTTGAACTGAATGAAGGGTTCAACTAGTCCAGAAGGGCAAAGAAGGACTTGCTCGTTGCCCAACTCCAATCCCTGTCCATGAAGAGCAACGAAACTGTCAGCCAGCTACATGGAAGGGTGAAGGAGATCATCAACGAACTCCATGGGATTGGAGAGAAGATTGAAAACCGGGATCTCGTCAAGTACGTTCTACATTCTTTCCCAAGAACAACTTTGTAGCATCAATGGTTGATGCCTACAAAGTATCAAGGGATTTGTCTATACTTAAATTAGATGATTTATTTTGCAATTTGAGTTGCACGAACAAGCTAATGTTTCGGCCAAAGAGAAAGGTATATCTTTTATTGCAGAAAAGGAGAAGAAGAAGAGGAAGGAGAAGAAGAAGATGGTCTACTCCTCCTCATCCGACTCAGAGGAGTCCAGTGCCTCTATGGATAGCGACCAATAGGCTTTCATGGTAAGAAAAATGCTTAGGGCGTTCAAAAGTTTTTCTAACAAGTCCTATACTAGGAAAGGATCCAAAGGCAAGGGTAAGGCAAAGGACATCATCTGCTATAACTGCCACCAAGAGGGACACATGAAGAACGAGTGCTCTCAACTGAAGAGAAGAGATGAAAAGAAAGAGGAAAAGAAGAAAGGTGACAAGAAGAGGTCGAAGGGAGAGGAGAAGAGTGCCACTAACCTCAAGGTGACTTGGGATGATCCATCATCCTCAGAGGAAGAAGAGGAGAAAGTGTCTCACTTTGCTCTCATGGCAGTGGACCACTCAGAGTCATCAGATGATAAGAGAAGCTAGAGCAGTAAGGATGAAAGCGACTCATCATCATCCGAATCAGAAGCTTCGGTAAGTGAGGTATACAACTTACCCTCCTCTACCTTAATTAAAATTATTTCTAGTACCAACATGGATTTAGCTAAAGCTAGAAGTAAGATTAAGGACTTGAAAGATGAAATTGCCATGCTTAGAGTAGAGTCTACAAACCTTAAGGAAGACTTGCATGCTTGTTCTCTTATATCACATGACTCATGCTTTGAAATTGAAAATAGGGAACTAAGGAAAAAGGTAGAGGACCTCACAAAGACACTTAGGAAATTTCAAGTGGGTTATAGCAACTTAGATATGATAATTAATAGTCAAAGGGTCGTCTATAACAAGGCCGGATTAGGATATAGGCCAAAGACCAAGGAAGTGGCTTTTGTCTCACTCATGGGTAGGATTGGTGCAACTAGGAGACAAGGGACTAAGGGAAACATCAAGAGTGGGTACCTAAGAAATTTTTAAATGATGCTTGTGGATCAAAAATCTGGGTACCAAAAGAGTATGTTTTCCATGTTGTATAGGTGAAGGTGAAGGAGGCCTCAACCATGTGGATAGTAGATAGTGGATGCTCATGACATATAACCGGAGATGTGAACAAGTTCACTGTTGGATCGAGAGATACGATAGAGGGGGGGTGAATGTCGCAAATCGTTCGGATTAAATAAAAAGAGTAAGTGCGCGGCGGAAATAGAGACAAAATAACACAACACTAACAAAGTCATTTTTACTTGGTTCGGAGCCTGGGTCGACTCCTACTCCAAGGCCCACGGTCGTTGACCGTTTACTTTGGGCAATTCTATAATGCGTAGAATGAGTACAGAAGAGAAATACAAATTGCAATAAGAAAGATTACACTTCTGTATTTACCAACTCCCGGGGTAGGCTCGAGATTCGGTGAAGCGGGAGGTCGACGGCGCTTCGGACTTGAGTCGGGAAGTTCCTGGAGCAGAGCGCGGTCGTCAGAGAGTTTGGATGTGTTGAATGAAAGCGGTGTGTTGAAGAAGAGGGTCGAGGGCCCTTTTTATAGTGCCTGGGGGCGCCCTGGTCGACGGGGGCGCCCCCCACGTGGCAGCAGATCCACAAGAGGCGCGGTCGTCGTCTTATCCCTTGAACCTCGGGATAAGGCCTTGACTGGGGCACCCTGGATGCTGGGGGCGCCCTGGTTGACCCGGCCAAACCTTATCCGCAGCGCTGAGCTCTCCTTGGTAAGGCTGGGGGCGCCCGGGACAGCGGGGGCGCCCTGAGTGCGCAGTGCAGACGCGACAGCATCTTAACTCTTCAGTTGGTTTGCCATGGGGGCGCCCGGGACAGCGGGGGCGCCCTCAGAATGTACTGTCGAGGTTCATTTGCTTTCTTTGTGTTTTGTGTTCACCTTGGGGGCGCCCGGGACACTCCAGGCGCCCTGGTCAGCAGTTGCCTCTTTCCTTTGAGGCATTCTGAGCTGCAGACACACGTTCCTTCGGTCCTGCTTCCAGGGTTAGTCCAAAACACAATAAAACAAATATTTAATTTAATTTCTACAGCTTCAGCTGTCTTGGTTCTGACTTTGGTCTCCAAAATGGAGCCCTAGGTCGAACCGACGCCTAATGTTCCCTCAAGGGGAACGCGTCCTCACCTACTCCTCTCGGGAGAATTTACCTGGTGCCAACCGGCTCCTCCAGTTGGACTTTTGCCCGGCAGTCCTTTGACAGGTCTTGAGTTGCCAAGCTGCCCGTCGCTTGGTGCCTAGCAGCCCTTCGCCAGGACTTGGTTTCCTGACAGCCCATCGTCAGGTGCCTAGCATCCCTTCGCTAGGACTTGGTTTTCGCCCAGCAACCCTTCGCCAGGACTTGGTTTCCTGACAGCCCATCGTCAGGTGCCTAGCAGCCCTTCGCTAGGACTTTGTTTCCTGCACTCTCAAGCAGCATTGTTAGACAACAAATAACCCTTAACTTTGAATCCTTTGCCAATATCAAAACAAGGTTCGATCTGGTGCTTCCTGCACCAACAATCTCCCCCTTTTTGATTATGGCAACACAATTCAAAGTTAAGGAAAAAGATAGCAGTTTAAGCATAAAGGTTAAGACTAATAAAACATATCAATTCGTAACAGTCTAAACCCAAATGTAATTTGAACAGTGAAAAGAGAGAGAGAAAAAAAATTTCTCATGCTCATTCTCCCCCTGAATAATTAACTTAACTCTTAACTTTGACCTTTCCTCCCCCTTTGACATATATCAAAAACAAGCATGGGTGAACAAGGTATCTAACAGGGATTTATGAGTTTTTCTAAGTGCTTTATGTTTTTGACAAAGTATTTTTCAAGAATCGAGTAAAAGTATTTTCAAAACTTTTTACACTTAGATAATTTACCATTATGAAAAAAATTTCAGGCTTAAAAAAAATTTACAACTTTTTATAAGGCAGAAAAAATTTACTTAGGCAAAATGTCCAAGTTTCCAAAAAAAATTTTAACTTTTAGAAAAGGAAACTTTACTTAGAAAATTTTCAAGAAATTTTTCACGCTTAGAAAATTTTCAAGAAAAGGATTTTTCAGGCTTAACAAGTTTTTAAACTTTGGAGCAAGTACTTTTTAGAAGAATTTGAAAATTAAGTGTCAAGTACTTGATTGAGAAAATTAAGTAAAAAATACCCGTTAAATACTTAAGTACTTAGAAATGATTTTTGAAAAGAATGATTTTTGAAAAGAATTGTTAAGTACTTAGAAATATTATTCAATACTTAACATGATAAAGTTAAGTATTTAACTTAATCATGTTAAATTAGGCGTCGGAAAATGATCTTGGGAGAATATGTTTTTGAAAAAGAATTAAGTGCTTAATATGTTTTTGAAAGAGTTAAGTAAGTACTTAAAACATTTTGAAAAAGAAGTTAATACTTTTTGAAGAGAGACAAAAAAAATTTAAATTTGAAAATTTTGATTCCCACTCTTCTTTCCAATCTCTCCCCTTGGATATATAGCAATAACGGAATATGTTTTGAAAGAAGTTTTGAGAAGAAATTGTGTATCAGAGCTTATGAGTTTTGAGAAAATTTTTCAAGTACTTTTGAGATAAATTATGATTTGAAATACATACGTACTTTTAGAAAAGTATTAGATTTTTTTTTTTGAAAACAAAATATTTCACTTGACTAGGTTTCTTTTCCAGTCTGACACAATCCTAGGAAACCTTGTTAACTACAAGGACATTTCCCTAAGTGTCCTGGAAATTTTCACTCTCAAGTAAATTTTTAAAAAAAATGATAGTACTTAAGAATATATACTAAAAAAGTGTGTGAACTTTTGAAGGTTCAATGTTTTACTTAACTTGGTTCATTTTCCAGTCTGACACCATCCTAGGAAACCTTGTTGACTACAAGGATATTTCCTAAGTGTCCTGGAAATTTTCCAACCTAAGTAAATGTTATTTCGAAAATAATTTCATAAGTCACACAAATTCTAACAAATAGTATTTTGAAAAACTTAGATTTTTGCAGGAGTTTGAAATAAAGCATGTTATTAAATAATTCCTTTAATTTTGACCTCCCCCTAAACTTGACTCAGTCCTGGGAAGCTTGTTGACTACAAGTACTCTTCCTTTGAGTCTTAAGATTTGAGTCAGATTAGAAGGAACTGTTTAACAAAGACATAAGTAAAAAGAAACTTTTTCTGAAGTTTTTCTTTTGACTTAGACTCCCCCTTAATTTGACACATCCTAGGAGTCCTTGAAGATCATGAAGTGGACCTTTCCTCTGTGTCTTTAGGGTTTGTCAAGATCAAAAGAAGCACTTTTGAACAATCTTCTGAGTATGATAAGTTTCAAGGAGATAAATTTTTGAAAACTCAATTTGGAATAATAACACAGTTTAAAAAAAATTTGAAATGATAATAATTTTTTCAAAGCGATAGTAATATATTAAGGTTTTTGAATCAACTTTTGAAAGCCTTATTTTGAGATGAAAATAAGTTTTAAAGCATAAGGATTTTGAGAAATCAAAAAAAATATTAAGAAGAACTCCCCCTGTATCCGACATAGACTGACTTTATCTAAGACCTTAGTGTTGACTAGGTTTGACTATGTTTGACTCAGTTGACTAAGGTTTGACTATGTTAATCATGGTTTGACTATGTTGGAATTATCCTCTGAATTAAAACACAACATAAAAGAAATTTTAATTTGAACTTAATTTTCCTGTCTCACCCAATCTAGGGTTTTCAAACAGTTAGCCTTAAAAGTTCTTGTGAGACAGGTTTGAAGGTAAAAATTAATTTTGAAAAGGAATTTTCATTTACTTTGAAAAAAGTTATTTAATTTTGAAAACAGATTTGAAAAAAAATAAGTTTAGAAAGCAGAAATTTTGAACACTGATTAAGTGATTTTTGAAACAGAATAAGTTTGAAAAATAGAAATTTTGAAAACAGATTAGAATCTATAATTATTTGAAATTTGTGTTAGATTCGAATTTGACAAAGATAATTTGAATTTGAATTTCAGAAATTGGCTTCCAGGTCTTGGTGAGGCACTAGGCCTTCTTTGGCCGTAGCCTTATGGGATCATCCACCCTTTCCTTGACAAAGCCTTTTAATGAAATTTCATTTTCAAATTAAATTAGGTCATTTTCTGGTCTAACTAGCTTGGGTCTTGGATCGGTAGCTTCGGCTGGTTTCACCAGTCTAAAGAGACCAAGTAGACTTGATCTTATTAGAGTTGGTTTCCCCAACGTACTATCATCTCACCTCCTCCCAATACTATGTTAAGTCCTTAAGCTAACTAAACCTAAGTCTAAGCATGGTAAATTGCAGAAATTAAATAAACAATCAATCAATCAAACATGCAATTTAATAAAAAATTATTTAAGTCACTTCAAAATGGTAATAATATTCTAGATTTTGGCAATAAACAATGTTATGAATTACATTTTCATATGAATTAATCATGTTGTTCATAGTAAATAATGGATTATTAAATACTGTAAATTTACCATTTGATTCCCTTTTGGAGGTCTCCCCCTTGATTTTAGCCATCTTCCCTTTGCTTGATTGTTTCGTCAGTATTTTGTAGTGGTCGCGAGCTAACCGGACAAGTTTTCGAGGATACCTTTCTTTGTCGTCAGATTCTGAGTCTGAGTTGGACTCAGGTTCTAGTTGAGGCCTCTTTTGCAGTTCTCTTGGAGTTTTCCCTGCAATAAAACTTATACCTTTCTCGACCATTATAGTATCTATTTGATTATTCAATTCTAATTTAGAAAAAGATTCAAAATTAGTTACCGTCTTAGTCAGTTCGTCGTCTGATTCTACTGGTTCGATTTCGATTCTGGATTCGAGTTCAGATTCTGATTCGGCTATCTGTGCTTGGACATCAAGTACCTCAATGTCGGAGCTCTCTTTGTAAAATACGGCAATTCGAAAATTCGGAACAGAAAAATTTTCGGGATTTTTACGGATAAAGTCTAGGGTTTCCGGCCCTACGGAAGGGGCCAAGGGGCTTTATTGTAAAAATTTAAAATTTATCAAGGGTTTACGGGTAAATTCTTAAATTATGAAAGGGTAAATAATCTAACCCTAGAGATTTAGGCAGGTGGATTAAAATATAGTGGAGGGTTAAATAGCTAAAAACCCTTATCCTAAGGGTAAGATTTGAATTTCTGAAAGTGGAGGGACCTTTTTGCAAAAAGCCCCCTTTGGTATTAAAACTCTCGGCCGAAACTTCACAGCCGCTTCACCTCACTCGCCCGCGTGCCCTAGCCGCGTCCCTCCCGATCGAGCGTCGCCGACCCTTCTCCACACGAAACCGGCCGACGACTCCTTCCTCTCTTCATCTGCCTAACCGCAGCCAAGCATGCGCCCGAAACCACCTTCTCCGTTCGGTGGAAGCTTGATCCGCTGCTCTCCTCTTCGTTGCAACCGGGCGAGAGAGAGACCGGGAGCCGCTGACCACTTGGCCTTAGTTCCCCTCTCCATGTGATGCCGAAGGATTCCCAGAGACGGAGCACATCTAGTGCACATTGCCGGTCGCTTACCACCCTTTGGTTGGGGAACGACGACGTTGGGTCGACCTAGGGCGAATCGACGGCAAACTCGAGTGAGTCCATTACAGGTTTGAGATTCTGGAGGGATAAATTGTTATTCGATTTGTCAGTGCTTGGCTTGTTTCCTTAACCTTGTAATGGTTTTGTCGATTGATTGTGCCGTGTGGAGTAGTTTTCCGATGGGTATGTTTTCGGAATTGGTAGAGGTTAGTTCAGAGTCGAGGAGTTGTGGTTGTGGTATAGGTTTTGCTCGAACTTGATTTTGTGAGCACTGTTGTGTGCCAGGAGGAGATTGATTTTGTTTGTTTTGTTTAGGCATGTTCTGGATCCCTGCTCCTGAATTGGTTTTGTGATTTTGTCAAGCTCGTGCCAATGGCTCGTTGTTATTCGATCATGGAGTATCTAAATGAATAAGTAGAGATATTGTTTTGGGTTTTACTTAAGGTTTCATTATGATTTGGATCCCTATATGGTGAGAGTGTGCAGCATGGTTATGAGATTGGTTTATGAACTTTATTCTTGAAGATTGATCTGGTAAACACATTGAAATAGGGTGGTTGACCATTGATATGGATTTGATTGAATCAAGAGTTAGCTTGGCCCTGGGATTTTGGATTTTCTTTTGATTCTTCCTATTTTCTTTTGTTGTTTTATTTGGATCAGATTTTGAATCATTTCAAATTAAGGTGTTCTATAACGTTTCTAATTGAATGTCTTGAGTCCTTGGGATAGCTACTGATCTTGGTGATGATACCATGTTGGGAATGGGAGTTTCTGAGCAGGTGATGATTTCCTTTGATTGAGTAATGTTCTCCTCCTATGCAAGCGGTTTAAATGACCAAGGATTTTCTCTATTGTTAGAGCCGGTTCCGAATTGGGATTTTGGTGATTATTGATCTGTGATGTTTAGATATTATCATTACTGTGAATATGAAAATGTGTTGATCTGTTTTGATGGAGTTGGCAGTATGAGTATAATGGGTTAGATTAATTTGAGGTGATCACTAGGTTTAAACATAAACCGAAGCCCAATATAGTAAGGGTTAATTATCTAATTATGGTTAATTAGATGAAACGATGATAATTAGAAAGATCTTAATTACTTGAGATAGCCCGTTAGCTATAAATTACATATTATTGTAGCTAAACAGTATGCCTTTGATACAGGGCATTGATTGGATTTATCCTCGCTGATTAACGGACGGAAGGTTCTTTCTGATACGAGCATCTTACGATGGAGGCGGGTACCCTTTGACTTATCTCTTATGATATTGTCATTTTGTTATGCATAGACTGTTATAGATAGCAGTAAGATTATACGCTACCCCTGGTTGTTTATGCTTGTTCTGGATACCTGTTTAGCCCTGAGTTATTATGCATGTCCTGGATACTTGTTAGTTATCCCTGGGTTATTATGCATGTCCTGGATACTTGTTAGTTATCCCTGAGTTATTATGCTTGTTCTGGATACTTGTTGTTTATCCCTGAGTTATTATGCTGTTAGTTTCATACAGTCTCAGGTATTGCCATATCTATATATATGCTTAGAGATAGTGGTGTATCTCCTGCCTTTGACCTTGAGGGATTGGTAGTTTTCCGGTCAGTATACCTTGTAAGTTACCTGTATTTCCTGTTATAGGATTTCAGACTGAGACTTAGTATACTGAGGACTTGGTGAGGGAGGTATGTGTATCTATCATACACCATCTCTGCATTATTGCATGCTGACCCACGCGGACGTTGTGGACGATGTCCTGACTGGGTACAGGTAGTCACAGCTCTACCCACGCGGACGTTATGGACAATCCTGACTGGGACTAGGGGGTGATACATGTCATTGCATCAGGGTGCTTTATATGTTTGGGGCATGCACCATCCTTGCATTGTTGCATGCTGACCCACGCGGACGTTGTGGACCATGTCCTGACTGGGTACAGTTTGTCACAGCTCTACCCACGCGGACGTCGTAGACGATATCCTGACTGGGACTAGGGGGTGACACATGTCATTGCACCATGTGCATATTTTGCATTGTGCATTGTTTGCTGCACTTGATTTTTGCACTTGTTTGACATGCATATTCTGGAGACCTGTTATCTGTGATTATATGTCTATTGGGATTCCACTGGTATTTCTTACCCTCTGTACAGGTTAGATGGATTCAGGTATGTATCTACCTCAGTATGTTCAGTACTAGTCTTTCCCTACTGTTGATATGAGTCTGTATTAGCTGAACTCTTATTGTTGGTATAACCTTCTATGCACATCTGTTGGGTATTCGCTGAGTTTATGGACTCATACCGTTGCCATATATTTTTATTTCAGGTTGAGATACTTGGAGTCGCCAGAAGAGCCCAGCAGCCAGTCCCTACCCATCGTGACGACAGGGTTATGTGTTTGTACTAGACAGTGTATTTGTTTCATAGGTCCTTAGCGACTTGTATATGTATTACGAGTGTGTCGTGTGCCCTAAGGGGTTGTTGTATTGGTTGTTCTGTCCTAAGTTGGACCGGTCCGCAGTCAGGTATGATTTACCTAGTTGTCTGGTATTTATATGTTGTGTTTATATCTATTTTGAGGCCTGAGGCCAATTAAACTGCGTGGTCGTGTTCTGTGTATGTGTAAATTGTCCGCCGGACAGGGGAGGTGCTGTCCGATTTTATATTGGATCAGCGGCTCCTGGGTCTCGGGGCGTGACACTCTTCGTGTAGGTTGATTAGTTTCTCCCGCATTTCTTTAGCACAGTTGAAGGATCCAACTAGCTTGAGTTGTTCGTTAGTTAGACTGCATTGAAGAATTGCAGTTGCTCTTGCATCAGTCTCAATTTGGTTGAGGGTTGGTTCATCCAGTTTGTCCCATGCAATTGATAGTCCATCTTCTGTAGGGAGGTGGAACCCTGTTTGAATTATCAACCAGAGATCTAGATTGTCCTTCAGGTGGGATTCCATTAGACTTTTCCAGGTTCTGAAGTTCTCGCCAAAGAATAGAGGCGGACGAACACTGTTCCATTCTTGATTGGCCATTAAGGATAAATCTTGCACACAAGGAAAAAAAAATAGAGATGTACCAAGACTTGGTCTTGGATTAGTACTGCGGGAGAGAGAGAAAAACAAGCTCAAAAGGTGTTTGCACGAATTTCGAGGTAAAATAATAATAAAATTTTTTTTTGAAAATGTTGACCTTAACAATTTTGATTAATGAAGAAAAAGTAAGAAAAAAAATTTCTCGAATTAAGATAGCACGAATTTCGAGGCAAAATATTAAAATAATAATAAAAAATTTTACGACAAGTTTTCACAAATTGATTCTTTTATCAATTCTGACTTATGGTGAGAAAATGAGAATTCAGAATTGAAAAAGGCGTAAGGATCGAGAGATAGAGACAAGATATTATTTATTTGAAAAATAAAGCGAAAAAAAAATCCGAAAAAAAAATTTCAAAGTGGTGGTTGCACCAACTTTGAATAACCCCGCTCTGATACCACTTGTTGGATCGAGAGATGCGATAGAGGGGGGGTGAATTTCGCAAATCGCTCGGATTAAATAAAAAGAGTAAGTGCGCGGCGGAAATAGAGACAAAATAACACAACGCTAACAAAGTCGTTTTTACTTGGTTCGGAGCCTGGGTCGACTCCTACTCCAAGGCCCACGGTCGTTGACCGTTTACTTTGGGCAATTCTATAATGCGTAGAATGAGTACAGAAGAGAAATACAAATTGCAATAAGAAAGATTACATTTCTGTATTTACCAACTCCCGGGGTAGGCTCGAGTTTCGGTGCAACAGGAGGTCGACGGCGCTTCGGACTTGAGTCGGGAAGTTCCTGGAGCAGAGCGCGGTCGTCAGAGAGTTTGGATGTGTTGAATGAAAGCGGTGTGTTGAAGAGAGGGTCGAGGGCCCTTTTTATAGTGCCTGGGGGCGCCCTGGTCGACGGGGGCGCCCCCCCACGTGGTAGCAGATCCACAAGAGGCGCGGTCGTCGTCTTATCCCTTGAACCTCGGGATAAGGCCTTGACTGGGGCGCCCTGGACGCTGGGGGCGCCCTGGTTGACCCGGCCAAACCTTATCCGCAGCGCTGAGCTCTCCTTGGTAAGGCTGGGGGCGCCCTGTGCGATGGGGGCGCCCGGGACAGCGGGGGCGCCCTGGGTGCGCAGTGCAGACGCGGCAGCATCTTAACTCTTCAGTTGGTTTGCCATGGGGGCGCCCGGGATAGCGGGGGCGCCCTCAGAATGTACTGTCGAGGTTCATTTACTTTCTTTGTGTTTTGTGTTCACCTTGGGGGCGCCCGGGACACTCCGAGCGCCCTGGTCAGCAGTTGCCTCTTTCCTTTGAGGCATTCTGAGCTGCAGACACACGTTCCTTCGGTCCTGCTACCAGGGTTAGTCCAAAACACAATAAAACAAATATTTAATTTAATTTCTACAGCTTCAGCTATCTTGGTTCTGACTTTGGTCTCCAAAATGGAGCCCCTAGGTCGAACCGACGCCTAATGTTCCCTCAAGGGGAACGCGTCCTCACCTACTCCTCTCGGGAGAATTTACCTGGTGCCAACCGGCTCCTCCAGTTGGACTTTTGCCCGGCAGTCCTTCGCCAGGTCTTGAGTTGCCAAGCTGCTCGTCGCTTGGTGCCTAGCAGCCCTTCGCCAGGACTTGGTTTCCTGACAGCCCATCGTCAGGTGCCTAGCATCCCTTCGCTAGGACTTGGTTTTCGCCCAGCAACCCTTCGGCAGGACTTGGTTTCCTGACAGCCCATCGTCAGGTGCCTAGCAGCCCTTCGCTAGGACTTTGTTTCCTGCACTCTCAAGCAGCATTGTTAGACAACAAATAACTCTTAACTTTGAATCCTTTGCCAATATCAAAACAAGGTTCGATCTGGTGCTTCCTGCACCAACATTCACTACTATTAGCTACCTAAGAGAAGGGACGGTCTCCTTTGAAAATAGTGGAAAATTGAAAATAATTGGTAGGGGCACCATTGAGGTATCTCCTAAAATCTCCATCCATAAGGTACTTTTAATTAAAGACATTATATTTAATTTACTTAGTGTAAGTCAGTTATGTGATGCGGGCTATAGGGTTGAATTCCATGCTAGGTAGTGCCTAATAAAACAAAATGAATCTGATAATGTCATACTAGAAGGGTATAGAGAGGCTAACTTATATTATCTTGATCTTGCTTATGCTACTAACAATTTGGCTAAGTGTCTCATGTCTAAAGAAGAAGAAGGGTGGTTGTGGCACCGAAGGCTTGGGCACATGAACATGAGAAGCATTGCAAGAGTGGCCAAGGAGAAGTTGGTGAAGGGGCTACCTATGATCAAGTATGAGAAGATCAAATTGTGTGATGCGTACCAAGAGGGTAAGCAATCAAAATCATCACACAAAGGTAAAACCCTAACCACTACTACTTTACCATTAGAGCTTTTACATATTGACTTGTTTGATTGTCATAGTACTCCCTCACTAGTAGGGAGTAAATATTGTTTAGTCATTGTAGATGATTTTTCTAGGTTTACATGGGTTTTCTTTATGAAACATAAGGACGATACCTTAGAAATTTTTATAGGGTTCAGTAAAAGGGTAGAGAATGAAAAACACCTCAAAATTAACCGAATTAGGAGTGACCACGGTGGGAAGTTCCAAAATTCAAGTTTCTCGCAATTTTGTGTAGAAAATGGATTTAAGCATGAATTTTCATGTCCAAGGACTCCTCAATAAAATGGGGTAGTTGAGAGGAGAAACAGAGCCCTACATGAAGCTGCTAGGACTATGCTTAATGCATACTCCCTTCCTAGCTACTTTTGGGCCGAAGCGGTTAATACCGCTTGTTACATTCAAAATCGGGTTTTGGTACATAAGTTTTTAGGTAAAACCCCCTTTGAGTTGTGGAATGGGAGAATTCCACAAGTCCACTACTTTAGGGTCTTTAGATGTAAGGTTTATATTTTGAATACCAAAGATGACCTAAGGAAATTTGAGTCAAAAGCGGATGAGAGAATTTTAGTTTGGTATTCATCCACTCGTAGGGGTTATAGGGTTTACAACAAAAGAAATAAGGTAATTGAGGAGTCTTCCAATGTTGATTTTGATGAAACTACAAATACCTACCCTAGGAAAGCCTCAATCGATAAGGATATGGAAGACGTCCAACCCCTTGCCCAAAGAATCAAACACCTACATTTGGAGGGCAATGATCAAGGAGGAGTAACAAGTACCCTAGAGTATGAAGAAGAAGTAGTCAATGAACCTACAACCTCTAGGCCCTTGAGACATCATCAAGATCACACAATTGACCAAATAGTGGGTGATGTCACTCAAGGAGTAAGGACTTTGTCTTATTTTAGAGACCAAACTAGTCAAACCGCCTTAATCTCTCAATTAGAACCTAAGTCTATTGATGAAGCATTGGGAGATGTAGATTGGGTCTTAACAATGCAAGAGGAGCTAAATCAATTCGAGAGAAGTGAGGTTTGAGAGTTGGTTCCTAGGCTCAATGATTGCACCATTGTAACCACAAGATGGGTCTTTAGGAATAAACTAGATGCCCAAGGAAAAATCACTAGGAACAAAGCTAAATTGGTAGCTAGGGGGTTTAACCAAGTTGAGGGATTAGACTATGATGAGACCAATGCCCTCGTAGCTAGATTAGAGTCCATTAGAATTCTACTAGCCTATGCCGCTCACATGGGTTTCACACTTCACCAAATTGATGTGAAGTCGGCATTCCTTAATGGGATTATTAAGGAAGAGGTCTATGTAGAACAACCCCCCGGGTTTGAGGACCCTATCTACCCAAGACACGTTTACAAATTGAGAAAATCCTTATATGGATTGAAACAAACTCCCCGGGCTTGATATGAAAGGCTTTCTTCATTTCTAGTGTCTAAGGGGTTTAGGAGAGGAACAATTGACCCTACTTTGTTCCTAAAATCTAAGGATAAGGACATATTTGTTGCCCAAGTGTATGTAGATGATATCATTTTTGGGTCAACAAATAATGACTTTCTATAAGAATTCATCAAATGTATGGAAGATGAATTTGAGATGAATCTTGTAGAAGAGTTAACCTTCTTTCTATGCAAGTTAAACAAACCAATGAAGGAACACATGTATTTCAAACTAAGTATGCTAAAGAAATAGTAAAGAAATTTGGCCTAGAAAATTCTAAGGTAGCATCTACCCCCATAGGAACCAATGTAAAAATGGATAGTGACCTTGAAGGGAAAATGATAGACTCAAAACAATATAGGAGCATGATTGGTAGCCTACTACTGTACCTAACCGCTAGTAGACCCGATATACTTTTTGCGGTAGGTATGTGTGCAAGGTACCAATCTTGTGCCAAAGAGTCTCATTTAGTGGTAGTGAAGAGGATCTAAGGTATGTTAAAGGTACCCTCAATGTCGGGCTTTGATATCCTAAAACCCCTAATGTTGATCTTATTTGATACACCGACTCGGACTATGCAGGATGCAAGCTAGATAGGAAGAGTACTAGTGGAGGGTGTCAATTCCTTGGGTTTTCCTTAGTTAGTTGGAGTAGTAGGAAATAACCATGCATTGCCCTATCAACAACCGAAGTGGAATATGTGGCAATGGGTGGTTGTGTCTCCCAACTACTTTGGATCATGCACACCTTATTAGATTATAAGTTACATTATTCCAAGGTCAACGTCTTGTGTGATAATGTAAGTACAATCAACTTGACCAAAAATCCGGTTCACCACTCTAGAACAAAACACATTGAAGTGAAGCATCACTTCATTAGGGACCATGTGGCAAGGGGAGACATAGAACTACACTATGTTGAATCAAAGTCAAACCTAGCCGACATTTTTACCAAGCCTCTTCCCGAATCAGAATTTACATCAATAAGAAGAGGCCTTGGAATGTGTTTTGTAGAAGTGTAGGATGAACCTTGGGGTAATAGATTGGGAAAAGTGTGCTTAATCCAATAGGATGATACATTTAGTTCACTTGTGCTTGTTGCATAATGTTGAATCATTAAAAGTATCAAAATATGAAAACTAGACCAACCATGGGGAAAGCAAGTATTTAATCAATGGACACTTTGCCCAAAGATCATGGTTCGACATTTTAAACATTCGAAAACCATTTCATATCTTATATGTTTTGTCATGTGCCTAGAAGAAATTTGAATGCATAACTAGGTTGAAATATTGTTACTTTCTTAGTGGTTTTCAACATTTTTGAAGTTTGGTCAAAAGATAAGCATGTTTAAAATTTTATATGAACTGATAGCTTTCCTTAATAGAATATATAATTTTAAACATGCCTGCAAATTTTTACCAATTTTAGAATTTTCTGGAATTTTTGGGAGGTTTCTGAAATTCGGCAGAAAAGCTGAAAAATCTAACTGAAAGCGTATCAGTCGACTGCCCCTGGGCATTCGACTGGCACGCCTGTAATCAGATTCTGAGATTTTTTTCAAAAATCCAAGTTTCTCTCATTTGATGCCATGGGTTAAGGTTGTTTGAGGTAATTATTTTGATGGTGTCAAAGGGGGAGAATGGATAGTTTAAGTTAGAATTTTGACTTAAAATGGGTTGTTTAAGTTAGTTATTTTATCTTAAATCTTGGATGATTAAAAACAGATGAAGACATGAGTTAAAGGGGAGGCTACCTCTTAGGTTTTGATATGTCATACATTTTTAAGTAATGTTGCTTAGTGTTAAGTTGGGCTTGAAACTTAACTTGGATCATGAGTAGAATTGAAAATGGGAAAAGACATGGATTAAGGGGGAGGATACCTCTTAGGTTTTTGATATGTCTTATGCTTTTCAATTGCTACTATTTTTATTGTTATTGTTGACTGGTATTTTATCCCTAAACTTAAACATATTGTCACACATCAAAAAGGGGGAGATTGTTGAGGCGATCGGCCCAAGAATGATCGGGAAGATCATAGTTTTGATGTGTGTGACAATAAGTTTAAGGTTAGGGTTGTTGGAACTTGGATGGCTAGAGAGGGGGGTGAATGTAGCCAGACACTTGAAACTTAGCAGTTTTTGATTTTCTCTGCACTTCAGAGGTTAGACAGCGGAAGCAAAACAAGTGCAAAAACTATATGCAGAAACTAAGTAACATGCAAAACACTAACGCAAGGATATACAAGGTTCGGGGATAACTTGCCCCTACTCCTTGGCGTGCCCGTAAGGTGGGTGATCCCTTGATCGTCGGCAGATCAAGCACCGAAAATCCGGATATCAAATCCTCCTTCTCGGTGGTGAAATCTCTCCACACAAATGATCTCAAATGTATCAGAAATTAAGCACAAAGACAACAAGGAAGATCTTACAGATCGCTAGCAAAGAGGATGAGAAATGTGAGAGCAGATCACCGAGCACAGCACAGCGCCACTAACGCAAGAGCTCCCAGCTCTTCGTTTGCTTGCTTATCCACTCGCCACTCCCTCCACAGACTCAAGATTATAGCTTTGTAAGAGATCGCTTCAAGTGATTCACAGTAGTGCACAACAGATGATTCAGCAAAGCTTTCAATGTGGAGAACTCTCGAGCTCCTTCTCCACTCCATGGCTTATCCTGCTTCCATCGCCAAGTCACATGCTCCACTGCAGCAGCTCCCAGCTGCTCAACTGTAACAGCTAGCTACCCCTGACCTCCTCTGGATTCACTGAATCCCCTCCAGTCGAGCCCCAGGTCATCAGCTCCTCAGCCGTTGCAGCTCACGCCAGAGAACGTTACAACCTGCGGAAGCAAACAACCAAACCTGCTCTAGCTAAAGGCATTGTTTGACTTCCCTTGGATGATCCCTGAGTCACTTGCACACTTACCAGCTCATTAGGGCAGCAAATCAACAGAGAATCAAATACTCAGTAGTTAAGAGCAGAGAAAGCAGACGTGATCAGACGTGATCAGAGCGTCTGACAGCGTGTTTGAATTTAAGTGATCGGTCACCGGACCGATCCAGGGATTGTGGATCGGTCACCGGACCGATCCACAGCTTTGCTGGGATTCCCAGCTTTCACAGCCACAAGTGCATGATCGGTCACCAGACCGATCTGACTATGCCCTGATCGGTCAGCAGACCGATCAGGGAGCTCTCCGACCAATCAGGCTCCAGCCTGATCGGTTATAAGGAGAACTCTGCGACAATTGATCATTCACTAGAACAATCTGAACAGTATCTTTGATCAGTCACCAGACCGATCAGGAGCCAAGCAGTAAGGTCCCCAAAACTCACTGTATGCTCCCTGATCGGTCACCAGACCGATCAGGAGCCAAGTAGTAAGTGAACTGTATGCACCCTGATCAGTCACCAGACCGATCAGGAGCCGAGCAGTAAGATTCCCAAACTCACCGTATGCTCCCTGATCAGTCACCAGACCGATCAGGAGTCGATCAGTAGCCCAACAAGGTCACTATGTGCTCCCTGATCGGTCTCCAGACTGATCAGTCATCTCTGGATTGGTCACCAGACCGATCCACGAGGGAACATCGTGCCAACTTCCTTGATCGGTCACCAGACCGATCCAGGCAAGGTCAAATCTCCTCTAAGTCACGAGAACAAGCCTCCAGTCCTTCTCTGACTCGTGCTTGGTCCCTCGGACCAAGACTTCATGCCCAGTCTCACTCACCGGACTTCAACCTAGCCCTCCAAGCTAGGACCTGGCCCTCCAAGCCGGGATTTCATCCAACCTAGCCCTCCAAGTTAGGACCTGCCCCTCCAAGCCAGGGTTTCATTGCCTAACCCTCCGAGTTAGGAATTTTCACACCTAGCCCTCCAGGTTAGGAATTTTCACACCTAGCCCTCCATGCTAGGACTTTTCCACACCTAACCCTCCAGGGTAGGAATTTTCACACCTTGCCCTCCAAGCTAGGACTTTCTCACACCTAACCCTCCAAGTTAGGATTTCATCAAACCTAGTCCCACTAGGTATGCCTAGTCCACAACTAAGACTTAATCTCAATCATCTCATCAACCTAAACTAAAATCGATGTCAACACCAAAACAACAATCAGGGTCAGACTGCATCAACAATCTCCCCCTTTTTGTTGTTTGACAGCCTGATTTTAAGTTTAGGAATTTGAATCCAATTATCTCAAATCTCGGAATTGTAGGAGAATCAGGATCCTCCCCCTACAACATTTAAACTCATAATCGTCCTAAACTTAACCAGCCACACTCTCCCCCTTTGTCAAACACCGAAAAGGGTGTAGACTGGATGTTAAGTTTAAACATACTCCCCCTCAATCCTAGGGTTTTCCCAAAACAACATAAGATTTGATTTAATTTTGAAAAACATATGATAAATATCAAGCATGGCAAAACAATCATATGTATCATATGAATAGCAATAAAACAAGAACTAGAAATAAACATGGAATAGCAAGTTTTACATGAAAATAGTCATAATGTCAGATGCATCATACAACATCACAATATAGTCAAGTGCAGCAAAAATCCAAGACAGACAAATAGTTAGATACATATCAATGCATCAAAGTATAGTCAAATACGGCACACGACCATAACAGTCACATCACAGGCATACAGCCATAAAGTCATACAATCAACATAGTCAAATAGTCAAATGCAAGTCACGGGCAGAGGCAGAGTACATCCATAATCAAACGTCGGCGGGAGGGTCATCGACCTGCATGGGGTCATCAGCTGTGTCATCATCAGGTACAAAGGACCCCGGTGCAGTACTACCAGAGGGTGCAGATCCATGAAATGTGTGCTGGCGCCACTCGTCATACCATCTCTGTTACAGAGAACGAACCCCCGAGACATCGGACTCCAATGCGTGAAGTCGACGATTGAAGGATCGAAACTCCGACTGGACCTCCTTGCGCCAGAGCTCGGAGATGTGACACTCATGCTGCATCGTCAGCTCCAGCTCGGAAACCTGCCAGGCGATGTCTGGATCTGGCTCATAATCATAGTCCGCTGCTGGTATGGGTGCCTCCTGATGAGCAGCAGCATCTGCTGGTGCCTGAATGTGTGCGCCCCTAGGTAGCGACCCCGCCCGTCCTTCCATTCAAGAGCCCGATCCTGTTCCTTGATGATGATGCCAGACTTGGCAAATGCCCGCCTGCCAAGTCGGCAATCCTGTCTAACCATGGCCACTGTCCTGCCCTTGGTTACATCAACACCTACTGACATAAGCCAGTCAGTGATGACGTGACCGAACGGCATATACACAGTGCGACGACTGGGCTCTCGATAGGAAATAATCGACTGAAAGATGCTCTCCATAATGTCAAAGTCAAGGCGGCAATGCATGCCATAAAGCATCAGACAGTGATAAGGTCGGATCTTAGTTAAGGGTTTTGAGGTGATCGGCAAAATGCAGTTGGTGATTATCTTGAACAGAACGTAATCATTAGGGGAAAGACGGAGGGTCGCAAAGGTCAGAAAGTCAGGCCCTAACTCATCAAGACCAACTGGTCAAGGATGGCCAAAGAAGTGCTAATATATGGCATCAGGGGTAACGCCCGCAAATGGAGCCAATAAAGGGTCAGGAAGCTCTGAGTAGATAGAATAAAAATTAGGCAATCGACGACCGCCCAGATACTCCGCCAAGATGTCGTAAGAGAAGTCAAGATTTCTCTTGGCTACTCGGGTCGTGAAATCAAATCCCCCTTGAGGTCCTTGTTGCAAGTTATTGTAGAATTCGGACACGAGATCATATGTGATTATCCGCTAAGGAAAGGAGAAAGCTGAGGTTGTAGAAGGTAATCACCTCCATAATGGAGGGGCAATGCTCAGACAGGAAAGGTCCATCAATGCTCAAGTTCGAGTCACCTTAGTTCGGGTCACCTTAGCAACTTGAGGTGACCCGAACTTTCAAGTTGCTCAGGCTGACCCTTAGTTGATTTTCTAAAGGATAGAATAAGAGTGTAAGTTAATCAAAATAATGATCACAAGATCAAGACACAGAATTTGGTTTAATCAGTAGGGTAAGGTCATGGTAAGGTCTCGGCACCAAATTGAATGGATCAAATCACGACACAAGAAAAGGAATTTAAAGTTTAAGACATTGATCAAATGAATCATAATAGAAGATGATCAAATGAAGTTAGGTTTAATCAATAGAGGTTAATCATGTGAAGGTCACAATAGGGAAAAGATCACACCACAAAAAGAAAACACAATAAGAAAGAACATGGTTAGGCTATACATTACAAAGTTATGATCTAAGCCGAAAAGAAATAGTCTTAACGCAAGCTTACTTAGGTGCCATGAAGTCGATTGACTTCGGAAGAACACGTCTCAAGTCGAGAGAAAAACCTTGCAGAGAATGGAACAACGCAGAGGATGTGCGCAGGGAAAACCAGATCACAAGCTCGCAGCTAGGAGTTGTTGAGAACACCAACAGCAGGAAGAAGACCTCTAGCAGCCACGCGCAGAAGAACTCACGCACAGGAAGAGAGGGGTTCGGCGCTAGGGCTTGGGAAGGTAAGGTTTAGAGGGAGTTAATAGGTTGGTGGATCGGTCCACCAACCGTAATTTAATGTAATCAAATGGATCACCGTTCGATTTGGGAGCACCCAAACCGATCAGGCCCTAGCCTGATTAGTCTGGCCTGGTCCTGATCGGTCAGGTGACCGATTAGACAGGCTCCTGATCGATCGACTGATCAATCAGGGAGCGAACAGTGGGTTTGGGAGGTTTTTTGTGAGCCTCCTGATTGGTCTGTGGACCGATCACCATAGGGTGCCAGATCGGTCTGTGGACCGATCCATGCTAACATAGAGAGATTTCTGTGATTAATCGTGAAGCAGCTTGATCGGTCCCTTGGACCGATCAGACATACTCCTGATCGGTTCGGTGACTGATCAGGCTCCCTGAATTTTTCTGATACAATCTGAAATTTTAGTTTCAGACTCCCTATCGTTTTCTGATAAGATCAGATGAAAATTATCGATCTTGGAAGTAATCCCTTGACTATAATTGATCCTTTAACAAGGATCAAAGGTCCTTGACAATAATTGATCCTTTAACATGGATACGGGTTCGTAATTTTAAAATTTAATTACGTGCAGCGAAAGGTTTAGCATAAATAATTTGTCAAATTATTTTAACCACGTATCTAGCATGCAACCTTATATTGTGGAGACATGATCATACATTTAGAATATTGCAGAAAGTAAACTAATTTACTTAATACCTCGCGTAACTCGTAGAAAGGGACGAGATCCAACCGTAGCGTCCCTTGGAAGCTCCGCCTCTATTCGCGTCCACGTCGGGTTTTCTTCGGGATGACTTCGCAAAGCCACGAGTTTCGTGCCGACAAGAACTACTAGATTCTCCAAAGGCACGACAAGAATACCAAGAGAGAGATGAAAAACTAACCACCAAACGAAGAACGGAATCAAGATTCCTGGAGGAAGGAAGGAGTCGCGCCCGCTTCTTCTTCTTCTTCAGCATCTTCTTGGTGGTGGAAGCTCACGGCAATGGGGGAGGGCTCTAGGGCCGGCGACACTAGAAGAGGGAGAGGGAGAGAAGGAGAGGGAGAGAGGCTAGGCAAGAATCCTTGATCTCTTAGATTAATTTCCAAGCCTTGCCTTGGTACCTTTATATAGTAGTCTCTTAATCGCCAAGTCTCCTCTTAACGGAATACAACATGCCTTGAAACAAACACCTTTTGTTCCAAGGGATGATAGAATCGGTAACCCTTCGTTTCCTTAGGGTATCCAATAAATAGAAATTTATCAGACTTAGCATCCAATTTGTCTGATACAGTCCGCTTCACATAAGCAGGACAACCCCATATCTTAAGGTGAGTTAAGTGAGGTTTCTTACTATTCCACATCTCATATGGAGTAGTAGAGACTACCTTGGTCGGGACTCTGTTTAGCAAGTAAACAGCTGTCTTAAGTACATAGCCCCAAAAGGATTTTGGAAGAGTTGCATGATTCATCATGGATCTAACCATGTCCATCAAGGTTCGGTTACGCCTCTCAGATACACCATTATGCTGTGGTGTATACGGCGGAGTCCATTGAGACAATATCCCATTGTCCCTAAGATAATCTTGAAACTCTTGACTTAAGTATTCACCACCCCGATCGGATCGAAGTATCTTAATACTTTTGTCAAGCTGTTTCTCTACTTCATTTCTGAAGTCTTTGAATTTCTCAAAAGCTTCAGATTTGTGCTTCATCAAGAACACATACCCGAATCGTGAGTGATCATCGATAAAGGTAATGAAGTAGTTATAGCCTCCTTGTGCAAGAGTTGACATTGGTCCACATACATCAGTATATATTAGACCAAGCAATTCTCCCACTGGTTTACCTTTCCGGAAAAGGGTAATTTGGTCATCTTGTCTTTTAAGCATGATTCGCATGTATCAAATGAACCGGGTTCAAATGATTCCAGAATTCCACATCGGTGTAATTTGGTCATGCATTTCTTACTTACATGGCCAAGACGACAATGCCACGTATAGGAGTCTATTTGATTATCTATTCGAGCACGTTTGTTGCTAACTTCGATATTGAAAACGTCATCGGATAAATCTAATGTGTAGATACCATTGCATAAAGTTCCAGTCCCATAAAGAATACCATTTAAAGTTATGTAACAACAATTATTACTAAAAGTTAAATGGTAATACTTTTCATTCAAGCATGAAATAGATACAATGTTCTTTATTAACGAAGGAACAAAATAACAATTATCCAATTCTAAGACAAGTCCAGTAGGGAGCTTTAGCAAATATGTTCCGATGGCAATAGCAGCAATCTTTGCTCCATTTCCAACTCGCAAATTCGCTTCTCCCTTGACGAGTCTTCTTCTATTCCTTAGCCCCTGTATGTCATTACATATATGTGAGCTACACCCAGTATCAAGTACCCAGGTGGTTGAGGAAATAGAGTGACATTCAATAACGAAGATACCTGAAGAGGATGGGGCATCGGATGCCTTCTTCTTCAAGGACTCAAGATAAACCTTGCAATTTCTTCGCCAGTGACCCTCCTTGCCACAGTGATGGCAAGTGTCTTTTGGTGCCTTTTCAGTCTTTTTGGTCTTAGTTAACTTATTGGTGTCCAAAATGGAACGCAAATTCAGAGAAGACATGATCGAGTGATTATCCTACAAATTGAGCTTATGTGAGAAGAATGATAAAGAATGCATCAACATACATTAATTAAATCCTATTTATTTTTCGAATTGAATAACCCTTTTAATCAATTCGAGAGATCGTAGGAACATCTCCAAATAGGTCGATATCCAACCATAGATAAGAACAACCATGGCTGTGGCCATCAAGTTATTCTTGGCTATGAAGGTAGGTAATTATACCGATTACATATCACATATATGTAACTATCACTTTATGCTATCAACTAATTGAATGTTTGCATAAATCATTGGGTTGTTAACTCATTAACAAGTATGCAACATTATACATAGCACCCAACTGCATCTCTCTTTACATCGACCTTGGCTGTGGCACAACAAATCGATGCTCCAAGCTTAAGGCTGACCCATTAATCAAGAAATAGTTTTAATATGGTTGGAGCTCATTCAACCGTTTAGTCAGGCTTGGATGTGTCCAACAACCAAAACTAAGGATTGACCTCAGACTCCAACTATATTAATCATAAACTAATTCCATGGTTTGAACATGTTGAGGTTCAAGCCGGGCATGGATGTGTCCATCAACCCAAACGAGAAACAAAACTCCGGTTCTAACCATATTAATGGAAGGTGTTGGCCTTAATATTTTGTAAGGAGTTTTGGGTCTTATCCTTTCTTTTCTAAGTACATTCATGACATATAATTATGTCATGTACTAACGATTTCATTAATAAAGTATGTATGTGACTTAATTTATCAAGTCTCATTAATTGAATTAGGAACCGGATTTCGTAATTCTAATTTCATACTTTATTCAAGGAATTATTTTGGGAAACAATTTCCTAAATTGTCATAATCAATTTCGGAAATAATATGTTTAAGACTTTGATTTCTCTAAATCAAATCTTCCCTTAATTCAACCACATATTATTTTAATGAAAATCTTATTTAAGAAAATTCTATAGGAAACCATTTTCCTAATTAATTTTGGAGACAACAATATGTAAGAGCATCACCTCTTAAATCAAATAAGGAAATTATCGTTTGAGAATCACCTCAAAATTTCCAATATTTGATTACATATTTTATTTATGGATTTATTAATTACAACAAAATATTTTCTTTGGGTGGCTCCCCGAGGCTCAGATACCCAAAAAAAAGAAATTTTTTGTAAATCTAATTTGGTCCGCTCCCCGAGGCGTAACCAAATTAAACATGACAATTTTATTCAAAATAGGAAATTAAATTACAACAACTAACTTTAAATTAGACGGCACCCCGAAGCTCAATCCAAAATAAAGAATTTTGATAATAATTTAAAACCAATTCGAATTTAATTGTCAATTAATAATCCATAAATTTGTCTAGACTTTCTTGAAAGAAAGTGCCCAAAATTGCGAGATTTTATAATAGGTTTTCAGAATAATTGTAAGTTTCTGGTATAAAGAAAACTTACATATTTCCAAAATTGAAAATTTCCAAAATTGGAAATTTCAAAAATTGGAAAGTTTCCAAAAATGGGAAGTTTTCACAATTATCATAAAATTTCAGAAACTAGGATATTTCAAAAGTTTGCGAAATTTCATGAGGATTTCCAAACTTTGAAATTCCTAAATCTAAAATTTATCATAATTGGAAAATGTTTCAAAATTGAGATCATGACAAAGTTTTCCGCAAAACAATTATATGATTATGTCGAACACTAACCGTCTCTGATACCACTGTTGGGACCGGGTGCATATTGACATGGATACGGGTTCGTAATTTTAAAATTTAATTACGTGCAGCGGAAGGTTTAGCATAAATAATTTCTCAAATTATTTTAACCACGTATCTAGCATGCAACCTTATGTTGTGGAGACATGATCATACATTTAAAATTTTGCAGAAAGTAAACTAATTTACTTAATACCTCGCATAACTCGTAGAAAGGGACGAGATCCAACCGTAGCGTCCCTTGGAAGCTCCGCCTCTATTCGCGTCCACGCCGGGTTTTCTTCGGGATGACTTCGCAAAGCCACGAGTTTCATGCCGACAAGAACTACTAGATTCTCCAAAGGCACGACAAGAATACCAAGAGAGAGATGAAAAACTAACCACCAAACGAAGAACAGAATCAAGATTCCGGGAGGAAGGAAGGAGTCGCGCCCGCTTCTTCTTCTTCTTCGGCTTCTTCTTGGTGGTGGAAGCTCACGGTAAAGGGGGAGGGCTCTAGGGTCGGCGGCACTAGAAGAGGGAGATGGAGAGAAGGAGAGGAAGAGAGGCTAGGCAAGAATCCTTGATCTCTTGGATTGATTTCCAAGCCTTGCCTTGGTACCTTTATATAGTAGCCTCTTAATCGCCAAGTCTCCTTTTAACTGAATAAATTTTTCATAAGAAATTTATCTTATAATTTTTTTTATGAATTATTCCGTTATGCTAGGTTTTTATTATAACTTTATTTATAATAAAAACAACCATGTCTCCCCTTTTATTATGGAAAGAAATTTCTTTATATAAATTTCTTTATCATGGTAAATCAATCCATTATTGATTTTATAAAATAAAATAAACCAATCCAAGGTTTATTTTAATTTCCATGAAAATAAATCTCTTTATATAAATTTCTTTATATAAATTTCTTTATCCATAATTTCATAAAACAAACCACGCGCGGTTTATTTTATAATTTGAACCAAACAATTTGGTTCTCCCTTTTTTATTGTGGCCGGCCAAACAAAGAGGGCGGGGACCCTCTTTGGCCGGCCAAACCAAGCCATGACCTCACGAATTAAACTCATTTAATTCGTCCAATAAGTCTTCAAAAGACTTAGCCATTTTATGCTTCCGATGCGTCTCTGAAAAATTCAGATTCGACTTATCTCTCTTGATCGGAAAATCCAATTTTTAACTCGTTTTAAATCTCTCGGATCACTCGTAGTGCGTGTGACTAAATAGGCTTTCGATTTATGTTGGTCGTCTATAATTAACCAATTATAGAACGATCATGAGTGGCACCTAGTAGTACATCATGATCCCCAATTAATCGAAAGATCAACAGTTGACCTCAGAAATAATTCTGAAACCCTTCAGCAGCTATAATGAGTCGTGCCCCATTCCCTTCACCATCTTATACCCACTTGGATCAGGACACGGTCTATGTGTGTCAGTCCCTACTAGGCTGACTACATCACACCTAGCCCAAGCAATGTCTTTCTCATCCAACGGATTCTAATTACTCTCATGTTTCTTAGAGATTCATACTCGGAACATGTTATGCTCTGGCCAGAGGCTTTGAGTAACAATCCGACGATAGGCCTTGGGTATACATCTCCTCGCAAGGAGTGGTGAATCCTTTGTAGGTTGTTTAAACATCTTCGGGCACTTCGGCTTATACCCAACCTCCTGGGTCCACACCTCCTTGGAGATGCTTGCTTAAGATGTCAAAGTATAAGTCTTCATGACCAAGATGACTTGAACACCGCAAGTCAAAGGAACATCGCACTTAAGCTGCAGTAAGAACTTCATTGACATATCTATATGTAGATTACCATATGAAGTCTTACAGCTAGTCACTCTAATGAACTAGTTCCCTTAACTAGCATTCATGTTTATCTCTGGACATCCCAATGTCACCAGCCAGTGAGAATCAGTTGATTAGTGAATAACTCATGCTAGTCTCAACAGAATTGATAGTGTCCGTATTTATCAATTCATCGACTAGGGACAATTTAAATACTTCACAATTGCACATGTAGAGATAATCACTAGTTGTGAATTCATCACAAATTCTCTCATGCTGTGAATTGTATTGCAGACATTCAGTAAATGAGTTTAAGATCTAAATCAAATACACGAACATGTATACTCAAATAGTGAATTATTCATTTATTAAAGTAAATGATTACAATCATAAGGTGATTGCCTAGGACACTTCTCTCATATTACTAACAGGTTCGACCTAGGGTTCCATTTAGGAAGCCCAATGTCAGAACCAAGATAGCCCAGGCTGTTAACTAAACATATTTCATCTATTACTGGTGCTTTGGAACTAACCCTAGTTGCAGGAATGAAGGTTGAAGGTCACTGCATCCCAGACGCCTGAATGGAGTTAGGCGCCCGAGCATACAAGCGCCTGTATGGATACAGGCGCCCCAGAAGGGCTCCTTCCAAGCAGTCTGCGAAGCAAGCCTCCACGTAAGCAAAGGAGGCGCCCGTGATCATATAGGTGCCCCAGTCTTCCCAAGCGCCCCAGTTGAAGGGATAAGCGCTGGCCAAGTCTGTGGATGAGAGTTCACGCAGATAGGCACACGTGTCAGGCATCCCATTCAACACAGGCGCCCAAGAAGACTATATATAAAGGGGTTCACCCCTTGCTTCGAGACAACACTGCTTCCAACGAAAACATTCAAGCGCTCTACTCCAAACGCTCCGTGCTCAAGTTTAAAGCGCCAACGACGACCCGCTGCTCCGATCTTCGAATCTTTCCCCGATCATCGATATTTTTAATTTAATTGCTAATATTAAATTCTATATTCATAATTCAAATTTGTAACCACCTTCCGAAATATAGAATTTCCCAACGTAAACGGTCAAGGACCGTGGGCCTTGGAATAGGAGCTGATCTAGACTCCTAACCAAGTAAAACTAAGTGTGTTAGCATTGTGTTTTATTTCCGCTGCGTATTATTCTTAGTTTTATCCGAAATTTTTTTATCGATATTCACCCCCACCTCTATCGATTCTAGATGATCCTACATTAATCTCTTACTTGTCTCGCAAGTTGGCAAATGCCAACGTCCAGGTTGAAACCCTCCGACAGGAAGTCAAACTCCTGAACGAGGAAGTCAACTCGAGTTCCTTAACCGAGTCAGTTCAAGAAGGAACCTCAACTCATGTTCAAAAGCTCCAGGAAGGGAATTCCTCCTTAAAAACTCAAGTCAAGGAACTCAAAGTTGCGTTAGTATTGGGTATGGCTTGGTGGTTTCCAAGACAACCACAGGGTCGTATCTGAGAGACCTCTTTATGTCTACGGATTAAAAATTTAGTCCGAATAGAGACCCGTCCCTCTAACGACCGCCTCGTCGTTGTGTTAATTAATCCAAGTCACAACTTGGCCAAAACTGAGGTTAAGGCCTTGTAACTTTCAGGATAAATTAACCACGAAAAAGACGACGATTGGATTGCCGATTTTTGTGTTTATCTTCGGGGTCCAGTTAGTTAATTATTATCCATGATAAGCAATCAAAATAACTAACTAACATGCATAAAATGATGAGACAAAGTAACATAGCACAATAAGACATGACAAAAGTAAACTGGAGCTCAGGAGAGTTATACCTTGTCGTTTACCTCGCAGTCTTCTACCTTATGACCCTCCCCTCCTGGACGACGTGTGGACGATGATCTACCAAGACGCGGAGTGACCAAGGCGCACTAGAATCACCTTCTTCAAGCCTCTTCCATTTGGTAGCAAAACCCCTAGTTAGGGTTTCGGCCACCTCTCCTTCTCGCCTCTCCTTCTTTCACCGCCGACCACCGCAAGATTCAAGCTCCGACCGGCCAAGAAGTAGCAACGAGGAGCTGCTAGGAAGAAGAAGAAAGGGAAGAATAAGAAGAGCTCCTTCTTCTTCCCAAAAACCCGCCGGAAACCCCTAATCCCCTTTCCTCACCGTCGGTGCCAAACAAAAAGGGCAAACCTCTGTTTTCTGGCCACCGGAGACTTCTCCTCCTTGATCCTTGCTTGTGCACATAGAGGAGGAGTCGACTGTGAGGAAAGCAAGAGAGAACAGGGAGGAAGAAGGGAGGAAAGAAGAGTTTTCTTTCCTTCTTGCCGCCGGTGCCGCAAGGTGGTTACACCCGCTGCCGACCACCCTCCGCCCGTGCCTCTGCTCCAAGACGAGCACCAGCATGCTCCTCCCTCTCCTGCTGATGATTCACGCCCAAAGGATGAGCCAAAGATGAAGAGAAACCTCTTCTTCTTCCTCCTCCTTCTTGTCGGCGCAAACCTAACCTAGGAGAGAGAGAGGGAGCTTAAGGAGGAAGGGTTTTGTGGGTTTTGTGATTAATCCGAATTAATTCACAATTAATTCATTAAACCTTGTTTCATGACTCCTATGGGGTATTTATAGGGCTAAGGTATGGATCATGAGGAGGAGTTGGTTCTTGGCCCGCTAATGGATCCAAACCCGATCCATTAATGGCGATCCATTCCACTAAAGGATCCAATTGTACTTCCTCACCAACCCCCATATTTTCATATGGGCTCCACATATTACAAGTCGTCCATCTTCCCATGTTTAAGATATCGTATGCCCGATAATTAATTTAATTTATTGATAATTAAATTAATTATCCCCTTGATCCTTGATTAGTACCACTCAACATTTTCATCATGCCAGACCATAGTCCACTTGCAAGATTTGACATGACGATCCTTTTGAGCTCATCAAGGGGGCATCATCATCCCGACTCACCAGGACACAGATTTTGTCAATAATCAATAGCACATCATATTATTAATATTATCTCCCAACATACCGGGTCTATCGATCTAACAGAATAGATTTCGCCCATTGATAAATCAAAGAAATAATAATTAATAATATATGTCCGTAATTATTTCGGGATTAAGAGATCATACTCCATAATATTATCCGAGGTCCAATCCAATTTACTAAGTCAGTACAAAATTGAATGACCTCTCTTTTAGTCCTACTCAATGTACACAAAATACACTAGTGTAATTCTATGGTTAAGATAAACTACACCTAATTACACTACAACCATCCTGATGGTTTGTCCAACTCCATCTCGGTTATGAGCCTCTTTCTTATACTTCGACAAGGAACCTGATAACATGATCTTCTGTGCGACACCATGCACCATGTTATCTACAATGCCAAGCATCAGACAGTTTGTGCACATAGTAATATAAACATGCACTGTGTGATTTTACGATTCTCTTAAAAATGTAGATGTATCCTAACCAAAAGCAAGGCTTTTAGTATACATCCTAACAGTTAGAACGGTTTACTTTGGGTTCCAAGAATCTTGACATGATTCTTGAAAAACAGAAGTCAGTTCTAAATTGATCCGGACTGGGCTATCGAACCAACTCGTGATACAGATCTTATTACTCTATATTGAACCAAACTAGAACCCGAGTCCAAGCATGGGTCCCTAAGCTGAGTTTGAACAAACAAGCTGAACCAAACCAATATTGTATCCACAAGGACAAGATTCACATCTTGCCTAGCCCATATCGAGGCTTCAGTCCAGGGGGAGCCAATATAAAAATCATTTTTGTACTTATATGATTTTTCTTCCTTCCTTGAATTATTGCTTGATTTTTTTTATTTTTTTTATTATTCTACTTAGACTTAGGAATGGTTAGTTAAGGATTAGACTTAATTGAGACATGAACAACATAGTGTTAGGAGGAGGTAAAATGATAGTACATTAGGGAAGCCTGTCTAAGGAGTCAGGTAGGTTAAGGCGTATACTAATTGGTCTGTTTAGTCTGGTGGAACTAGCCGAAACTACCTCTCCAAATCCTAAGCTAGTTAGACTAGAGCGTCTCAAAAAGTAAATTGAAAATGATCTTTCGTTAAAAGACTTTGTCTAGGAAAGGGTTGTTGATCCAAGAAGGCTACGGCCAAAGAAGACCTATGTGCCTCGCCAAGACCTAGAAGCCAATTATTGAAACTCACTTTTAAATTACTATTTGTGAAACTCAAATCTAACACAAGCTTTAATTAAATCATAGAATTAACATAAAATCAAAAGATAAAAATAATACATCTTACAAAATAGATAAGGAAACATGTTTTGTCACTTAGAATTGAGTGAGATGTCTAGGATCTAATAATATAGTCCAACCCAACCAACCAAATTAATTCTACCCTTAATATACCATTTAATCAAATTAAACAAATTCCAAAAATTAATTTCAAAATTAATTTCACTTAATGTTTTCAAAATTAATTTCACTTAATGTTTTCAAATTAAAATTCCACTTAATATTTTTAAAATTAAGATTCCACTTAATTTTTTAAAATTCCACTTAATATTTTCAAAAATTAAAACTCAATTTTTCAAAATTAATTCAAACTAAAATTGTTAATCTAAGCTAAAAACCTGTCTCACAAAAGGAACTCATAAGATCAACATGCTTGATAACCTTAGATATGAGTGAGACAGATTAGGCAGTGAAATTCAATCAATCTATTCTTACTTCTACATAAATGGATCCAATCAAAAATACTTTATGTGTAGGAACATAATAATTTGGACTAGTGGATGTTAGATAGTAGATGCTCCAAACACATGACTGGGGATAAATTAAAGTTCACCAAAATTAAGTTCAAAGACCTAGGCTCAGTGGCATTTGGCAACAATGCCACACTTAAGGTAATTGGGTCAGGTAATATTAAACTAAACTCTGATTTCATTATCAAAAAGATGTTGCTATTTGATAACTTTAAATTTAACTTACTTAGTATTAGTCAACTGTGTGATACTGGTTATGTAGTTACCTTCACCAATTCTGACTGCCTGATTAGGAATCTATAAGACCTAGAAATTACACTTAAGGGTAATAGAAAAAACAATGTCTATACAATTATCCTACCTGTAACACCTAAATGTTTTCTAACTCAACTAGAAGAAACCAATTTATGGCATAGAAGACTGGGCCACACCTATACAAAGTTAATTTCAAAACTAAGTCAACTTGGACTAGTTAAAGGGATACGAATAATTAAAAACATTGAAAATACTATCTGTAGTCCATGTCAACAAGGTAAACAAACTAAGTCAACACACAAATCAACTCAGTCAGACTTAACCCAAGCCACACTTGAGCTCCTACACCTAGACCTATTTGATTCACATGGAGCCAAGTCACTAAGCGGAAACCGGTACTGCTTAGTAATTATTGACGATTACTCTAGGTTTACCTGGGTTAGATTCTTAAAAACCAAAGATGAAACATTTGACTCATTCAACAATTTATGTAAAATGCTAGAAAATCAAAATGACACACAAATTAAAAGACTTAGGAGTGACAACGGGGGGAATTTGAAAATTAAAGATTTAATGAATTCTGTAAAATTAATGGGAATATCTATGAATTTTCATGCCCTAGAACCCACCAACAAAATGGAATAGTTGAGAGGAAAAATAGAACTCTTCAGGAAGCCGCTAGGACCATGCTCAACGAATACAACTCATCCAATCATTTTTGGGCAAAAGCGATAATCACAGCCTGTTACATTCAAAATAGGGTCCTAATAAATAAAAGACACAACAAAATCCCTTATGAACTTTATTACCACAGACTACCAAATTTACATTATCTAAGGGTGTTTGGGTGTAAAGTACACATTTTGAATACTAAGGACTACCTAGGAAAATTCCAATCAAAATCAACCCCAGGAACTTTTATAAGAGATTCAACAACAAGTAAGGCATATGGGGTCTACAATAAAAAAAAACCCTTAAAATTGAAGAAACAACAAACTTAATATTCGATGAGGAAAATGTAACAAAACCTACTATCAACCTAAACAACCCACCAAGCCCTAATACGTCAAATAATGATCAAGAAGAAATTGAACCAACTACTGAGTCATTAGTTGAACCAATAGCTTAACCAACCCAAGTAGTTGAACAAATTCCTGAACCAAACCTACCTGCCGGACCTGAGGCTAAACCTAGTTCTAGTAGAACTAAGAAACCCAGACAGAATCATCCATCTGACCAAATCTTGGGTGATCCAACCTTAGGGGTCAAAACAAGGTCTTCCTATAGAAATCATAGTCAAACTGCACTAATTTCAAAAATAGAACCTAAGACTATAGAAAAGCCCTGCCTGACCCAGATTGGATCATTGTGATGCAAGACGAACTAGCCAAATTTGAGAGAAACCAGGTTTGGGACTTAGTACCTAAACCAGAAGGTAAGTCAGTTATAGACACTAAGTGGGTATTTAAAAACAAGCTAAATGATCACGGTGAGATTGTGAGAAACAAAACCTGCTTAGTAGCTAAAGGGTTTAGTCAAATTGAAGGGTTGGATTATGATGAAACTTATGCCCCTGTAGCTCGACTTGAATCAATCAGGATGTTACTAGCTTTTGCAGCCCATAGAGGCTTTAAATTATACCAATTGGATGTCATGTCTGCCTTCCTTAATGGATTCATAAAAGAGGAAGTATATGTAGGGCAGCCTCTAGGATTTGAGGACTTAGATAATCCTAAGCATGTGTTCAAACTTAGGAAAGCCCTTTATGGGATAAAACAAGCACCTAGGATCTAGTATGAAAGACTATCCACCTACCTGATTTCTAAGAGATTTAACCAAGGCCAAATTGACTCAACCCTGTTTGTTAAAACCTTAGAAAGAGATATTTTTATAGACCAAATCTACGTAGATGATATAATTTTTGGGTCAACTAATTCTAATTTTTTAAAAGATTTTGTTAAGATTATAGAGAGTAAGTTTGAAATGAGCCTAGTAAGTGAACTAACCTTTTTCCTAGGTCTCCAAATAAAACAAACCAGGGATAGTAACTATGTTCATCAGTCCAAATATGCAAAAGAATTAATCAAAAAATTCAAAATGGAAAACTCTAAGGATTTAGGTACTCCCATGGCCACAAATGTCAAAATAGACAATGACCCTGAAGGTAAGTCAGTTGATTTAAAACTATTATAGAAGTATGATAGGTAGTTTACTATAGCTAACTTCTAGTAGACCCGATATCCTGTTTGTAGTAGGAATGTGCACGAGATACCAAACCTGTGCTAAGGAATCTTACCTAGCTGCCATAAAAAGAATTCCTAGGTACATAAAGGGTACCCTAAATGTAGGTATCTGTTATCCTAGGACCTCCAACTTTGATTTATTAGGATACTCTGACTCAGATTATGTTGGATGTAAACTAGATAGAAAAAGTACAAGTGGGAGTTGTCAATTATTAGGACACAGTCTAGTCAGCTGGTGCAGCAGAAAGCAACACTGTGTGGCCTTATCCACAACTGAAGCAGAGTATGTTGCCCTAGGAGAATGTGTAGCACAACTTTTATGGATGATGCACACCCTTAAGGATTTCAAGCTAGACTATGCCCAAACTAAAGTATTCATTGACAACATAAGCTCAATCAATCTTACAAAAGAACCCTATTCATCACTCCTAAACCAAACACATTGAAGTAAAACATCATTTTGTTAGGGATCACGTAGACAGGGGTGAAATCGTACTAACACATGTGGACTCAAAATCTAATCTAGCTGATATCTTCACCAGACCCTTACCTGAGTCTGAATTTAACTTACTAAGAAGACAGTTAGGGTTATGCTTAGTAGAATAGGACTGTTTCAAAAAAATTCAAAACTAGTATTTCATATTTTAAAAAAATCATTTTTCTTATTAAGTTTTGAATTTTAAAATTCTTTTTCGACTTAGATTTTTTAAAAATTACCCCTTTTAAAACTAGGGTTTTTCTACGCAATGGACTTAGCCTAGGACTTAACCCTAGAAGCCCTGACCGGGGGTTGGGCAATAAGTCCTGATTGTGGACTGGGCACTGAAGTCCTAATTCAGATGATCGGGCAGAAGTCTTAGCCGGTCGGGAGCTACGGACAGAAGTAGAGACGGGTCAATGAACGGACATCTCGAGATCCGGCAATCTCGGAGGCCGAGCAAAAGTTCAACCGAAGGAGCCGGTTGGCAAAAGGTAACTTCTCCTGAGAGGAGTAGATGAGGACACGTTCCCTGAAAGAGGGACCATTATGCATCGGTTCGAACTAGGATTCCATTTGGAAGCCCAAAGTCAGAATCAAGACAGCACAAGCTATTATATGTACTTAATTTTACTATTACTGTTGTTCTGGAACTAACCCTGGTTGCAAAAGCAAAAGTCTCGGCCAACTCTGGATGTCCAAAGGGCCACGCACTTCTTTCTGGAGCCTCCTTGGTCACAAAACTTCGTCTTAGCATTTTTTTTCATCACAGAGAATGAGTAGACAGATGGGAAAATTGTTGTTCTGAACTGCGGGGTCGACACACCTTTTATACACTCCATTTGGGCGCCCTATAGCCCATTGAGACGCCTCACAAGTGGTTCATTCTGATCTAAAACTATGAACTCAATGCAGGGATAAAATCCTACATCCTAGGCACCTAGGAGCACTGAGGCACCTAGGATGTTTCAGGCGCCTAGGATGGGCACCCTCAACCAAGGGCGCTCTTCATGTAGGGCGCCCTCCATATAGGGTACCTGGGTTCAGTCGCCCAGGAATCCCTATCCCAGCCTTTGTTTGTTTTGCGTTTGCTCTCCTATCTTGCCTCCAACTCCAGGTTCTTGCAAGACAACCAAACACACAATAAATAGACTAACAATCTTAAGCCTTAATGATTGACAGTCAGAGCTATTAGGTTCTGCCTTTGGATTTCAAATGAAATTCTAGGTCAAACCAACGCCTACAATTCGCTTTCTCGGGGAACGCATCCTCACCTACTCCACTCTCGAGAAGTTACCCTAAAGTCCAACCGGGACCTCCAGTTGGCCTTTTGCTTGGCCTTTAAGACTCCCAGATCTCAAGACGTCCTCGACCCGTCTCTACTTATGTTTGTAGTCCTCACTCGGCTAAGTCTATTGTCCGATTCTCGATCAAGACTTCGTGCCTAATTCCTTGAACTAGGACTTCGGTGCCCAACTCTTGACCAGGTCTTCATGTCCAATCCACGACCAGGACTTCGTGCCTAATTCCCTGAACCAGTACTTCGTGCCCAACCCTCGGCTAGGTCTTCATGCCCAATCCGCGACCAGGACTTCGTGCCCAATTCCCCGAACCAGGACTTTATGCCCAACCCTCGGCTAGATCTTCGTGGCCAATTCCCCAAACTAGGACTTTGTGCCCAGCTTTACTTACCAGGTCTTCAATGCCTTGACAAGGACTTCTTTGCTAGTCATCTTAATCTTGACTAGGCTTCTCTCTGCCAACCATTAAGTCATGTTTGGCTAAGTCCAGATATGTTTAATCGTTCTGCCAAACATCAAGTCCTGTTTTGCTTTTCCCTTCGTCAAACTGACCAACCCTAGGTTCTCTGCTAAACATCAGATCCTGTTTGGCTAACCCTTATTCTAACTGACACAACCTCGATGTATTGTTACACATGTCAAATCTAGGTTTGATCACTCCGCCAAACATCAAGTCCTGTTTGGCAAACTCTTGGTTATCCTGACCAACCCTGGGTAGTAACTACTCTACCAAACATCAAGTCCTCTTTGGCTAACTCATGATCACTTTGATCAGACCTTGGTATATTGTCAAACATCGAAACACTAGGGGTTAACTATTCATGTCTGATGTTTATTGAACCAATAGATAGAGGGGGGTGAATATCTAGTTTCAAAAATTCTCGGATTTAAGTAAGAGTGTATGCAGTGAAAAGAGCAAACACAAGCCGAACAAGCGCTAACACATTTGTTTTTACTTGGTTTAGAGTCAGTGGTGACTCATACTCCAAGACCAACGATCCTTGACCATGTACGTTGGGTAATTCTATAAGTCGTAAAAGATATTACAAAGATACAAATTTAAGTACATAGAAAATAGCAAATTATACTGACAACTTTAAGTAAGAGGTGGAAGTAGCGCATCATTATCGAAGCAACATTTCAATGTTTCTGGATCACTTTAGAGTAGCACACTTGAGCACAAAAGCTATAAAAAACTAATGTTCAGAGTCTGTGGTCGAACTCCCTTATAAAGAGGCATACGGGTGCCCAATGCCTATAGGGGCACCCCCAACGCTGTGATCAAGCTGTGTCCCAATCCATTCCATGGTCAAAATTTATCCTTCTCGGGCACCTGAGAGACTCTAGGGTGCCTATGCTGCTAACGTGGAGACTCAAACCACCATGCGCCAACTTAGCCTCGCCCAGGCTGAGTCACTATCATAGGCGCCCGAGACCTCTCGAGCGCCTATGTTCATGGGTGCCCGAGTCCTCTTGGGCGCCCTAGATGCGGCCAGTCTCCATCTTGTTTACCTGCAACACAAGGTTAGTCCAAACACAAATAATATATAAAGTGGATGCATGTACAGCAGCCAGTGTTGGCCGATCCTGACTTTGGATTTCTACTGAAATCCTAGGTTGGACTAACGCCTACCGTTCCCTCTTTCGAGGAATGCGTTCTCACCTACTTCACTCTGGAGAAGTTATCTATTACCAACCGACATTGCCGATTGGACTTTGTCTTAGCCTATAAAGATTCTGGATATTTAGACGTCTATACTCAACCTGTCCCTACTTTTGTCCGTTGTTCTCGCTCGACTAAGACTCCTGCCCGATCTTCCCGATCAAGTCTTCGGTGCCCAATCCTCTCAACCAGGTCTTCGTGCCTGGCTTCACTCACTAGGTCTTCGATGCCCAACCCTCAGTTAGGTCTTTGTGCCTAGTACTCGACCCGGACTTCATACTCAACCTTACAGGTCAAGACTTCATGCCTAGGTAAACTAGGAATTTCCTGCACACTTAGTGAACCACATTAGATCCAAATGCATACTTAACTTTGAACCCTTTGCCATTATCAAAACTAGGTTTGATCTTGCGCTTCTGGCACCAACAGGGTATAGTTTAATTTGGCAGGGTTATCGAAGGCTGTTGACGGTATCCGAGCAGCAATCAGACGTGTACATATTGATTGCCATGACATTCCTTAAGTTTTTTCCATAAACGTATCATTGCTCTTTTTTAATAATTTATGGAGCAAAAAATAGTATTTTTGTGTCATTGCTCATAGGAACTTATTTCATGTCATTCTAAGCTCTCTATGTTCATCTGCAGCATTTTGAACGTATAAATTTAAAAAAAAAGAATAAGTTTTGTGATGAATCCATGAATTTGTCACCAATTGGTGATGAATCCCAAGATTCATCACCAATTGGTGATGAATCTGGAGATTCCTCATAAAACTTAATTTAAAAAAAAATAAATATGTTTAAAATGTGACAAATGAACCTAGAGAGCTCAGAATGAGATAAAATAAGTCTTTATGTGTATGTACCGATCTCCTGATCACGTAAAAAGCCTATAGCATGAATTTCACCTAATATATTGAGATCAATGATTGTTTTACCTCAAAAAGCCTTTAACATTTTCAAGCTCTAACTTTTTTTCATGAAGACATTGGAGCATCATATTGTTTAACAATGGAAAAAATATATTTAGTGAAATTCATGTTTGAGGTCGTTTATATGATCAGGAGATTGATACCAACATATAGAAACTTGTTTCATGAAATTATAGGCACTCTAGGTCCATTTATGGTATTTAAAATGCATTTATTTTTGATTTTTTAGAAATTAAATTTTACTATGAATCTTAGAATTCGTCAGCAATTGGTGACAAATCTAGTGATTCATTGCAAAACTTATTTTTTTAAAAAAATAAATAAATGTGTTCAAAATGTCGCAGATGGACCTAGAGAGCTCGGAATCAGATAAAACATATTTCTATTTATTGGTATCGATTTCTTAATGACATAAATAACCTCAAATATAAATTTGACTCAATATTGTTTTCAAAAATTTTTGGAACAAAAAAAGTATTTTCAAACTTATTCATATTAAAAAAATTATAAATCTCAATATATTGGGTAAAATATATATTTGAGATTGTTTATGTCATTCCGAGCTCTATAGGTCCATCTGTGGTATTATAAACGTACTTATTTTTTTTAAAAAAAAATAAGTTTTTCGATGAACCCCTCAATTTGCCACCAAGACGTATCTAGAGATTCATCTCAAAACTTTTTTTAAAAAAAATAAATGCATTCAAAATGTCACAAATGGACCTATAGCTTAGAATGAGAAGAACAAGTTCCTATGAGTTTATATCAATCTCTTGATCACATAAACGGGCTCAAACATGAATTTCACCAAATCAATTGCGATCAACAAATTTTGAAACAAAAGAGTAAATTTTCAAACTCATTCGTGTTAAAAAAATTATGGATCATTGTATATTTGGTAAAATTTATATTTGATGTCATTAATGTCATCAGGAGATCAATACGAATATATAGGAACTTGTTTCATCTCATTATAAATTCTCTAGATCTATCTGCTATATTTAAAAAATTACTAATTCTGCGATGAATATGGAGATTCATCGCCGAATATGGATGAATTTTTCAATGAATAGGTTTTCATCAGAAAACCTTAAATATCCTCACTTACCTGATCCCCCCTGTTGGTGCAAGATGCATCAATGATGTCTTCCTCTAAGTGTTTCAATGTTTAACAATATACTTAAGTTAGTAATATATGTTAGACCAAGGGTTAGTCAAAGTGATCAAGGGTTAAACCAAATAGGACCTTGTGTTAGGTAGGGTAAACCCAGGTTGATCAGGTTGACAAAGAGTTAGCCAAACAGAACCTGATGTTTGGCAGAGTAGAGAATACCCAGGGTTTGTAAAGTTAACCAAGGGTTAGCCAAACAGGACCTGATGTTTGACAGGATGATCAAACCTAAATTAAATCTGGTTAATATACTGAGGATTGATCAGTTAGAACAAGGGTTTGCTAAACAACATCTGATGTTTAGCAGAAAACCCAGGGTTGGTATGTTAGACCAATAAGTCCGCCAAACAGGACTTGATGTTTGGCAGAAAAGAAGTCTAGTCAGGATTAATATAACTAGCAAAAGAAATCCTTATCAAGGTAAAGAAAAGTCCTAGTTAACCTAGGCAATAAGTCCTGGCCGAGGACTGGGCACCTAATACCTGACCAAGGGTTGGGCACGAAGTCCTGCTTCGTGGAATTGGGCAATAAGTCCTGGCCGAGGGCTGGGCACCTAAGACCTGACCGAGGGTTGGGCATGAAGTCCTGGTTCATGGAATTGGGCAATAAGTCCTGGTCGTGGACTGGGCATCGAAGTCTTGATCCAAAAGATCGGACAAAAGTTCAACCGGAGGAGCCGGTTGGCAACTTCTTTAAGAGGAGTAGGCAAGGGTGCGTTCCCTGGGAAGGGAACATTAGGCGTCGGTTCGACCTAGGGTTTCGCAAGAAATCCAAAGTCAGAACCAATCATTAAGGCTAAGGTTATTTGTATATTTATCTTGTCATTGATTGTCTTGCAAGTACCTAGAGTTGAGGGCAAGACAGAAGAGCAAACATAGGGAAAATGACACTTGGAAGAAGCATCCAGGGCACCTGAATGAATACAGGTGCCCCCATGCTTCCAAGCGCCCTAAAGGTCATGTGCCTGAATGAATACAGGTGCCCTGGATAGTCTAGGGAGCCCTGGACTGGCTTCTTATCAGCATCACGAAGTTAGCGGTTATGGATGATTTTTTGACCGCCTATAGGGCACCCCAAAGGCTCTAGGGCGCCCGAGATGAAGCTATAAAAGGGGCTTCGACCCCTCAACTCAAAACAACTCTCGCAACATCATTCTAAGCATTCCGAGCAAAGAAAAAGCACTGAAGTCAAAGCTCTGCGACCAAGGAGACTCCAGGAGAAAGTGCGGCGCACTTTTGGACTTCTAGATTGGTCGAGTAAACTTTTGTTTGGTTTGATTTTATTTTACAAGTTCGCATTTTTAATTACATCTTTTTTCTTGTAAAATTGAACTATAAGACAGGTTTCTCCACCTCTGGAAATTTCAGAAATGAGACCACTAGTGGACGGGTGCTACCCGTAATTAGGCCTTGGATGCACTAACCCCTGGGGGGTTGGGAACCAAGTAAATCCCGCGTGTACGAGTGTATTTTATTTTCATTCTTTATTATTTCCGCTGCTACTAACTCTCTGATTAGAACGAACAAACATCAAAGTCAACGAAGAAATTTTTCAAGTCGATATTCCCCCCCCCCCTATCGATGGCACCGGTCCTACACCCCCTTGCCCATGATCTATATTCTCTCCTCTCATTAGGGTGGCGGAGACTAGTTTTCGAACCTCTCCACCGACAATCTCCTCTCGGTAAGAGCTCTCTCGCTCTCCCCTTGCCCTTTTCTTCTCTTTGTCGCTGGCATGGGTTCCTCAGTGGTGATGGTGTGCTTGCCAAGGGTAGGTGTGTTGTCCTATATAGGCCAAACCAGCCTTAGGCTACCGCGGCCAACCCTGGCTAGCCCCTGCCAACCCTTGCTGGTCCCGATCGGCCCTAGTTAGCCCCGGTCAGCTTTGGCTAGCCCCGATCGACTCTAGCGAGCCCCAATCAGCTACTGTAATGCATGCCTGGCAGCCGCTGCTAGGCATGATCAGTCATCGACTGGTCATGTCTTTCCCAATGCAATTGCGGGTGTTTATATTTATGTTGGTTTGTCTTTCTATTTGTTATTGTAATATCTTATAGAAATATTGCTTGTGAAGGTCTATATTTGGTGTGTTTAGAGACATACTTGTCTTCATTGACCATTGTTAGGTATATCTATTCCTGTTATTTCAATAATGATACGATAAGTGTATTATCTAATGTTTTTATTTTGTTTGTTAGCTTTTCTTGCAAATTATTTGTATGTGAATTTATACATATTGACCATTAGTGTACCCAATTGGAAATAGATAAAATGCAAAATGAAATAAGTTGAATGTATAAAAAAATTTTACCTAATCGTCAAGGTTTAACTGATGAGTTTATGACTTGACCAAATTTTTGAATTTTGTATTTAGTAATGTTGAGTATATGAATTGCAATAACATAAGGTTTCTGTGCAGAAAATGTCATAACGGAAAATTTTTACCTTGCGATGAAGTTGAAGAACATCTTTATAGATTTGGTTTTACACCGAATTATTATAATTGGATATATCATGGTGACCCATTCATATATGATGAGAATTAATGATAAAACATACAAGTCTCAATTAGTAGCAATCAGAGTAATTATAATCAATTAAATTCATATCAGAGGATGGTAATTGATATAGTGGGTCAAAATTTCATTCTTGAACTACATGGTGCAAGTTCTAGTTATCCTCCAATAGCTAAATATATGATTACGACTTATACATCACCATTGGAGGAGGTAGATGTAACACCCAATAATCTTCTGGTATTATTAGGGTTTTTTTAGAATTTTTCTAGCATTTTTCGAAATTAAAATAAAAAGAAAAAAAATTAGAGGGTCGACTGGTACCATTGAAAAGAAGTGGTATAGAGCAGCTGGTTAGTGCTTTAGTGTTACAACTAAGAGGTCTAGGGGTCAAATCCTGGCCAAGCTAATAAAATTAAAGTTTTTACTTTATTTTGGCTGATTAGTACTTTAAACATGATTATGAATTGTTAGTTCAGCAAATAGCGAAATAAGAAATTTTAAATTCTCCCAGTTGGTTTAGCATTATAAGAAATCACTAATTAGTTAGTTAGTTAGTTAGTAGCGATCCGCCTTAAAGCTTAGTACCAGAAGGTGGGTCGTCACAGAGTGGTATCAGAGCAAAAGGTTTCCACCCTTCCACCACACTGACATCAAGCATCAATCCTGCCGCCTGCCAAGTAAGAAGTTCATATGTTGTAGTTTTTGTATGCTTTTAATTATTGATTGTTAGTATCAGTAATGCATGATGATAAGAAAGTATGTTAGTATTATTGCATGCTAATATGTGCATGGAGATAATGAAGTAAGTTAGTAAGAGATAATGAGCTTTTATTTTTGTGTGCTATAGAGTAAGAGGATGCCAAGAGGACGTCCTAGAATTGTCCAAAACGAGGAGCAAGCTCCTAAAGAACAGGAGTCAACAGAGTCAGTACCACCACCAGACCTTCAAGGAGTGGTGGCCCAGCTTCAGAGGCAACTTGCTGAACAACAGCAAGTCATTGCCACCTTGATGGCTAACCAGCAGGCCACTAATCAGCAGGCCACTTCTGCTACCCCTCTAGTGGCGCCAGTGACGCAAGTAGCAGCACCAGTAGTGACAGAGGTTCCCCCAGTACCTCCGACAAGAGAAGTAAGGCAAGAGGCATATCTGATCCAGTGGCAGAGACTGAAGCCTGAGAATTTTTCTGGCACAAGTGAACCATGGGATGCTCAGGCATGGTTCAAAACAGTGGAGAGTATAATGGAGTTACTGGACTGGCCCGAGGTGGAGAAGATAAAGTGCACATCTTTCTGCCTTACTGGAGATGCTAGGATATGGTGGGAAAGAGTGAAAGCTAAGAGGAATGTGAATCAGATGACCTGGGCCGACCTTGAAGCAAAATTTCTGGAAGAGTACTTTCACATGAAAGTGACAAACAAGCACTATGATGAATTTACTGAGTTCCGCCAAGGAGATCTAACTGTGGATGAAGCAGTGAAGAAGTTCAATCGATTAGCTCGCTTGTGCCCGGAGTTAGTCAGTACTGAAAAGGAAAGGGTCAGGTTAATGCTCAAGATGCTGAGGCCTCAGATAGCTCTGAATGTGACTGGCGGTGGTAATAGACCACAAACTTCAGAAGAACTAGTAAGTAGTGCTCTGATCACTGAACACTACTTAAACAGTATAAAGGCCACACGTGTGCAACAACAACAGGCATCAGCCCAGAAGTCCCAAGGAAATCCTCAAAACCAACAAAATTGGAAAGGAAATTCAGGTAAGAGGAAGCAGTGGGATCAGAAGTCTTCTGAGGGCAACAAAGGGGGCACGTCAAGCAAGCAGCTCAAGTATCCCCCTTGCCCAAAGTGTGGGAAGGCACATCCTGGAGTATGTCGTTAGGGCATGAGCGGATGTCATATTTGCGGAGCAGAAGGGCATATGATGAAGGCTTGCCCTAACCGGTCGAGGGTTGGCGGGTGTTATATCTGTGGAGTAGTAGGGCACCTGGCCAAGGCGTGCCCTAAAGCAAAGCCACCTCCACCACAGCTTCTTCAGTACGGGGGTGGACCTGCTCAGCTGCACCAGATGCAGCCAGTTATGGAGGGATCTTATTACAGTCAGGCGAGAATGGAAGCCCCACCAGCCGCGACCAACGCCAGGGTTTTCGCCATCACCAGGGAAGAGGTGGCAAATGCTCCTAACATGGTCACAGGTCGAATACTCATCTCATCTCAATATGCTATTGTGTTATTCGATACTCGGGCAACCCATTCTTTTGTATCCATGCTGTTCACTAAAAGGCTAGGAATCCCATCAGAAAGTTTGGGTCAGAAATTTTTAACAACCTTACCGTCAGGGGAAGTAATGGCCTCTACTCAGAGGCTAAGGGCAGTACCAATCTGGATTTCCAACCGAGAGCTCTATAGTGACTTGGTAGTCCTTGAGATGAAGGATTACGATGTCATTTTAGGGATGGACTTCTTAAGCAAGTATAGTGCTTCTATAGACTGCCGCAAGAGAAAAGTCAAGTTCACACCAGAAGCAGAACCTTCATTTGAGTTTATCGGAGACCCAAGGAGAAAGACAAAGAGGTTCCTATCTACCTTACAAGCTCAGAGAATGTTAGAGAAGGGGTGCTCTGGTTTTCTAGCTCATATAGTGGATGCAAGTCAAGGAGAAAGATTGAAGAGAGAAGAAGTGAGGGTAGTCTGTGACTATCCCGAGGTGTTTCCTGAAGAGTTACCAGGACTCCCTCCCAATCGGGAAATTGAGTTTGAAATTGAGTTGGCCCCAGGAACCAACCCAATTTCGAAGGCACCTTATCGCATGGCGCCAGCAGAACTGAAAGAATTGCAAGAACAGTTGCAAGAGCTGCTTGACAAGGGTTTTATCCGCCCTAGTCATTCACCTTGGGGAGCTCCTGTATTGTTCGTTAAGAAGAAAGATGGATCTATGCGAATGTGCATAGACTATCGAGCTTTGAATAAAGTAACCATCAAGAACAGATATCCTTTGCCAAGGATAGATGATTTATTTGATCAGATGAAGGGAGCCACAGTGTTCTCCAAGATAGATCTGCGATCAGGTTACCATCAGCTAAGAGTGAAGGAGAGTGATGTACCAAGGACTGCTTTCAGTACAAGATATGGGCACTATGAGTTTGTGGTCATGCCCTTTGGAGTGACAAACGCCCCTGCAACGTTTATGGATCTAATGAATAGAGTGTTCAAGGATTTTCTGGACAAGTTCGTCATTGCCTTTATTGATGATATCCTAGTGTATTCAAAGACTTAGGAAGAACATGCCGAACACCTGAAGATGGTATTGCAAACCTTACATCAGAAAGAGTTGTACGCCAAATTCTCAAAGTGTGAGTTTTGGCTTAATCAGGTGGCATTCCTAGGCCACATCATTTCCAAGGAAGTTATTATGGTAGACCCAGCCAAGATTGAAGCAGTTAGTAACTGGAGTTGACCAAAGAATGCCAGTGAGATCAGAAGTTTTCTGGGTTTGGCAGGGTACTACAGAAGGTTTGTAGAGGACTTTTCAAAGATAGCCTCTCCACTTACAGCCCTTACCAGAAAGAATAAGAGGTATGAGTGGACTGAGGACTGTGAGCAGAGCTTCCTTGAGTTGAAGAAGAGACTGACCAGCGCTCCTATCCTTACAATACCCGAAGGTGATAAGAGCTTTGATATATACAGTGATGCATCAAAGCTAGGACTTGGAGCAGTCCTGATGCAAGAAGGCAAAGTCATAGCTTATGCTTCCAGGCAACTCAAGGACTATGAAAAGAATTACCCCACTCATGATCTGGAGTTGGCAGCTGTAGTCTTTGCTCTAAAGATATGGAGGCATTACTTGTATGGAGTGCAGTGTAAGATTTATACAGATCACCAGAGTCTGAAATATTTCTTCACTCAGAAAGACCTCAATATGAGACAGCGAAGGAGGCTCGAGTTAGTGAAGGACTATGACTGTGAGATTCTTTACCACCCTGGTAAGGCAAATAGAGTAGCAGATGCACTGAGTAGAAAGACTTGTGCCACTTTGATGTCCTTATCATCATTGGCACCACCATTACAGAAGGAGATAGTAGATTATGGAGTGGAGATTATTGATGGGCAGCTAGCTCTATTGACACTAGAGTCAACTTTGCTTGAAGAAATACAGAAAGAGCAAGTTGAGGATTCTGATATCCAAAGGATCAAGCAAGAGATGCAAGAAGGAGAGAGTAAAGAGTTTAGAGTATCTGACAGTGGGGTACTCTACTATGGTGACCGTTTATGTGTCCCCAATCATGAAGAGCTGAGAAATAAAATTCTTGAAGAAGCCCATGGAACTCCCTACTCAATGCATCCTGGTTCCACTAAGATGTACCAGGATTTGAAAAGAAGATTTTGGTGGTCAGGGATGAAGAGAGACATAGCTAAGTATGTCAGCACCTGCCTGACATGTCAGAGAGTTAAGGCAGAACACCAGAGACCAGGAGGTGTCCTATAGCCCATTCAGATTCCAGAGTGGAAATGGGAAGACATAGCCATGGATTTCATAGTTGGTCTACCAAAGACAACTAATGGCTATGACGCTATTTGGGTGATAGTAGACAGATTGACCAAGTCTGCCCACTTCTTGGCAATCAGAGTGTCTTACTTGATTGAAAAGTTAGCCCAGTTATATGTGCAAGAAGTGATCCGACTACACGGAGTCCCGAAGACCATTATCTCTGATAGGGATGGTCGTTTCACGTCACACTTTTGGGAGTGTGTACAGACAGCGTTAGGCACCAAACTGAAATTCAGCACAGCTTTCCATCCCCAGACTGATGGACAGACAGAGAGAGTGAATCAGGTTCTAGAAGATATGCTCAGAGCTTGTGCATTAGACTTCAAGGGCAGTTGGTGCAAGTATTTATGTTTAGCTGAGTTTGCCTACAACAACAGTTACCAAGCCACTATTGGTATGGCACCCTATGAAGCTCTTTATGGTAGGAAGTGTAGATCTCCCCTCTGTTGGTATGAAGGTAGTGAGAAGAAGGAAATGGGGTCACAGACTGATCTTATAAATGATACCACAGAAGCTATAAAGAGCATCCGTCAGAGGATTGAGACTGCTCAGAGTAGGCAGAAGAGTTACGCTGATGTACGCCGTAGGCCGTTAGAGTTTGAAGTTGGGGATACAGTTTTCCTCAAAGTAGCTCCTATGAAGGGTGTGATGAGATTTGGCAAGAAAGGCAAGCTAAGTCCTCGATACATAGGACCCTACCTAGTGACGAAAAGAGTTGGCAAGGTAGCTTATGAGTTGGAGCTACCTCCAGAGATGTCAGCAATACACAATGTGTTCCATGTCTCAATGTTAAAGAAGCACGTCCCAGATGCCAACCAAGTGATTAAGCCACAGATGGTACAAGTTCAAGAATATCTCAGTTATGAAAGTCGACCTATTCAGATAATAGATCGAGCAGATAAGAAGCTGAGGAACAAAGTGGTACCATTAGTGAAAGTCTTATGGCTGAATCAGAAGTATGAAGAGGCAACTTGGGAATCAGAAGATAGCATGAGGCAAAGGTATCCAGAGCTATTCTAAGTTCGAGGACGAACTTTTTATAAGGTAGGGAGGATTGTAACACCCAATAATCTTCTGGTATTATTAGGGATTTTTCGGAATTTTTCTAGCATTTTTAGGAATTAAAATAAAAAGAAAAAAATTAAAGGGTCGGGTGGGGATTGATCTCGCCACCACCCTATAAGCCAATCCCTAAGCAAGTCCAAGTAACCAGCTGGGCTAGGGTATCAAGCACAAAAAAGGATGAAACGAAATAATATTATAGTTGATTTAGCCCGTTTCATGAAGAGGTATTTAAACTTCCACTTAAGTTGAGTTAAGACCCCATTAGGGCTTGGAGGAGGCCCCGCGAGCAGGGTGGGAGGCTGCGAAAAACATGGAAGAAAAGGAGAGTTTTCTCCTCCTTCTTCCTCTTGAAGTAGAAAACCTAGGGCTTCTTCCCTAGGGCCAAGGGTGAAGTTTTCTTCCAAAGGAAGAGGAAAAGAACCCTACGCTAGGAGTTTCGAGATACTTAGTGAGTTTTCTTCAAGAAAAGGGTAAGTAAATCACTCACCTGCAATAGGAGTAGCTTCGCATGTAGTTTTCTTGTTGTAGAACCTTGATTTTGTAATCTAAGTGCATGCTTGGAGAATATTATTTATGGTGTGATTTAAGTTTCTCAAGAATACATGTTTTTAATCATAGAACTTGAATTGGAGTAGATTTTATATGTGTGATCTAAGCATGAAAGGCCAAGTTCTTGAAAAGTCCCAAAGATGAGTTTTGGGTTAAGGGCACGCAAGGTGCTTGATGAAAGTTCCAAGTGAGAAAGGTAAAGTTTTGTAGTGCAAAAAGTTATGCAAAAAGAAAGTTAGCTTGATAAATACAAGCATTATGAGTAAGAAAGTATTTTACTTTTGTAAAGTGACATGTACCGGGCAAAAGAGAGGCCCACAGAAAGTTAGAAAGAAGCTCTAATAGGGTGCGGTGGCTAGCTACCCCGAAACCTATTAGGGATGCGCGCATTGGTACATTGATACCATGGTACATTGTCAAGGCCTGAGAAAGTTGATTATTATTTTGAAGTATATGAGTATATGTAAGTGTTTTCAGTTTAAGCATATGTTTTGCTAAGTATGTTAACATTGTTATGTTACAAGCATGTTAAAGAGCAAGAGCAAGGAAGTTAGTGGTTTAAAGTATGGAAATGCATAAGTAGCAAGTCTCAAAAGAAATTATGAGCATGTTAGATTTGCCAATGTTTTAATGCTAGTAAATGTTTTCAAGCATGATTGAGCATGATAAGTATGTGAAAGTTTCCATGTGTAAGTATTTCAAAGTGCATGTGTTTTGAAGTAAGCATTATTTGAAAAGAGCATGTTTATCCCTTATCGTTTGGATTTGTGAGTTAGGATTTACTTACTAAGCAATTTGCTTATTAGTTGCATTTTCCTTCTATTGCAGATAAAGGTAAAGAAAAAGCATAAGTTAAAGAGGCGAAGGGACTTGCTTTGATGTTCAGTGGCGGCGGAACCGTGGAAGAGATCTTTGGGCTAAGTCTTGTAGAACATGTGTTTTGGTGTTTTGAAGTGGTAAAATGAATGACTTTGTTTAAACTACGCATAGAGGTTATGTTTGGTACAAACTCTAGAGTGTTTTGCTTACGTTTTGATAGTTTTGTTAAATCTCGCAAGGATTCTAATTTCAAGTTATTGGATTCGTTTTGAGTTGCTAAAATGTTCATAAAACTAGTATAGAGTATAGAAATGGAGTTATGTCTTTGTATGTCTTGGAAGTATATGTTTTGTGGATCGTTGGAGATGATTTTCAGGTCTGAAATGCAGGTTTTCAGGCATGCCAGTCGACTGGTTCAGAACCAGTCGACTGCGATATCGAACAGAACCTACTGTTCGATGCACCAGTCGACTGCCATGAGGCCAGTCGACTGGTGCCGGGCACGGAAAGTTTCTGTGGCCGATACCAGTCGACTGGCTATATAGCAGTCGACTGGTACCATTGAAAAGAAGTGGTATAGAGCAGCTGGTTAGTGCTTTAGTGTTACAACTAAGAGGTCTAGGGGTCAAATCCTGGCCAAGCTAATAAAATTAAAGTTTTTACTTTATTTTGGCTGATTAGTACTTTAAACATGATTATGAATTGTTAGTTCAGCAAATAGCGAAATAAGAAATTTTAAATTCTCCCAGTTGATTTAGCATTATAAGAAATCACTAATTAGTTAGTTAGTTAGTTAGTAGCGATCCGCCTTAAAGCTTACCAGAAGGTGGGTCGTCACAGTAGAAGTACCACCGGTTGATGAAACATATTTTCAATTACCACCGGTAGAAGTGTTGAGTGCTACTGATGAGCTATTATAGTCTGGGTGTGACAGTCATAATAAATTATCTCTCACCGCAAGATTATAAAATATCAAGGCAGATCATAATGTGTCGTATGATTATCTTAATGATTTTATTTAAGTTATTAGAGAGACATTGTTGCATGATCACATACTGCCTAATGATTTTTATAGTATAGTGTTTCATTCTTAAATATATATATTTTATCTGTTAATGCTCACTATTTTTTCTATAGGGAATTAGAGTTAACATCTTGTCATTGCAGGGTTTACACGCTCTCTCTTATTTCTTAGCAAATATAATATGTTTTTACATATTATTCATTATGTATCAAATTTGTATTTACTTAATCCTATTTTTTGAATTTTTAGCATAGCATTCAATGAGGTAGACATAGACGGAGATCTTAGGGATAGTCTAATACAGCACCGGACACTGTATCTATGTCCCCCCCTGATCAAGCAGGACTGTCGCATACACCTTTTCCAGTACCATCCCATGTGTTGGTGCCTTGGTTAGTTTTGATGTGATCAACCAAGTTAAGTTAAGTCCTGTTGGTTTTTGATCCCTCTGTCTAAGTGTGCAGGAACATAGGAGTGGAGGAAGTCGAGCGTAAGATAGAGTGGATGAGAAGGATTGCATGGGGAAGTGAGTCGATAAGCTCGGTGCATCCGAGGGACATAGAAGCTACGAAAAAGTACACCGATAGAATGAGAAGGACGTGCACGATGTTCAAGAGATGATAAGCCGGAAGGAAGGATGCTCGAGGGGCAAAAGGCAGAGTCGGGTTCGGGTGAGCCTAACTCTGGTTGGCTAGAAATCACCCAAAGAAGACCTGCTGAAATTTGGTCAATGAGCTGCTGACCAAAGGCTTCTCGAGTGCCCGTATGGATACGGGCGCCCAGGATCTCGGGCGCCTGAGCACTCGTGCACCCCTGTGCATATAGGCACCCGAGAGTCCATAGTTATCAACCAATCTACCGTTTGTGACCGTTGCATTATGGATAACTCTCAGGCCACGTGTCAGGCACCCTAAAGCACTCAAGCACCCTAGTACTGCCATGTCAGCAAACGGATAAGTTTGACCGGGGCTATAAATAGGCCCCTAGAGGTCAGCATCAACTCATCTATCAACTGTATACAATTCATTTCATAGTTTTCTTCTGTCTTGTGCTTTATAGTCTATAAAAGACTTCTCCTCCAGAAGGAGATTTTAATTGTGAGCATCAGTCGTCTTGGAATAGCAACCACCTAGGTTGTAACTAAGTAAATTTCTGTGTCTAAGCATTTTACTAGTTTAATTTGTTTATGTTTGTTTTAACTAATTATTATAACTAATCTGAATTCTTTGTGAGACTGCACAAAAGATTTAGTTTTATTTTACAACGACAATTCACCCCCCCCTCTTGTCGATCCACCTTGACCCGATAAGTGGTATCAGAGTCAGGAAGCTGCAGAAGGACTAACCGCCAACTGCAGCAAATTCTAAAGAATGATTGGACTAGTGATCTATCTTCCGAAGTTTGAGGGGGAGCTCGGAGCATAGAAAAACAAATTGAAGGTATTTTTTACTACTGATTACGAATGATTACTAACAATGAAAAATGATTTTTCAGCTCCAAAAGATAACGAAGGGAAAAAATCAAGGAACCTGACTCCTGGAAAAAAAAGGAGCAAGCTGATGCAATAGCAAATGGAAAGGCGAAATTCCATCTGCTAACTATCCTCTCAGAACAAGATGTCAATCAAATCAGGAAGTATGACTCGGCAAAGGAACTTTAGGAAAAGATCTTGGAATTGTATGAAGGCACCTCGGAGGCAAAAGTGGCATGACAAGACATCCTGCAAAGCCATCTTACCAACCTCTGAATGGAAGACAGACAGTCAGTTGCTTAACTGCACGCTAAGGTAAATGAGCTAATGACGAGCCTTGAGAATCTCGAAGAAATGGTGTCAAGTCACGATGCTCAACGGCACACACTAAATGCTTTCCCAAGAATCCCAGATTGGACCTCAGTAATCGACGCATATTTTATTTCAAAAGATCTTGAGGTAAGTACTCTAGAACAACTATTTTTGGTTTTAGAGCTTCATGAATCTGGGTGAGTAGGGAAGAATAGGAAAACGGACAACGTCGCTTTGAACGTGAGGAGAAAGTAGATTGAGGAGGAGTTGTCAACGGATGATGAAAATACAGCAGAGATGGTAAAAAACCTTAAATGTTTTTTTAAAAGGGCTAATAAATTTTCTAAGTTTTAGTGTAAAAGATGATCGTGTACAGTCCGATGCTATAATTGTAAAGAGGAAGGTCATCTAAAAGACTAGTGTCTCAAACTTACGAACCAGCTAAAGAAGAAGGCGTTGAATGCCACCTGGGATGAGACCTCGTCTGATGAATCGAAAGTCGAAGAATACGCTGGACTTGTGTTGATGGCAAATAATCAAGAGGAAAGCATTGAAGAAGGGGGAGCTACGGCAGAAGAAAGCAGTGACGAAGGAGGAGTCCCTATTTTCGAAAGTGACTCGGTAAGTGAGGTATGTTTCCTCCCTCATAATCAACTGTACTCAGGTTTAAAAGAAATGCTTAAAGCTAATCTTAAATTAGAAAAAGAGAATCAAATATTAAAAATAAAACTGACTAATGAATGTTCTTTTGATGTTTCTGATAAACTGAAAAATGAAAATATTAGTTTGAGAAATTTAGTTGAAAAACTAGAATTTGATATTGCATGTTTACGCCGAAAGAAAAATAGTTATCCTGATAATATGAACTGATATATTAAAAATCACAAGGGTCAACTTAGAAAAGTATCTAAGAACTATATTCTTACAAAATTCTTTATTAACACCATAGATAGGAACTTGTTTTGAGATCCTAAGTCTTTACTGAATTAATTTTCAGGCATTATATGTTTTAGTGCTAACAGTTTTTTTATTATTTTTTTTCAACAGATTATTTACTGGCTTTGAAAAATGAATAGTAGCGAAATTTTAAATTGATAAAATTATGTTTATATTTTTTTCTCAATACATAAACGTTTTTTTACTTACTGTGAATTTTTGAGATTTTTTGATTATTTTTTGAATTTTCTCAATTTTTCATTCAAAATTCAAATTTTAAATTTTAAAAATAAATAAAAATTTATTTTTCTAAATCTGATTTTTCCGAATCTATATGTGACTTATTTATAATGACAAGGTCGCACCAGTGTACCTCCGGTACTTTTCGACCTACCACCCTAACCTTCTTAACTTTTGACACCTTGTCCTTGGTTAAGTTCTTCCTCTTCCTTTAAATGGCATTTCCTTGTCATTTTTGGCCATCCCCTTGTTATAGTCATATGGCATCATTGCATATGACTTTTCCATAGCATTTGATTTCATAGATCGGTATCCTAAACCCGATCTATCATTGTCGGGATTTTGACTACTCACCACCATGCCTAAACCCTTAGATCCAATAATGAATCTATCTAGGGTTTTCTCAAATTTATCAAGCTTTGTCCTCAAGGCTTGATTTTCCCTCTCTAGGTTCTTAACCTTAGCATCACCATGTCCATCTTGGACATTCCTAGATCTACCCATTTGTCTAGATATGTGTCTTTCTTTCTTTGGATTAATGTCTTGGTCCTTAGGCCTAAAAATTCTAGGTTTATCATGATACATAAATTCCCTAGGGTTTTGATACACAACATTAACCCTATTTTTATCATGATATCTAAAACCAAAATTATGCATACGTAAATAATTTTCATTATTTCTAGCATGCATGGAGAATTTGAAGCATGCTTAAAGTTAGGGATTACCTCCCTTACCCTTGTAGCTCCCCCTTGATGTGAGCTTTTCTTCTTCTCCTTCTCCCACTTCCTTAAATGCTCCAATTTCTTGAATTCTCCTTTCCTTGAGCATTTGGTGTGGTAGTGTCCTAGCTCACCACACGTGAAACACCTAATGTGCTTCATCTCCTTCTTTTCCCTATAACCCATGTTAGATGTTAAATAAATTGATTTGGATTTAGGGTTTACCTCCTTTTTACCTAATGGACACTTGTCCTTGTAGTATCCCTTCTTGTTGCACCCAAAGCAAATAATGTGATCTTTTGACTTTGCTTTGGTGGATGTGGATGCTTCTTCTTGCTCCGGTATCGAGGATGATCTCTCCTCCCCCTCAATCTTTGAAGTGGAGACCTCTTCTTCTTCCTTTGATGAAGTGAATGGTTCTTTAAATTCTTGTGCCACTTCACTTGAGGATATGGTGTTGGAACCGGATGGCTAGAGAGGGGGGGGTTGAATATAGCCAAACACTTGGACTTTAAGCTTTTCAAAGTTCTGCACTTAGATTTGTTAGTAGAACAGCGGAAGTAGCAAACACAGAGTATGCAGAAAAATAGAAAACGAAAGCAAACTAACACAACTAGCAAGATTGCTAACAAGGAGGGTTTACAAGGTTCGGGGATAACTTGCCCCTACTCCTTGGCGTGTCCGTAAGGTGGGCGATCCCTTGATCGTCGGCAGATCAAGCCCCGGTGAACACCGGATAGTAAGCAACCTCCTTCTCGGTGGAGAAACCTCTCCACAGCGTTTCAATCAAGGATATAGGTTTAAGCACAATGAAACACAAGAAAGATCTTACTTAGCACTAGCAAAGACAAGAACACAGCAAGCTTCCTCCTGAGCTCCACCCAGCAACGATCTCACGCAAGAACCCTTTCCCCGTGTCTTCTCGCTGTTGGACTCGAAGCCTCTTGTTCTTTCCTCCAAGTGCTCAAGCAAGGGATGATTGCTTCAAGATTACAATAGCTTGCTCAAAGTGATGGAACTTCAGAACACGCAAGCAAGATGTGGAGAACACAAAGTCGCAGCAAGAACTCAAGCAGCAGAACTCTACTCAGCCAACTCTTCTCCGCTCCTTTTGTTCCTCCACTGAGTATCAGGTGACACCATCTCCCTGCAGCCTCCAGCTGCTCACCTGCAACCACCAGCTACCTCTGAGCTCCTCTGGACTCCCAGAGCCTCCCTCAGACCAGCCCCAGACAGCAGCTCCAGCCAGCGCCAGTGCCCGTTGCAACCTGAGATAGAAAAACAGACAAACCTGCTCCAAGGAAAGGACTCCATTGACTCTCCTTGAGTGTTTGAATCCTTTCCTGTCACCTGCAGCTTAATCAGTCTATTAGGACAGTATATCAAGCAGCAAATCAAGCATCAGAGATGAAACACAGAGAATCGGATACGTTCAGACGCGATCAGAGTGTCTGACAGTGCATTATGAATTAAAGTGATCGGTCACCGGACCGATCAGAGAGCCTCCTGATCGGTCCCCAGACCAATCAGGCTGGGTCTAGACCGATCAGGCTCCGTCCTGATTGGTCCCCAATGCTCAATTAGAAATCACGATTTCTTTGGGACTCTCCTGGATCGATCACTAGACTGATCCCAGGTTGTGGATCGATCACCAGACCGATCCACCCCTTTATTGGGCGATTTCTGAGCTTGGCAGTCCAAACCTCCTGATCGGTCACCAGACCGATCAGGGAGCCTCCTGATCAGTCACCAGACCGATCAGGTCATGGCCAGATAGATCAGGCTCCGTCCTGATCGATCATAGGGAGGAACCTGCGACGCTGGATCATTCTCCAGAATGATCTGCACAGTGATCCTGATCGGTCACCAGACCGATCAGGAGCAGATCAGCATGAGAACTCAACCTCACTGTTTACTCCCTGATCGGTCACCAGACCGATCAGGAGCCAAGTAATGGGTGAAACGCATACTCCCTGATCGGTCACCAGACCGATCAGTCATCGCTGGATCGGTCACCAGACCGATCAATGAAGGAGCACCGTGCCAACTCCCTGATCGGTCACCAGACCGATCCAGGGCTCCAACCTAGCCCTCCAAGCTAGGGTTTCATCCAACCTAGCCCTCCAAGCTAGGACCTGACCCTCCAAGCCAGGGTTTTTCAACTAACTCTCCAGTTGAGACTTTTCACCTAACCCTCCAAGTTAGGACTTTTCACCTAGCCCTCCAAGCTAGGACTTTTCACCCAACCTTCCGAGTTAGAACTTTCCATACCTAGCCCTCCAAGCTAGGACCTGATCCTCCAAGCCAAGGTTTTTCACCTAACTCTCCAAGTTAGGACTTTTCACCTAACCCTCCAAGTTAGGACTTTTCACCTAGCCCTCCAAGCTAGGACTTTTCACCCAACCCTTCTGAATTAGGACTTTTCAACACCTAGCCCTCCAAGCTAGGATTTTTCATACCATGCCTGATCCCCAATCAGAACCTAATCATAATCATCATAATCATCATAACCATTAACCTAAACTAAAATCGATGTCAACACCAAAACAACAATCAGGGTCAAACTGCATCAACAATCTCCCCCTTTTTTTTGTTTAACAAACTGATTTTAAGTTTAGGGATTTTCAATCAATTTCTCAACTTCCAGAATCATAGGGGAATCAAGATCCTCCCCCTACAATATAATCATCCTAAACTTAACCAACCAACACTCTACCCCTTTGTCGAACACCGAAAAGGGTCTAGAGGGGCTGTTAAGATTAACCATACTCCCCCTCATTCCTAGGGGTATCCCAAAATAATAAAGATTTGATTGATTTTTGATAAACATATGAACACATATGATAAGAGCAGGGCATGGTAACATAAACATATGTATCATATGGGCAAGGCATCATAAGCAACATCATAAGCATGCATAATAATATAGAATGAGGCATATAGACAAATAGTAATCATGCGAACTCATATAAGCCAACATCCTAAACATGATAAGGCAAGCAAAATATCAGTGCATCCAACCAAACAACCAAACAGATGCATATCAATGCATCGAAGTCAAACAAGAATGGCACAAGGCCAGAGAAGTCAGGTCACTAGGCATACAGCCTGAGAGTTATACAATCAAAGAGATTAGAAAGACAAATCACAAACAACCACAGAATGCATCAGTCATCAGCGGGGGGGTCAGCTTGCATAGGATCGTCCATCGTGTCATCGTCAACAGCAAAGGACCCTGGTGCGGCACTACCTGAAGGCGCATCTCCCGAAAATGTGTGGCGGCACCACTCATCGTACCAGGTCTGCTGCAGTGTACGGATCCCAGAGACATCAGACTCCACTACTGTCAGTCGGTTCTCGAAAGATCTGAATCCCAAACGGACCTCCTCTCGATAAAGCTCTCGCAGATGAAGATCATACTGGATCGTCTGATCCAACTCGAAAATCTGCCATCGGAGATCCGAGTCCCGCTCATAGTCATAATCATCAGCAGCAGAAGCAGCAGCAGCGGGAGCCTCCTGAGGTGCAGCAGCATCAGCTAGTGCCTGAAAATGTGGTCCTCCCCCAAGTAGCTCACTGAGTCCTCTCCCATCCTTCCAAACCAAGGCCCCATCGCGGTCCCGTAAGATGATGCCGGACTTAGCAAATGCCCGCCAGCCAAGTCTGCAATCCTGTCGGACCATAGCCACTGTCCTGCCCTTGGTGACATCAACACCTACTGACATAAGTCATTCGGTGATGAGATGACCAAATGGCATATAGACTGTGCAGCGACTCGGCTCTCTATAAGATAGAATGGACTGAAAGATGCTCTCCATGATATCGAAGTCCATTCGGCGGTGCATGCCGTAGAGCATAAGGCAATGATAGGGACGAATCTCAGTTAAAGGCTTGGAGGTGATGGGCAAGATACAATTTGTGATTATCTTGAAAAGGATGTAGTTAACAGGAGCAAGTCGTAGGGCTGTAAAAGTTGGAAAATCAGGACCCAACTCATCGAGACCGGCCGGGCGGGGATGACCAAAGAAGTGCTGATAGATATCATCAGGAGTAATGTCCACAAAAGGGGCTAGCAGAGGATCAGGAAGCTCAGGATAAATCGAATACAGGTTGGGTGAACGTTGACCACCCAGGTACTCTGCTAGAACTTCGTAAGAGAAATCAAGGTTCATCTTGGCAACTTGAGTAGTGAACTTGAAGCCCCCCTGTGGTCCCTGCTGAAGATTGTTGTAAAATTCAGAGACGAGGTCATAATTGATAGTTCTCTCCAGAGAGAGGAGAAAGCCAAGGTTGTAAAACATGACTATCTCCATGATCGACGGACAATGTTCAGTCAGAAAAGGGACATCTATCGATCAGCAGGGTAACAATTTGAAAGTCCTTGATTGGAAAGCCTGCTCACAGGCGGCATTTGGAATGTAACGACCCGGAAAATTCTCATAATATTTCTTTAAAATATTGAGCATGTCTAGATAATTTTCTGAGGGACCTAGAAATATTAACTCAAATTTTAACCTAGAAATCCATGTTTTCTCATTTAAATTGGGGAAAATAGGCACTAATGGGCCTTATATGGGCTTTCTAGTACCATGATTATTGGTGAATTTTAGGTAAAAATTTATAGAAATATAAAGGGGTTTTAAAGAGAAATATTAACATAATTATGGGGGAATTTTTAAGGGATTTTTGAAATAATAGGGAAATAAAAATAAAAATAAAATAGAAAAATAGTGCATGCACCAAGGATTGAACCTTGGACCTCTTGTACAACCATGCATGCTCTAACCAATTCACCTAGCAAGGGAGTGCTATGAGGAAATGAAGTAGATTATGGTTAAGGCTTAGGAAAATGAAGAGTCATCAACCATGACTCTTCACTTACCCTCCTTAATGTGCTATAAAGAGGGGGAATGGGAGTTTCTTTCTTCCTTCCATCAATTCCATTTGTCTTCCTCCTCCTCCCTCATCCTAGCCGAAACCCTCAAGAGGGATTCTCCCTTGGAAAAGGTTCACCTAAGGCTCCATCTCCAAGATCCAAGGCTTTTACAAGGATACTAAGGCTAGGGGTGGTCAAGAGGCAACAAGATTTCCATCCTTCTCTCAAATCTAAGGTCTATAATCAAGATCAACCAAAGTAAGACTCCCTCACCTATGGTATAATAGTTCCTTGAATTTTTTGCATAATATAAAGTTTGGTTTTAGGTTTTGATGTTGAGAAAACCATGTTTTGGACCCCTATGGTATTCGGCCACCATGAGTTTTGAGTCCATGATGATGTTAAAAATCTTAATTATGCTCTCTAATGTGCTCTCATGATGTTTAGAGAATAAATATAATTTTTGGAAATTTTTGGGGTACCCTAAGACCCTTTAGGGTTTGGGACCATCATAAGGATTTCCATGGCTAGGGTTGGATTTAACTCTTCACTCATGTATCTTGTGTACCCTTATGATACAAGGGGAGGTTGAAGGGATTTATGTGAATTTTCACAAGGTCTTGTGACCCTAAGGGTTTCGGCCAAGAAGGGATCTAGGGCAAGGGGTAAGGTTTTCTTCAAGTATGGGTTCCAAAAGCCCCTATGGTAGGGTATGGTTGGTGTTTAATCTTTGATTGGGGATTTTATGAAATTTTTCCATGCACCCATTGTTGGATCGAGAAAACCGATAGAGGGGGGGGTGAATATCAGAAATCATTTTTCGGAAACACTTAAAGCAAGTATGCAGCGGAAATTAATAAAAACAATCTCTCACAGAGACACGGTCGATTTTACTTGGTTCGGAGCCTGGGTCGACTCCTACTCCAAGGCCCACGGTCGTTGACCGTTTACTTTGGGCAATTCTATATAAGGTGCAAATAGTTTACAAAATATAATTACAGAATTAAGTACAGTAAACTTAAATCGCTCTTTTACCAACGTCCGGGGTAGATCGACTTTTTCGGAGCAGCGAGACGTCGTCGGCTCGAGTTGGAAGGATTCCGGGGCGAAGCGCGAGAGCAGAAGAGCGTAGAAGCGTTGATTGGAAGTTGTTGTTGAAGCTTGGGGTCGAGGGGCCTTTAAATAGCCCTGGGGGCACCCGGATCGTCGGGGGCGCCCCCCCCCCACGTGGCATTTGATCCGGCTTGATCTCGGTCAGCTTCTGATCCCTTTGACTTCGGGATCAGCTTTGACCAGGGCGCCCGGAGCGCTCGGGGCGCCCGGAGCGCTCGGGGCGCCCGGAGCGCTCGGGGCGCCCGGGTTGACCGGGTCAAACATTATCCCTTGCTTCGCTGGCTTGCGCTTCGATGCTTGCTGTTGGGGGCGCCCGGAGTGCTGGGGGCGCCTGGGAGCAACGGGGGCACTCGCAGGATGTACTGTCGAAGCGTGCTTTTTACTTGTGTGTTTTGTGTTCACCTTGGGGGCGCCCGGGACAATCCGGGTGCCCTGGTCAGTTGTTGCCTCACTCCTTTGAGGCTCTCTGATCTGCAGACACTCGTTCCTTCGGTCCTACATCTAGAGTTAGTCCAAAACACAACAAAACATTAAGTGGTTAGTTTATACAGCCTTAGCTGTCTTGGTTCTGACTTTGGGTCTCCCAAATGGAACCCTAGGTCGAACCGACGCCTACTGTTCCCTCGACGGGGAACGCGTCCTCACCTACTCCTCTCGGGAGAATGTACCTGATGCCAACAGTTCCTCTGGTTGGACTTTTGCCTGACGGTCCTTTGCCAAGTCTTGGATGCCGAGCTGTCCTTCGCCCGGTGCCTAGCATTCCTTCGCTAGGGCTTCAGTCCCAAGCTATCCTTCGCCTGGCACCTAGCAGTCCTTTGCTAGGTCTTTGTATCTTGGCATTCCTTCGCCAAGTGCCTAGCAGTCCTTCGCTAGGTCTTTTTATCCTGGCAGCCCTTCGCCAGGTGCCTAGCAGCCCTTCGCTAGGACTTTTCCTGCACACTCAAGTAACATTGTCAGATAACAAGTAAGACTTAACTTTTGAACCCTGTTGCCATTATCAAAACATAGGTTTGACTTTAGTGCTCACTGCACCAACAATCTCCCCCTTTTTGATTTATGGCAACCCTAGTTCAAAAAGTTAAGTTTAAACAAAAGCAAAAAAATTTGTTCCCTCCCTCTGGAAAGAATCTCCCCCTAGATTTTTCAAAAATTCATGGGGTTAAGAAAAACATTACTTAGAATGATTTTGTACTTTGAAAACTTAAGTTCAGGTACTTTGAAAATCTTTTGATAACTTAAGTTTAAATGAGTTTAGAGTACTAAAAAAAATTTGAAGCCTTAAGTTTAAAGTACTCAAAAAAGTTTTGAAAATATTAACTTAGAAAAAAACTTTTAGTAAATTCTTGAGAAGCTTATGTACTTTTAGAAATTATTTTCGAAAAGCTTAAGTAAGAAAATTAAAAAAAGCTTTTGAAAACTTTAAAAGAACTTTAGTAAATTCTTGAGAAGCTTAATTATTTTCGAAAAACTTAGAAAATTTTGAAAAAGAAAACTTAAGTACGTAGAAATTTTTGAAAAGCTTAGAAAATTTTAACAAGCTTAGAAAATTTTTAGAACTTGGTCCTTTTTGAATAAAGGAGAGTTTTTGAAAAAAAAATTTTTTATTTTTTGGATAGAAAATTTTAAGAAAATTTTAAATAAACACTCTTTAAATAAACTCTCTCTTTTTCTATCTCTCCCCCTTTGCCATATATAAAAAAATAGATAAATACAGCTGAAATTAAACTTCATCACTGAAAAAATTTCATAAAAATATTTACATGATTTTGCTGTACTGAACCAATTCAAGATTGAAACTAAATCAGTTGATTTTCTCTTGTAGCGACCTGTCTAACCCATTTAGCTACTTACTAACTGTTATAAATAGTAGTTTTTGCTAAGGTTAGTCATGTTAAGTGTTTCAGTTCAAGTTAGATTTTCTAAACTTGACACTTAACTTGATTGCTGTGAAATTTGTATTTAGTGCCCCAATTACTGCAGATGCACTGACTTAAAGCATCTTGAATTAAGGCAAAGACCTAAGCATATCATCCCTTTCTAGGTTATCAATCAAAGTATCCTAAAGTGCTTATGAGATGCTGGCTTCTAAATCTATAGGTGCATGCAATTCTAGGGTTAGGGCCTAGGCTAAGTTTATTTGCGAAAAAGCCCTAGTTTTGAAAGGGGGTAGTTTTGAAATAAAACTAAGAAAAAAATAACAAAAATAAAAACTGATTTTGAAATTAAGTAAAACAGTTTTTCAAATTCTTTTAGAAATTGATTTGTAAATCAAATAAAGCAGAAAAATCACAAGCAGAGTTATTCTATTCTACAGAATACAATCCTAACTGCTTTCTTAGTGAGCTGAACTCAGATTCAGGTAAGGGTTTTGTGAATATATCAGCTAAGTTGGATTTTGAGTCTATATGATTAAGTACTATCTCACCCCTGGCTACATGGTCTCTTACGAAGTGATGTTTAACTTCTATGTGTTTCGTTCTGGAATGTTGGATTGGGTTCTTAGTTAGATTGATTGAACTTATATTGTCAATAAATACTTGAGTTTGTGTGTAGTTGAGCTAGAAGTCCTTAAGAGTGTGCATCATCCATAAAAGTTGTGCTACACACTCTCCTAAGGCTACATATTCAGCTTCAGTTGTGGACAGAGCTACACAGTGTTATTTTCTGCTGCACCAACTTACTAGATTATTTCCTAACAGTTGACAGCTTTCACTTGCTCTTTCTATCTAATTTACAACCAGCATAGTCAGAATCTGAGTATCCTGACAAATTGAAGGTTGAAGTTCTAGGATACCAGATCCCTACATTTAGAGTGCCCTTTACATATATTAGTATTCTTTTTAGGGCTGCTAGGTGTGTTTCCTTAGCACAAGTTTGGTATCTAGCACACATCCCTACAGCAAAAAGAATGTCAGGTCTGCTGGCTGTAAGGTACAGTAGGCTACCTATCATACTTCTATATAGTTTGAGGTCTACTGGCTTACCATCAGGGTCACTATCTATTTTTACATTAGTGGCCATGGGGGTACTTATGCTTTTAGAGTTATCCATTTTAAATTTCATTACTAACTCTTTAGCATATTTGGATTGATGGACATAGTTTCCATCTCTAGTTTGTTTGATTTGTAGTCCTAGGAAAAAGGTAAGCTCACCAACTAAGCTCATTTCAAATTCATCTTCCATTATCTTGACAAATTCTTTTAGGAAGTTGGTGTTGGTGGATCCAAAGATTATGTCATCTACGTAAATTTGGGCAATAAATATATCTTTTCCTAGGTTTTTAACAAATAATGTTGAGTCAATTTGTCCTTGTTTAAATTCTTTAGAAGTTAAGTAAATTGATAATCGTTCATACCAAGCCCTAGGTGCTTGTTTTAACCCATATAGTGCTTTAGTTAATTTGTACACATGGTTAGGTTTGTCTAAATCCTCAAACCCAGGGGTTGTCCTACATAAACTTCTTCTTTAATGAATCCATTTAGGAAGGCTGACTTTACATCCATTTGGTATAGCTTAAATCCTTTATGGGATGCAAATGCTAACAACATTCTAATGGACTCAAGTCTAGCTACTAGGGCATATGTTTCATCGTAATCTAATCCCTCTACTTGGCTGAATCCCTTAGCTACTAAGTGGGCTTTATTTCTGACTATTCCTCCTTGATCGTTTAACTTATTCCTAAAGACCCACTTAGTGTCTATGACGGATTTGCCTTCAGGTTTAGGCACTAGTTCCCAGACTTGGTTCCTTTCAAATTGAGTTAATTCTTCTTGCATAGCTATGATCCAATCAGGGTCAGGTAGGGCTTCATCTATAGTTTTGGGTTCTATTTTTGATATCATAGCTATTTGACTAAGGTTTCTATAGGAGGATCTAGTTCTGACTCCTAGAGTTGGATCACCTACAATTTGATCGGTTGGGTGACTAAGTCTGGGTTTCTTGGTTCTCCTAGAACTTGGTTCAGCCTCAGGTCCAGCTGATCGATTTGGTTCATTGTTTAATTCGACTCTTTGGGCTGGTTCATTTGTTGGTTCAATAATTGGTTCAGTTAGCTCATTAATTGGTTCAATAGTTAGTTCGTTTAAGCTTTCAATTAAAGGTTCACTAGTTTGTTCATTATTTTCTTGATCAGAGTTTGATGAAGTTAGGTCTGGATTATCAGATGTTGATTTGACTTCTTCATCAAATATTAAATTAGTTATTTCTTCAATTTTCTTAGTTTGTTTGTTATAGACTCTATAAGCTCTACTTATGGTTGAGTATCCTAGGAAGATACCTAGGGTTGATTTGGATTGAAATTTTCCTAAGTAGTCTTTGGTGTTTAGGATATGGACTTTGCATCCAAAGACCCTTAGGTAGTGTAGATTTGGGAGCCTATGGTAGTACAGTTCATAGGGTGTTTTGTTGTGTCGCTTGTTAATTAGCACCCTGTTCTGGATGTAACAGGTCGTACTAATTGCTTCTGCCCAAAATTGGTTTGCTAAGTTAAACTCGTTGAGCATAGCCCTAGCGGCTTCTTGTAATGTTCTATTTCTTCTTTCTACTATTCCATTTTGTTGGGGAGTTCTAGGACATGAAAATTCATGCAAGTACCCATTGACCTTACAAAATTCCCCAAACCGTTGATTTTCAAATTCTCCTCCGTGGTCACTCCTAAGTCTTTTAATTTTTGTATCATTTTGATTTTCAATTAATTTGCAGAATTCATTAAATAGGTTTAGGGTTTCATCTTTGGTTTTTAGAAACCTAACCCAGGTAAACCTAGAATAGTCATCAACTATTACTAAGCAGTATCGGTTCCCGCTTAGTGACTTGGCTCCATGTGAATCAAATAGGTCAAGGTGCAGGAGCTCAAGTGAGGTTTGAGTTAGGTCAGATTGGATTAGTTTGTGATTAGATTTGGTTTGTTTACCTTGATTACATGATTCACATATTAGGTTTTCATGATTTTTAATTTTAGGTATGCCTTTAATTAGTCCAAGTTGGGTGATTTTTGAGATAGTTCGTAAGTTAGTATGACCTAGTCTCCTATGCCAGAGGTTTGATTGTTCTAACTGAGTTAACATACATTTGGGTACTAGGGGAAGGTTTATAGTGTATACATTATTTTTCCTAGTGCCCTTAAGCATGATTTCTGAGTTTTGTATATTTCTAATCAGGCAGTCAGAATTGTTGAAGGTGACTATATAACCAGAATCACATAACTGACTTATGCTAAGCAAGTTAAAGTTAAAGTTTTCAACCAAAAGAACTTTCTTAATAATAAAATCAGATTTAAGTTCAATATTACCTGACCCAATTACCTTTAGGGTAGCATTGTTGCCAAATGCTACTGAGCCTAGGTTTTTGAACTTGAGTTTGGTGAATTTCAATTTATCTCCAGTCATGTGTCTGGAGCAACCGCTATCCAACACCCATTGGTCCAAATATTTATGTTCCTACACATAAAGAGTTTTGTTGATTTGGATCCAACTAGAGTCAGGAATAGCTTAAATTGATTTTCACTACTTAGTCTGTCTCACCCAAATCTAGGGTTTTCAATCACGTTAGCCTTATAGGTTTTGTGAGACAGGTTTTGATAATAAAATTATTTTGAAAAAGTTAGTTTATTTTGAAAACATTGCATTAATTTTTGAAAATAGTTAAGTTTATTTTGAGAGATAATGTTCGAATCTATACTTAACTGAAGGTTTATGCTAGATTTGAATTTAACAAAAAGTAATTTGAATTTGAAATTCAAAAATTGGCTTTCAGGTCTTGGCGAGGCACTAGGCCTTCTTTGGTCGTAGCCTTATTGGATCATCAACCCTTTCCTTGACAAAGCCGTTTAATGAAATTTCATTTTCAAAATTAATTTTTGAAACAGTTCTGGTCTAACAAGTTTGGATTTTGGATCGGTAGCTTCGGCTAGTTTCACCAGTCTAAAGAGACCAAGTGAACTTGATCTTATTAGAATTGGTTTCCCTAACGTACTATCATCTCACCTCCACCCAATACTATGTTGTCAAGATTCAGTTAAGTTTGTTTAGTCCTTAAACTAACCTAAGTCTAAGCATGGTAAGTTGCATAAATTTAAATAAACAAACAATCAGGCAAATTGCAAGAATTTAATTCTATTTTACAATAAAAATAGTTTTCAATTTGGCTCCCCCTGGACTATAGCCACGATAATGATTAGGCAAGATGTGAATCTTGTCCTTGGGGATCCAATATTGATTTGATCCAGTTGGTTGGTGTTGGATCGAGAATTGCGAGAGAGGGGGGGGTGAATGTCGCAAATCGTTCGGATTTAACAAGAGCGGGTGCGCAGCGGAAATAAAATAGAACACAATAACGCAAACACAGCTGGTTTACTTGGTTCGGAGCCTGGGTCGACTCCTACTCCAAGGCCCACGGTCGTTGACCGTTTTCTACGGGCAATTCTATAAGTTCGCAAAGTTTACAAATAGATTTTACAATAAGGCAGAATAGTAAACTTTAAATACAACTCTTGTTACCGACGTCCGGTGAGGATTGAAGTTTTCGGAGCAGCAGGACGTCGTCAGCTTGAGTTGGAAGATTTCTGAAGCGTGTCGCGGAAGCAGAAGAGCACAGAAGCGTCGAAGCAATTGATGTTCTTTGAAGAGGGTCGAGGCCCTCTTTATATAGGGCAGGGGGCGCCCGACATGCTCGGGGTGCCCCCCACGTGGCTTCTGATCCGGCGTGCTCTCGGTCGTGGCTGATCGCTTCGACTTCGGGATAACAGTTGACTGGGGCGCCCGACGCGCACGGGACGCCCGATTGACCGGTCAAAGTTTATCACCGAGGCTTCGCGAGGGTGAGCTGCAGCCGCCTTCAGTGGCGTGGCACAGTGGGCGCCCGAGACACGCGGGGCGCCCGATCTGCGCGGTGCCCGATTTGCGCGGCGCCCGCGACAAGAGGGGCGCCCGACATGCGCGGGGCGCCCCCCAACGCTGTGCTATCGGAGGTTTACTTCTCTGCTGACTTTGGGTTGACTCTGGGGCGCCCGACACATCCGGGGCGCCCTGCTCAGCTGCGGCCTCACTCCTTTGAGGCCCTCTGAGCTGCAGAAACGCAGTCCTTCGGTCCTGCATCCAGGGTTAGTCCAAAATAGCAAATACTAAGTTAGTTAAAACAGCCTTAGCTGTCTTGGTTCTGACTTTGGATCTCCAAAATGGAGCCCTAGGTAGAACCGACGCCTAATGTTCCCTCGAGGGGAATGCGTCCTCACCTACTCCTCTCGGGAGAGTTTTACCTGGTGCCAACCGGATCCTCCAGTTGGACTTTTGCCCAGCAGTCCTTCGCCAGGTCTTGAGTTACCAAGCTTCCCTTCGCTTGGTGCCTAGCAGCCCTTCGCTAGGTTTTTTCTTCTGGCAGCCCTTCGCCAGTGCCTAGCATTCCTTCGCTAGGGCTTGTCCTGTCTGGCAGTCCTTCGCCAGTGCCTAGCAGTCCTTTGCTAGGGCTTGTCCTGTCTGGCAGTCCTTCGCCAGTGCCTAGCATTCCTTCACTAGGGCTTTTCCTGTACACTCAAGAAACTCGTTAGACAACCATTAACCCTTAACTTTTGAACCTTTTTGCCAATATCAAAACACAGGTTTGACTTGGGTGCATACTGCACTAACAATCTCCCCCTTTTTGATATATGGCAACCTAGTTCAAAAAGTTAAGGAAAAAAAGTGCTGAATTTAAAATCCTAAGTTAGATTCCCTCCCCCTAGAAGAAATCTCCCCCTAGGTTTTTCAAAAACAGGTGATGTGAATGAAGTACTTAAAAGATTTCATGTTTTGATAATAAGTTAGGAAATCTCTACAGTTTTTGCTAAGTTTTTCAAAAAAAAAAAATTCTTAGTTTGGGAACCTTTAGAAAATTTTCATTTTTGAAAAAATTTCAGACTTTAGAAAATTTTCAGTTTTTGGGAAAAATTTCAAACTTAGAAACATTAAGTAAAAATCATTTTAAGCAAAAAATAGTTCAGAGCTTAGAAATAAAATTATACCAATTTTTCAGTTCAACTTTTTGAAAAGACTATGGAAAAGAAAAAAATTGTGTTTCCTGTTTCCTTTCCAACTCTCCCCCTTTGACATATATCAAAAAAAGAATGCAAAAGAAGAAACAAAATTTGCAATACTTAAATAGAGCATTTGCTGTACTGAATCAAAATAAGACCTAAGTCTGGTTAATCCTTTTAGGGACCTGTCTAACCCACTTAGCTACTTACTAACTGTTATAAACAGTAGTTTTGGCTAGGGTTAGTCAAGTTAAGTGAGCTGTTCAAGTTAGATTGTCTAAACTTGACACTTAACTTGATTGCTGTTCATTTAGTGCCCCAATTGCTGCCGATGCACTGACTTAAAGCATCTTGAATTGAGGCAAAGACCTAAGCATCTCAACCCTTTCTAGGTTATCAATCAAAAGTATCCTAAGGTGTTTGTGAGATGCTGGCTTCTAAGTCTATAGGTGCATGCAATTCTAGGGTTAGAGCCTAGGCTAAGTCCATTTTCGAAAAAGCCCTAGTTTTGCAAGGGGTAGTTTTTGAAATAAAACTAAGTAAAAAAACTTTNGATTCTGCTTTTCCAGAATATCGTCGAATAATGTCGGCGCAATCATCAGGGTGGACAACTGTCCTGATATGATTTCAACCCCGTAATTCGTAATTTCTTCCCTTAAGGGTTGTGACAAAGCTGATAAAGACATCAAAGCAGCACATGATTTCCTACTGAGAGCATCGGCTACCTTGTTGGCTTTTCCCGGATGGTACAGGATCTCACAGTCATAATCCTTGACCAATTTGAGCCATCTATGCTGTCTCATATTCAGATATTTCTGGGTGAAGAAATATCGCAGACTCTGGTGATCTGTATAAACTTTACACTGAGTTCCATATAGGTAGTGCCTCCATATTTTCAGCGCAAAGACCACGCTGCTAATTCTAAGTCATGGGTAGGATAGTTTCTTTCATGTTCCTTCAGCTGCCTAGAGGCATAGGCAATTACCTTCCCATTTTGCATAAGCACAGCTCCGAGTCCCAGTTTGGATGCGTCGCTGTACATATCGAAACCCATATCACTTTCTGGAAGAGTCAATATCGGAGCGCTAGTCAGCCTCCTTTTCAGTTCAGTAAAGCTCTTCTCACATTCATCGGTCCATACATATTTCTTGTCTTTCTTTGTAAGAGCTGTCATAGGGGCTGCAATCCGAGAGAATCCCTCTACGAATTTTCTGTAATAGCCTGCTAGCCCGAGGAAACTTCTGATTTCGCTGGCATTCTTGGGTCTGGTCCAGTTACTCACAGCTTCGATTTTAGTCGGGTCCACCATTACTCCTTCCTTGGAGATAACATGTCCCAAGAATGATACTTGATCGAGCCAGAACTCGCATTTGGAAAATTTAGCATACAGTTGTTCCTTCTGAAGAATCTGTAGTGCTCTACTCAGGTGTTCAGCATGTTCTTCGGGAGTCCTCGAATATATAAGGATATCGTCGATAAAGACGATCACAAATCTGTCGAGGAATGCCGAGAATACCCGATTCATTAAGTCCATAAACATAGCTGGAGCATTGGTAACACCAAACGGCATAACTACAAACTCATAATGTCCGTATCTGGTTCGGAAAGTCGTCTTCGGTATATCCTCCTTTTTCACCCTGACTTGGTGGTAACCAGACCTCAGGTCAATTTTAGAGAAAACCGTGGCTCCCTTCAGTTGATCGAACATGTCAACTATCCTGGGTAGAGGGTACCTGTTCTTGACAGTCACGTTGTTCAGTGCCCGATAGTCGATACACATTCGCATCGACCCATCCTTCTTTTTCACGAACAGTACGGGAGCTCCCCAGGGAGAATGACTAGGGCGGATGAGTCCCTTGTCAAGCAGCTCCTGTAACTGTCCCTGTAATTCTTTTAATTCTATCGGCGCCATACGGTACGGTGCTTTAGAAATGGGGTTAGTACCAGAATCAATTCAATTGCAAATTCTATATCTCTTTCAGGTGCTAACCCTGTAATTCATCGGGAAATACCTCTGGGTAATTGCATACAACTTTGACGTCTTCTAGCTTCGGGCCCTCAGTAGGACTGGTATCAACCACATGAGCTAGAAACCTAGAGCATCCATTTTCTAACATCTTCCTTGCTCTCAGAGCCGATAAGAATTTGCTTGTCCTCTTCTTCGGCTCTCCGATAAATTCAAATTGAATTCCCGCCTCAGGTCGGAAGGTAACCTTTCATTTACGACACTCGATAGAGGCGCCGTATTTGTTCAAGAAATCCATGCCCAATATCACATCATAGTATGGCATATCAAGCACTATCAGGTCGCAGTAGAGTTCCCTATCTGCGATTCTGATCGGTGCGGCACGTAGCATTTGGGTAGAGGGCATCACCTCACCCGAGGGCAGTGTTGTCAGAATTTTGCAGTCTAACTCTTGCAGTGACATATCATTTCTTTTGGCATATTGCATAGAGATAAACGAATGTGTTGCCCCAGTGTCAAATAAAGCAGTAGCATACTGACTGTAAATAAATATCTGACCTGTGACAACGGTAGAGGTAGTCGCCACGTCTTCCTTCGTAAGAGAGAAAACCCTGGCGTTTGTCGTGGCAGGCGGGCCTCTAATCTCCCCTGGCATATATGAGTACCATCTATAGCTGCCTGCATCTGGTGTAACTGGGATGAGCACCTTTGTACTGGGCATGCTGCGGCTGAGGTGCTATGGCTGCAGTAGGGCACTCTCTGGCCATGTGTCCTTCCTTTCCGCAGGTGTAGCATCTCCTGGCGCCTAAGAGGCATGTCCCGAGGTGCATCTTCCCACAAGTGGCACATGGGGGATATTTAGGCTTCTTGCCTGCTGTACCACTGGCAGATTTATCCCATGGCTTCCTCTTTCCGTTGTAGTTCTTTTTCCAGTGGGGGTTGCTATTCTGAGGTTTCTGACCTCCCAACTGACTCTGACTCTTGCTGGTGGTCAGTGTTTGGCTCTGCTGGTTAATATTCTTTAGATAATGCTCGGTAATAAGGGCGCTGCTGAACAGCTCCTCTGCTGTCTGGGGCCTATTAACGCCGCCGGCTACATTCAGAGCTATCACGGGCCTGAGCATCTTGAGCATTAATCTGACCCTTTCTTTCTCTGTACTGACCAGCTCCGGACATAATCGTGCCAGTCGGTTGAATTGCTTAACGGCATCGTTGACTGAGCGATTTCCCTGTCGGAATTCAGTGAACTCATCAAAGTGCCTGTTTGTGACTCGCATATTAAAGAATTCCTCCAGAAATTCGGACTCGAAGTCCTTCCACTTCATCTGGTCCACTGACCTTCTAGCTTTTACCCGTTCCCACCACATCCTGGCGTCACCAGTGAGGCAGAATGAGACACATTTAATTTTCTCATGCTCGGGCCAGTCTAATAATTCCACTGTGCTCTCAACTGTCTTGAGCCAGGCCTGGGCATCCCAGGGCTCGTAGGTACCGGAGAACTTTTCCGACTTCAGTCTCTGCCACTGAACCAGATAGGCCTCCTGTCGGACTCCTCTGGCCGGAGTGTCCGGGGGTGCCTGTGCAGTTGGGGGCTCAGTGTGTTCACCTGCTGGGTCATCAGAGTATTTATGATCTGCTGCTGTTCAATGACTTGACGCTGCAGATCTGTGATCACTTGCATCATATTAGGTGGGGGTGCGGTCTCATCACCCTGATTGCTACGTCTTCTAACCATATCTATCGTACAGGTGATAAATAAACTAATATTAGAATTAACACTACTTTCATTAGTTATGCAAGCATAAATCATCTCTATATAATCATTACTATACATGAAACACAGTAAAGCGAGGTTAGGATCTCTTACTTGGAAGCGGCAGGATGAAGCTTGATGTGTGTGTAGTGGAGGGGAAACCTGCTCTGATACCAACTTGTAACGCCCGCCCTTATATCTACTCTCGGGGCGGGGTTACGTACAATCAATCATAAAATTTTAACATAAAATAAAAGCAAACAAAAGTGCAAGGACTAAGTACTGAGCATGCTTGTTTAAAACTACCAAGTGATATTTACAAGTACTAAGCATATTAGTCAGTGCATGCCAATCAGAATCATACTTTAATGATTAGAACATGGTAGGTTCACAAGTAGTTCAACTCAACATATAAGAGTAATCCAAGTGTGATCACTAATATTCAAAAGTACCAACTCTAATCACTAGCATTTATTATTAAAGAAAACATCAACATAGGCATAGTAATGTAGATATAAGAATCTTTCTTTCCCGAGCCACCACCCCACACATCTTCAGCCCTCCTGCCTCTTCCTTTAGTTTAAGTGTCCCTTACCCTTATCTGCAGCATAAGTCAACACATAAACTAGTAAGCACAAATGCTTAGTAAGGATCCTGTCCTACTCGCAAAAATCCATACAAAAGAATACAACATGTACACATAATGAATCATAAGCATGAGTTTATCATAGCATACTAAACATCAAAGTTTCTAAGCAAGAAGTATGAAGTATCTTAATCATACCCTTCATATATAATAAATGTTTTCAAAACAATTCCATAAAGGTATTACTTAAAAATATTTCAACATCATATAGGGGCCCAGTTGTGTACCACATCAAGCGCGTTCCCTAATGAATTGGGGTAGCGAGCCACCAATCTCATTAGAGCAGGACCCTTCCGTCCTACTGGAGCCATGACCTTCAGTTAACATGCACCCCGGATTTGTTTAACGACCCCCTTCCGAGTTGGGTACCCAACTTTCAAAGTAAAATACTTATCATTCTTTTACATATATGCTAAGGAGTACTCCAAATCCACTCTCAAGGGGCACACCACTCTTCAAGGGTGCTCATGATCCCATAGGGACACCACACAACATAAGGGGTGCTCTTGATCCCATTCTTAGTGGAGTATCCTTTCAAGCATTTTATCATACACATCACATGCAATTCATAAGGGTGCCCCATGGGTTATAAGACATGCTCATACATACATCACATTTCAACCACTTAAACATACTTTATATATGACAAGATTGGTCACATATATCATACTCATATCATAGGAAGTGGTAGCATGCTTCATGGATTAAATCAATTCTTCCTAACCTTAAACCTAGGGTTGGCCGAAAGTCCTAGGGTAGGGGTAGGTTAGGTTTTTGACATCAAACATCCCATACCAGCATCACATATATATATATATATCATATATCATACTAAGCATAGCATACATCATGGGGTAATCAACCTTCACAACCCTAATGGTTCATGCCTTGGCCGAAAGTCATGCTAGGGGAAAGTTAAGTTTTTTCAAATCAAACATTCCATTTAAATATCACATGCATATACATATCATCATACCAACATAAGCATATCTCATAGGGTAGTTTAACCTTCACGAACCCTAACCTTAGGGTGTTGGCCGAATGGTGTAGGGTAGGGGAAATTAGGGTTTTTTGAAATCAAACATTCACACAAGCATTTACACAAACACCTCACATACATATCATGCCACATATTAAGCATAGATTACATCATAGGATAATCATGCAACCCTAAACCCTAATTCTTCTAGGGTTGGCCGAATGTGTAGGGTAGGGAAAAAGTTGGGTTTTTGGTAACCAAACATTTATACAAACACCTTGTCTACACTATCATGTAATACACTAAGCATGGATACATCATGGGGAAACTCAACCCAAACTAACCCTAGGGTTTTGTTCATGGCCGAAACATGTAGGGGGGTGCAAACCCTAGTTTTTGTCATCACCACATGAAGGGAACAACATACATATATACCCTAAGTCCCAAGGGATCTCCTCTTGCATCAAGGAGTAGCCAAAGCCTCCCCTTTGGGGGTGGCCGAAACTTGCACAAGGGGGGGGCCACTTCCATTTTCGAAAACAACAAGTAGAAGGAATCAACAACAATTACACTGCAGGCGATGGAATACTTACTTCCTTTCGCTTGAAATTCACCTTCTCTAAATTCTTAGGGTACCCTTGTTGAAGTAGAGGTGAGAGTTCCCCTTGCTAGAACTCCTCTAGAACACTTGGCCCTAATAGAGGGCAAGATCCTTGGATGGGGTCTTCTTCCTTCCAATTCCCTAGGGTTAGAACCCTAGGGTGTATTTTCAAAAATTAAAAAGGGAGAAGGGCTAGGGTTTTCGGTGGGGAGAGTGGAGAAGAAGAAGAATCAAAGTTCTTCCTCCCTCTCCCTCTCTTATTTATACTATTCTCATGAAGGGACATGTCTCTTTACTTCCCTAGCTTTAACGAGCATGTTTCTTATTCTCTCAACACAAAAACACTCTTGGTGCACTGGTTAAGACATGGTTAGTGTGACTAGGAGGTTCAAGGTTCGATCCTTGCTTCCTCCTTTCTACACTTTCTTTTTATCACATTTTTCACTAATCCACATCAATGCCCATTAAGCCAAGCCCATCATGAAAAATAATAATGTTTCATAAATTCATAACACTATATATGGGAAAATTTGGGGTGTTACATCCATCATGGGGTTAGGACTAGATCATTCCTTAGGAATGAGGCTAATGAAGTTGCCCTAATTTCCGAAATTGAACCTAGAAAAATTGATGAAGCATTAAATGATCCTGATTGGATCATCGCCATGCAAGATGAATTAGGGCAATTCGAAAGAAGTCAAGTTTGCGACTTAGTCCCTAGACCTAAGAAGACCACCATTATTGGAACCAAATGGGTCTTCAAAAATAAATTGAACCATAAGGGAGAAATCATAAGGAACAAGGCACGCTTAGTAGCCAAGGGCTACAGACAAGTAGAAGGCCTTGATTATGATGAGACCTATGCTCCCGTGGCACGATTAAAGTTCATCCGATTGATGCTTGCATTTGCAGCACATCGTGGTTTCAAACATTATCAAATGGATGTCAAATCAGCCTTTCTAAATGATTTAATACGAGAAGAGGTCTATGTCAAACAACCTCCGGGGTTTGAGAGTTTCGAATTCCCAAACCATGTATTCAAGCTCAAGAAGGCGCTCTACGGCCTTAAACAAGCACCCCGATCTTGGTATGAGCGGTTGTCAACATTTCTAATTGAAAAAGATTTTGTTAGAGGACAAATAGACCCTACATTATTTCTACGGAGAGATGGTGATGATATATTTGTAGCCTAAGTGTATGTCGATGTCATAATTTGTGGCACAAACAATAAGGGCTATTTGAATGAATTCATTGGACACATGGAGAGTGAATTTGAAATGAGTCTAGTGGGAGAGTTGACTTTCTTTCTTGGACTTGAAATCAAGCAAACTCGTGACGGAATCCATGTGCACCAATCAAAGTACACACAAGAGATGCTCCGAAAATTTAACATGAGTGATTCGAACGAGGTTACCACTCCCATGGCTACAAACACATGGTTAGACAATGATGAGAGTGGTAAACCTATTGACCTAACTCAATACCGGAGCATGATAAGTAGTTTGCTATACCTTATAGCCAGGCGACCTGATATACTTTTTGCTGTGGGTATGTGCGCTAGGTATCATGTTTGTGGCAAGGAATCTCATTTAATTTTTGTTAAAAGAATTTTGAGATACCTGAAGGGCACGGAGTTGGTCTTTGGTACCCCCGTACTGAATCATTTGACCAAATTGGCTACACCGATTCCGACTATGATGAGTGCAAGTTGGATCGAAAAAGCATAAGTGGGGGTTGTCAATTCTTAGGATCTTCATTAGTTAGTTGGTCAAGTCGGAAGCAACATTGTGTTGCTCTCTCCACGACCGAGGCAGAATATATCGCCATGGGAGAGAGTGTATCACAATTATTGTGGATGATTCATACACTAGAGGACTATGGATTAAGCTACAAGGGTGTGCAATTGTTATGTGATAACATAAGCACGATAAACCTAACCAAGAATCCAGTCCATCACTCTAGGACCAAGCATATTGAAATGCGTCACCACTTCATTAGAGATCATGTTGCTAGAGGAGATATTGTACTCTCACATGTAGAGTCCAAATCAAATCTAGCGGACATTTCCACTAAACCACTCCCCAAGAATGAATTTAGTTTCTTACGAAGGGAATTGGGAATGTGTCATGCTTCATAGGATTGACTAAAAAGCATTCAAAACCCTTCATGATTATTTCAAATTATTGGAAACAATTATTGGGTAACTTGGGGACATCTCACACAAACTATAAGGTTCAACAAAACGTTTTTGTTTGCTAGAAATGAGGTGAGATGCTAGGATGGACTTAATTTCTCAAAATATCAATGCATCCCTTAAGAAATTAGGTTGACGAGACAATAATCACTAAGTTGACCAAGTATGGGGAAAACCAATGCATAACACATGTGTACTTGGCTCCATAATCATACTTGGACATTCCAATCAAGGAAACTTGATTGGAGACTTTTTCTTGATACAAACTTGGTTGGAAATTGATTGAATGTTTGTGATTGAATTTGACTTCACTTAGGTGGAGCAAATTGATTAGTTAGACTCATAAGGACTTTTGATCCTTGTTAAATGATCAATTATAGTCAAGGGATCACATCCAAGATCGATAATTTTCATCTAATCTTATTAGAAATCGATAGGGAGTCTGAAACTGAAATTTCAGATCGTATCAGAAAAATTCAGGGAGCCTGATCGATCACCGGACCGATCAGGAGTATGTCTGATTGGTCCAAGGGACCGATCAAGCTGCTTCGTGATTAATCATAGAAATCTCTCTGTGTTAGCCTGGATCGGTCCACAGACCGATCTGGCATCCTATGGTGATCGGTCCACAGACCGATCAGGAGGCTCACAGAAAACCTCCGAAACCCACTGTTCGCTCCCTGATCGATCAAGAGCCTGCCTGATCGGTCACCCTACCGATCAGGACCAGGCCAGACCGATCAGGCTGGGGCCTGATCGGTCTGGGTGCTCCCAGATCGAACGGTGATCTGTCTGATCACATTAAATTGTGGTTGGTGGACCAATCCACCAACCTATTAACTCCCTCTAAACCTTACCTTCCCAAGCCCTAGCACCAAAACCCCTCATTTCTTCCTCTTGCGCGTGCGATCTTCTCCCTGTGCGTGAGCTCTACTTCCTGCGAGTTCTCGCATCCTACAACCAGTGAGTGTTTTCCTTCCTGCGCACATCCTCTGCGTTGTTCCATTCTCTGCGAGGCCTTTCTCTCGACTTGGGACGTGTTCTTCCGAAGTCAACCAACTCAACAATGGCACCTAAGTAAGGGTCTCCTACTTTCATCTTGTTTATTACTTCAAATATCATAATACTTGGTGAACTAACCGTGATGTTTGATTTTGGGGTTTATTTTGGTGTGTGATGTGTGTGCCATTGCCGTGATCCTGCCTATCTATGCCACGACCCTTAAATTTTGCTGATTAAACCTAATCTCCTTTGATCAATGCCTTACCCTTGTGTTCACTTGATTTTTCCTGTGTCTTTGATTACATGATCAAACTTGTGTTCACTTCACTAATCAATTCCATGATTCATTCAATTGTCATGACCAATTCTTCAAACCCTTAGGAAATCTTCAAAGGGAAAAGAACCCGTTGAGGGAAATTTGAAGGGCAAAGGCCCTTCGTCTTCTGCATCCTCCCATAGGCCTCCACCTCCATGTGATCCATGGTTTCCCAATGGTCACTTCGAGTTGTTCTTTCACAATCACACTTTTAAACTCATGCCCTATCGAACTGTGGACAGAGCATTCATTTATGAACATTGTCCGTTGGTATGATATATCATTGAGCATTATGAGCTTCAATCCATTCTCTTTCTCGAACGGTCGATCAACTTTGATTTAGTCTCCGAGTTTTATAACAACATGGTCAGTGGAGCGGGTTCGGGGTATAGGACCCAAGTCGCCGGTATCAACCTCACTTTTGATTTATCAGCTTTCCCCACTTTCCTTGATTGTCGACGTTCAGATAATGATTTTCCGCTCTACCCTTTTCTTCTGGATCCTCTTTCGGTTCCCTTTGATGGAGTCACTCCTGACTCTATCTACAAGTACTTTTTCGGCCATCCCCGGCCAGGGGGTCCCGGTGAGCCCGCCGGTGATTTTCCTACATTTGTCGCTCTCAGTATTTCCCCCGTTGATTATGTTTTGTTTAAAAATATCACTAACTGTTTGATACCTACTACTTGAAAGCACTTAGACGAAATTCACTCATTCAACTACTTGATGCTCTATGGGATGCATCAGCAGTTAGACTTTGACATAGTGTCTACCATCTATTTCTCCATCATCACCTACAGCCAGATCGACTGTCAGACGGTCTATATGCCTTTTGGACATATCATTACTGCCTGGCTTCATTCGGTAGGCATCGACGTATCACAGGGCAGGATCATGCCGATGGTTCGGCAGGACTGCCGACTTGACCGACGCACATTGGCCCAGTCTGGCATTATTGTCGGACCGCAGGGGCTGAGGTGGAAGGATAGGAGGAGTGTGGGGCAGTTGCCTAGGGCCGCCCATTTTCAGATACCCGCTGCTCTGGCCTTTCATCAGGAGCCGGATCGCGATCTCCACTGGAAGGTTGCGGAGCTAGAGCAGACTATGCAGCGCGAGTTTCATATCTCGGAGCTATGGCGACAGGAGGTCCACTCTACTTTTCGATCCTTCGATCGCAAACTACATGCGCTAGTGTCCGATGTCTAGGGGATCCGCTCCCAGCAGCAGACATGGTACGACGAGTGGCACCATAATACGTTTCCTAGAGCTAGGCCATCCAGCAGCACTGCACCAGGGAGTTTCATCACTATTGATGATTCATTTGATGACGATGCTGCTGAGGACTGATTTGGTTGTACTCTGTTTCTTCTTCCATGATTGATGTTGCATCTGACTATGTTGCCGGTGATGACTTGGTGATGTCTTGACTATGCACTTGACTATATTCTGATCCCATGTATATCATGCTACTCCATGTTTATTATTGATTCCTGTTTTTACTCTATTCATATGTTGCATGTGATTGCTATGTCCTATTTTATATTTATTACATGGTTTCATATGTTTCCAAAATTAAATCAAATCTTATGTTATTTTGGGAAACCCCTAGGGTTGAGGGGGAGTATGTTTAAACTTAACATCCCGTCTACACCCTTTTCGGTGTTTGCCAAAGGGGGAGAGTGTGGTTTGGTTAAGTTTAGAATACTATGAGTTTGACTGTTGTAGGTGGAGGATCCTGATTCTCTTACAATTCTGAGATTTGAGATAATTGGATTCAAATTCCTAAACATAAAATCGGGTTGTCAAACAACAAAAAGGGGGAGATTGTTGATGCAGTCTGACCCTGATTGTTGTTTTGGTGTTGACACCGATTTTAGTTTAGGTTGAGGAGATGATTGAGATTAAGTCCTGGTCGGAGACTGGGCACGGAGATGGATGAAAAAGTCCTAGCTTGGAGGCCTAGGTGTGAAAAGTCCTAGCCTGGAGGGCTAGGTGTGAAAAGTCCTAGCTTGGTGGGCTAGGTGTGAAAAGTCCTAACTTAGAGGGTTAGGTGTGAAAAGTCCTAGCCTGGAGGGCTAGGTGTGAAAAGTCCTAACTTGGAGGGTTAGGTGTGAATAGTCCTAGCTTGGAGGGCTAGGTGTGAAAAGTCCTAACTTGGAGGGTTAGGTGTGAAAAGTCCTGGCTTGGAGGGTTAGGTCCTAGCCTGGAGGGCTAGGTTGATGAAATCCTAGCTTAGAGGGTCAGGTCCTAGCCTACAGGGTGAGGTGGATGAAATCCTGGCTTGGAGGGTCAGGTCCTAGCCTGGAGGGCTAGGTGGATGAAACCCTAGCTTGGAGAGTCAGATCCTAGCTTGGAGGGATAGCTTGGATGATATCCTGGCTTGGAGGGCCAGGTCCTAGCTTGGAGGGCTAGGTTGAAGTCCCAGTGAGTGAGACTGGGCACGGAGTCTTGGTCTGAGGCACTTAGCATGAGTCAGGGGAGGCTAGGAGCCAGTTCTCTTGACTTAGAGTGGGTTTGGCCTTGCCTGGATCAGTCTGGTGACCGATCGGGGAAGTTGGCACGGAGTTCCCTCGTGGATCGGTCTTGTGACCGACCCAGCGATGTCTGATCAGTCTGGTGACCGATCAGGGAGCATACAGTAACTATGTTAGGCTACTGATCATCTGCTGATCGGTCTGGTGACCGATCAGGGAGAGCTCTGGATCGGTCTGGTGAACGGTCAGGGAGAGGTCAGTAGCCTTGGGAGAAACCGTTGATCGGTTTGCTGGACTGATCAAATGTCGCGGTCTCCTCACTATGATCGATTAGGAAGGAGCCTGATTAGTCAGGGAGTGTTTTGATCGGTCTGGTGGCCGATCAGTGGGGTTGGCAAGCGAAAGCTAGAGGTTTACACTCAGTTGATGGATCGGACTGGTGACCGATCCACAATACTTGATCGGTCAGGGTGACCGATCAAAGATGATCTCGCGATATCAGTTTCCTCACTGTGGATTGATCAGGCTAGAGCCTGATCGGATTGAACCCATCCTAATTGGTCTAGTGACCGATCAGGAGTCACTCTGATCCGTCCGGTAACCGATCAGTAGCTAGCAGCTTTAATTCTAAAGCACTGTCAGACGTCTGATTGCCTGCTGATTCGCTACTGATTTTGTTATGATATCTGATTCTCTATTTATTGGCTGTGCTAATGACCTGCTAAGTGTGCAGATGACAGGGGTGGATTCAAACACTCAAGGAGGGTCAATGGGAGTCTTTCCTTGGAGCAAGTTTGTCCATTTCTCCTTCGTAGGAAACAACGACTTCTGGAGCGAACTGCAACGACTGAGAAGCTGATGACCTAGGGCTCGACTAGGGGGATTCATTGAGTTCAAAGGAGCTCAAGGACAGCTGGGCTGTTGCAGGTGAGCATCTGACAAGCTCCAGAGGAGCGTCTGTGACCTGGCGAGGCTGGCGATGCAAAGCAGATTAAGATACGGAGTGGAGAAGGAGCTGAAACAGAACTCTACGTGAACTCTTCTCAACACTTGTGCTTCTGCGACAACTTTGATCCATCTCTTGAGCAAGCAACTATGAATCTGAAGAAACCGTCTGTTACTTGAGCACTTGGGAAGAAACAAGGAGCTTGGCGAGTCCATCAGGGAGAAGACACGAAGAAGGGAGTTCTTGCATGAGATCTGTGCTGAGTGGAGCTCGGTGAGGAGTTCGCTTGTGTTCTTGCGGTTCTTAGTGCTCAAATCTACCTAAGTGAAAGCGATTTTTGGTGGCTGGCTATATTCACCCCCCCCTCTCTAGTCATCCAAGATCCAACAGGGGGAGCGTGACACGTGCCTTCATCTGTGGGAAACTCAATCCGCAGCTTGGTCAGCGCTTATCCCCTTCGACTCGGCCTATGGAGCTGACTGGGGCGCCCGGTACCTCCTAGGCGCCTAGCTTGACTTGGTCCGCTGGCTTCGTGGCTGATTTACTTCGATTACCTCTTTGACATTGACCTTGGGCACCCGGGACCTCTCGGGCGCCTAGCCCAGTGTGGTTTCGATGCGGTTCTTGCTTCCTTGCTGTTTTGGCTTTGACCTTGGGCGCCCGGGACCTCCCGGGCGGCTAGCCCAGTTGCCTGCCCCTTTCCTTTAAGGCATTTTGAGCTGCAGAAACACACTCCTTCGGTCCCTGCAATCAAGGTTAGTTCCAAAACAAACAAAGCAAGAATATTAGTCAATATTTACATCCGTAGCTGTCTTGGTTCTGACTTCAGGTCTCCCAAATAGAACCCTAGGTCGAACCGACGCCTACTATTCCCTCGACGGGGAACGCGTCCTCACCTACTCCTCTCAGGAGAGTTTACCTTTTGCCAATCGGCTCCTCCAGTTGGACTTTTTCCCAATCCCCTTGACCAGGTCTTCTTGCCCAACTTCCGGTCAGGTCTTCGGTGCCGAGCCCCATGCTAGGGCTTCTTGCCCAGTCCTCGACCATGACTTCTTTGCTCGGCTTTCGGTCAGGTCTTCTTGCCCAGTCCTTGACCACGACTACTTTGCCCAACCCTTTGCCAGGACTTCTTGCCTAATCCTCGACCAGGACTTCTTCCTGCACACTCAGTGAACAAGTTAGACAACAATAACATCTTAACTTCTGAACCCTTTGCCATAATCAAAATCCAGGTTTGACCTAGGTGTTGCCTGCACCAACAATCTCCCCCTTTTTGATTTATGACAACCCGGTTCAAAAAGTTAAGTTAAACATACAGAAAATAGGTAAAGTACCAGATCTAGTTTCCTCCCCCGGAAGAAATCTCCCCCTGAGTTTTTCAAAAGTTCGTGGGGTTTTTGAAAAAGTTTGTAAGTCTTTGATTCTAAATTTGAAGAGTTTTTCAGGTTTTTAATACTTAGAAAATTTTCAAAACAGGATTTTTAAGTTAGAAAAATTTTCCAAAATATTTTGAGTTGGGCACTTAGAAAATTTTCCAACACATTTAGCTTTAGCACTTAGAAAATTTTGAAGAAAATTTTGAGGTTAACACTTAGAAAATTGTCTACCAGAAAAATTTTAGAGTGAGTACTTAAAAATAGTTTTGAAAACACTTTTGGGTTAAGTACTTAGAAGAATTTTCAAAACACTTAGTTTTACACATTAGAAAAAGTTTCTAACCTGCTTTTGAATTTTTTTCACTCAGAAAATTTTCAAGCAGTTTTAATACTTTAAAAAAAAATTGCAAGCAAAAATTTGAATTTATAACTTAGAAAAATTTTCCAGAAAAATATTTTAGTGTATGTACATAGAATATTTTTGAAAACAAAGAATTAACTTTCAAAAAGAACTTAGCTACTTACAGAACTTTAATTTTTGAGAAAAGAGGTAAAAGTTTCGAAAAAAATTTGATTTAAATTTTGAAACCTTCTTTCCTTTCCAATCTCTCCCCCTTTGCCATATATCAAAAAAAATATAGCAAAAAAAATTGAGTAATAAAAGTAAGGTGCTGTACTGAACCAAATCTAAGTTTAAACTAGACCAAATCAATTTAAAATTTCTCTTTCGGGTCTTGTCTAACCCAGTTAGCTACTTACTAACTGCTATAAACAGTAGCTTTTCCTAGGGTTAGTCAAGTTAAGTGCTCTGATCAAGTTAGATTTTCTAAGCTTGACACTTAACCTGATTGCTGTTCAGTTGGTATTTATTGCCCCGATTACTGCAAATGCACTGACTTAAAGCATCATGAATCAAGGCATAGACCTAAGCATCTCAACCCAGTCTAGGTTATCAATCAAAAGTACCCTAAGGTGCTTGTGAGATGCTAGCTTCTAGATCTATGGTGCATGCAGTTCTAGTGTTAGGGCCTAAGCTAAGTTCATTTGGGAAAAAGCCCTAGTTTTGAAGGGGGTAAGTTTTGAAAAAAAACTAAGTCGGAAAATCATTTTAAAAAAAATGATTTTTCAAAATAAAATAAGATAAGAAATAAAACAGTTTTAACAAAACATAAATAGAGCAATCCTATTCTCCACTGCCTTCTTAGTGAACTGAACTCAGACTCAGGTAAGGGTTTGGTGAAGATATCAGCTATGTTAGATTTTAAGTCTACATGCTTAAGGACTATCTCACCCCTAGCTACATGATCTCTTACGAAGTGGTGTTTGACTTCTATGTGTTTGGTTCTAGAGTGTTGGATTGGGTTCTTGGTAAGATTAATTGAACTTATATTATCAATGTAGACTTGGGTTTGGGTGTAATTAAGCTGGAAGTCTTTAAGAGTGTGCATCATCCATAAGAGTTGTGTTACACACTCTCTTAAAGCAACATACTCAGCTTCGGTTATGGATAGAGCTACGCAGTGTTGCTTTCTGCTGCACCAATTGACTAGACAATTTCCTAAAAGTTGGCAGCTTCCACTTGTACTCTTTCTATCCAGTTTGCATCCAACATAGTCAGCATCCAAGTATCCTGACAGGTCAAAAGTTGAGGTCCTAGGATACCAAATCCCTACATTTAGGGTGCCCTTGATTTATCTAATTATTCATTTTAGGGCTGCTAAGTGTGTTTCCTTAGCACAAGTTTGGTATCTAGCACACATTCCTACAGCAAAAAGGATATCAAGTCTGCTGGCTGTAAGGTAAAGTAGACTACCAATCATACTTCGATATAGTTTAAGGTCTACAGGTTTACCTTCAGGGTCACTATTTATTTTTACATTTGTGGCCATGGGAGTACTTATGCTTTTGGAGTTATCCATTTTAAATTTTTTTATTAACTCTTTAGCATATTTGGATTGATGGACATAATTTCCATCCCTAGTTTGCTTAATTTGTAATCCTAAAAAGAAGTTGAGCTCACCAACTAAGCTCATTCAGAATTCATTTTCCATTATTTTTACAAATTCTTTTAAGAAATTTGAGTTGATGGATCCAAAAATTATATCGTCAACATAGATTTGGGCAAGAAAGATGTCTTTTTCTAAGGTCTTAACAAAAAGGGTTGAGTCAATTTGTCCTTGGTTAAATTCCTTAGAAATGAGGTAGGTTGATAGGCGTTCATACTATGCCCTAGGTGCTTGTTTTAGTCCATACAGTGCCTTATTGAGTTTGTAAACATGGTCAGGTTTTTCTAAGTCCTCAAAACCTGGGGGTTGTCCTACATAGACTTCTTCTTTGATAAACCCATTTAAAAAGGCAGACTTAACGTCTATTTGGTATAGCTTGAACCCTCTATGGGCTGCAAATACTAACAACATTCTAATTGACTCATGTCTGGCTACTGGGGCATAGTTTTCATCATAGTCTAATCCTTCGACTTGATTGAACCCTTTAGCTACTGAGCGGGCTTTTTTTCTAACTTTTTCCGCTTGGTCATTTAGTTTATTCCTAAACACCCACTTAGTATCTATAATGAACTTGCCCTCAGGTTTTGGTACTAGTTCCCAGACTTGGTTTCTTTCAAATTGGGCTAACTCCTCTTGCATAGCTATGATCCAATCAGGATCAGGTAGGGCTTCCTCTATAGTCTTAGGTTCAATTTTTGAAATAAGTGCAATCTGACTAAGATTTCTATAGGAGGACCTAGTTCTGACTCCTAAAGTTGGATCTCCCATAATTTGATCAGAAGGGTGACTGAGTCTGGGTTTCTTGGTTCTTCTAGAACTTGGTTCAGCCTCAGGTCCGTCTGGACGGTTCAGTTCAGTGTTCTGTTCAACTATTCGGGTTGGTTCAGTTATTGGTTTAGTTGATGCAATAGTTGGTTCAAGAGTTAGTTCATTTAGAGGTTCAACTAGTGGTTCAATAATTTGTTCATTATCTTCGTGATCACTATTTGATGGATTTAGATCTAGATTATCAGATTTTGAATTAGTTTCCTCATCAAATATTAGATTTGTTGTTTCTTCAATTTTGTTAGTTTGTTTATTGTAGACCCTATAGGCTCTACTTGTTGTTGAATATCCTAAGAAGATCCCTGGGGTTGACTTAGACTGGAATTTACCTAGATAGTCTTTGTGTTTAGGATATAGACTTTGCACGCAAAGACCCTTAGGTAATGTAGGTTTGGAAGTCTATGGTAGTATAATTCATAGGGAGTTTTATTATGTCGTTTGTTAATTAGGACCCTATTTTGGATATAGCAAGCCGTACTAATTGCTTCTGCCCAAAATTGGTTAGCTAGGTTGAATTCATTGAGCATAGTCCTAGCGGCTTCCTGTAGGGTTCTATTTTTTCGTTCTACTATCCCATTTTGTTGGGGGGTTCTAGGACATGAGAATTCATGAATGTATCCGTTTATTCTATAAAATTCCTCGAACCTTTGATTCTCAAACTCTCACCCGTGATCACTCCTAAGTCTTTTGATTTTGGTATCATTTTGATTTTCAACTATCTTATAAAAATCAATAAACAGGTTTAGGGTTTCATCCTTAGTCTTTAGGAACCTTACCCAAGTAAACCTAGAGTAATCATCTAAAATTACTAAGCAGTACCAGTTTCCGCTTAGTGACTTGGCTCCATGTGAATCAAATAGGTCAAGGTGCAGGAGCTCAAGTGTGGTTTGAGTTAGGTCTGATTGAATTTGTTTGTGATTTGACCTGGTTTGTTTACCTTGATTGCATGATTCACATATCATGTTTTCATGGTTTTTAATTTTTGGTATTCCTTTAATTAGACCAAGTTGGGTGATTTATGAAATTAATCTTAGATTAGTATGACCTAATCTCCTATCCCAGAGGTTTGATTCTTCTAACTGAGTTAAGAAGCATTTTGGTATTAAGGGTAGGTTTATAGTGTAAACGTTATTTTTCCTAGTGCCCTTAAGCATGACTTTTGAGTCTTGCAAATTTCTAATCAGGCAGTCAGAGTTAGTGAAGGTAACTACATAACCAGTATCACATAATTGACTTATACTAAGCAAATTAAATTTAAAGTTCTCAACCAAGAGTACCTTTTTAATTACAAAATTAGATTTGAGTTCAATGTTACCTGACCCAATGACTTTGAGTGTAGCATTGTTGCCAAATGCTACTGAGCCTAGATTCTTGATCATGAGTTGGTGAATTTCAATTTGTCCCCAGTCATGTGTCTGGAGCACCCGCTATCCAACATCCATTGGTACAAATCATTATGTTCCTACACATAAAGAATTTGTTGATTTGGATCCAATTAGAATTAAGAATAGCTTAAATTGATTTTCACAACCTAGTCTGTCTCACCCAATCTATAGTTATCAATCACGTTAACCTTATGGGTTTTGTGAGACAGGTTTTAATAGAAGTAAAGAGTTTATTTTGAAAAACCATTATTAGTTTTGAAAAAGTTAAATTAATTTTAAAACCAATTAATTATGCTTTAAATTTATTTTTTTTGAAAAAAAATGGTTGAATCTAAGATTACTTGAAATCTGTGTTAGATTTAAGTCTGACAATAGTAAAGTGAATTTGGTTTTCAATAATCGACTTCCAGGTCTTGGCGAGGCACTAGGCCTTCTTTGGCCGTAGCCTTATTGGATCATTAACCCTTTTCTTGACAAAGCCTTTTATTGAAAATCAATCTTCAAGTTACTCCTTGAAGGATTTTGGTCTAACTAGTTTGGGTCTTGGATCGGTAGCTTCGGCTAGTTTCGCCAAAATGGCTTCCCTAACGTACTATCATCTCACCTCCACACAATACTATGTTGTTCAAATTCCAGTTAATCGTTTTGGTCCTTAATCTAACAAATCCTAGGTCTAAGCATGGTAAATTGCAGAAAATAAATAAACAAGCAAGCATGTAATTTTAAAATAAGAAAAGAATTTATCTAACTATAAAAATTGTGTTTAAGTTAGCTCCCTCTGGACTAAAACCATGATAATGATTAGGCAAGATATGAATCTTGTCCTTGGGGATCCAATACTGGTTTGGTCCAGCTTGGTTGTTCAGGCAATGTTTGGGTACCCATGCCTAAACTTTGGGCCTAGATTAGTTCAATACAGCATAATATGACCTTTGTCTAGACTTGGTTCGATACCCTAACCCAGATCGATTTAGAACAAACGTCTATTTTCTAAGAATCATATCAAGACCCTTGGAACCTAAAGTGAATCATTCTAAAGCTGCTCTAAGATCCTTGACTTGAGTTCTCAGGGAGGAGTTCTCTTTCTCAAGCTTTTCAACTTGAGTAGAGGTTCCTTCTTGAACCTTCTCAGTCAAAGATCTAGAGTCAGCTCCCTCTTTCAGGAGTTTTACATCCTGTCGGAGGGACTCGACTCGAATTTTGGCTTTCGCCAAGTTACAAGACAAATATTCAATTAACTCTGATAATTGAACTTTAGAATAACCACTTACAGTTATTTTGCCGTCCTCCGAAATGGTGAGCTTTCCATTGTCCGGCTCCGATTCTGATTCGGTGTCGATGTCTTCCGAAGCAGTCATGGCGAGCAGGTTCTATTGTGGGGCCTCTTCTTCTTCTTCAGAGGAAGACTCGTCCCACGTGGCTTCAAGGGCCTTCTTCCTTCGAGTCTTCTTGGCTTCTTTCATATTAGGGCACTCCGATTTGTAGTGTCCTTTTTTGTTGCATTCGTAGCAGGTTACGTTTGATTTGGTCTTGGACGTTGATGGTTCAGCTGGATCTTCCTTCTTTTGGCTGGCTTTTCTTGTGTTGGTCTGATGCTTCAGCTCCTTGTAGTAGTCCCGGTCTAGCCGAACCAGCTTGGGTCGATCCCCTTCGCTGTCTTCTGAGTCTGAATCTGAGTCAGAGTCAGACTCGGGTGCAGGTTGAGGCTTTTTCTTGGCCACCTTTCCTTGGGTTTTTCCTGCAAGAAAAGCAATACCTTTCTCGGATAAAGTGCAGTTAGTCTGCTCATGTAATTATAGTTCAGAAAATAACTCGTCTAATTTAATTTTGGAAAGGTCCCTAGAAACTTTGTACGCATCTACCATAGATGCCCACAAAGTATTTCTCGGGAAGGCGTTAAGTGTATATCTGATAAGGTCATGGTTTACTACCTTGTGACCGATTGTGTGTAGACCGTTCATCAGCTCCTAGATCCTGGCATGGAGCTGGGCTGCTGACTCACCTTCGTTCATTTTGATTGTGTACAATTTGTTCAGCAGTACGTCCCTCTTGCTGATTAGGGTGTCAGAGGTACCCTCATGCAATTTGATCAACTTACCCCAGAGTTTCTTCGGACTGTTGAAGGGTCCCACTAGGTTCAATTCTTCTTTGGTTAGACCGCATTGGAGTGTTTGGGTCACCTTTGCATCAGCCTCGATCTTCTTCTTCAGCGAGGCGTCCCATTCTGTGTAATGCTGTACCACTCCTTTAGCATTCTTGGGGATTTCCAAACCAGATTAGATTATGATCCACATATCCACCTGAGTTTTCAGGTGGACTTCCATCTGACTCTTCCAGTAGGAAAAGTCTTCTCCACTGAAGAGTGGTGGTCTGGCTGTACTGAAACCTTTTTGAATGGCCATTTAAAATTTCTGAAATTACAAAAAAAGGAAAATTCTGTCCCAAGACTTGGTCTTGGATTAGTAGTGCGGCAATAAGATAAAAAAAATGATCGAGTGGTGTTGCACCAACCTCGATTAACGAGAAAAATTCGAAAGAAAAATAAAAAAATTTCATAAAATCCGAAAAACTCCCAAATTGGTGGTTGCATCAAATTTGAGCCACCCGCTCTGATCGAGAAAAATGATAAGGGGGGGGGGGTGAATATCGTTAAAACTTTTTTTCGGATTAAGGAAAGAGTAAATGCAGCGGAAACAAAACAATCACACAAAAATACAAGTATTATACTTGGTGCGGAGTCGCGGTCGGCTCCTACTCCAAGGCCCACGGTCCTTGACTGTTAACTTTGGGCAATTCTATAATCGTGCAAAAGGTTTACAAATTTCAGTACAAGAATATTGCAGTAAATGAAAAGAGCTACACTTTTTGTTATCGACGCCCGATGTTGATCGTACTTCGGAGCAGAGGGTCGTCGTCAGCGCTGGAATCTCGAAGTCAGAGTGTGCTGGAGCGGAGCGCTTGAACGTAAAGCTTTGGAGCGTTAGAAAGTTGTTGTTCTTAAGCCTTGGGGTCGAGCATCCTTATATAGTGCTCTTGGGGGTGCCTGAGACGTCGGGGGCGCCTGACACGTGCCTTCATCTGCGGAAAACTCAATCCGCAGCTCGGTCAGCGCTTATCTCCATTGACTCGGCCTCTGGAGCTGACTGGGGCCGCCCGGGACCTCCTGGGCGCCTAGCTTGACTTAGTCTTCTGGCTTCATGGCTGATTTGCTTTGATTACATCTTTGGCTTGGACCTTGGGCGCCCGGGACCTCTCGGGCGCCTAGCCCAATGTGGTTTCGATGCGGTTCTTGCTTCCTTGATGTTTTGGCTTTGACCTTGGGCGCCCGGGACCTCCCGGGCGCCTAGCCCAGCTGCCTGCCCCTTTCCTTTGGGGCGTTCTGAGCTGCAAAAACACACTCCTTCGGTCCCTGCAACCATGGTTAGTTCCAAAACAATCAAAGCAAGAATATTAGTCAATATTTATAGTCGTAGCTGTCTTGGTTCTGACTTCGGGTCTCCCAAATGAAACCCTAGGTCGAACCGACGCCCACTGTTCCCTTAACGGGGAACGCGTCCTCACCTACTCCTCTCAGGAGAGTTTACCTTGTGCCAATAGGCTCCTCCAGCTGGACATTTTCCCAATCCCCTTGACCAGGTCTTCTTGCCCAACTTCCAGTCAAGTCTTCGGTGCCCAGGCCCTTGCCAGGGCTTCTTGCCCAGTCCTCGAGCAGGACTTCTTTGCCCGACTTTCGGTCAGGTCTTCTTGCCCTGTCCTTGACTAGGACTTCATTGCCCAACCCCTTGCCAGGACTTCTTGCCTAGTCCTCAACCAGGATTTCTTCCTACACACTCAGTGAACAAGTTAGACAATAATAACATCTTAACATCTGAACCCTTTGCCATTATCAAAACCCAGGTTTGACTTAGGTGTTGCATGCACCAAAAGAGCATGGTTGCTCCGTTCCTGGCGTAAGGGGAACCTTGGAGAGATTCTTAAAAGGCCTTTGTATGTCCAGTGTAGGGGGAGCTTTGGAAAAGATTTAAAAAGCCAGTTTTAGTGAAAAGTCCTAGCTTGGAGGGCTAGGTGTGTGAAAAGTCCTAGCTTGGAGGGCTAGGTGTGGAAAAGTCCTAGCTTGGAGGGCTAGGTGTGAAAATTCCAAACTTGGATGGTTAGGTAGATGAGATGCCTTGGGATAGGATCCATGCATTGCATATGCATTATTTAGTAGTGTGTTGTTATTCTATTACTATTTGTTTCCCTAACTTAAAAGAATTGCCAAACATCAAAAAGGGGGAGATTGTTGAGGCAATCTGTGATCCAGAGTGATAATGAGTTTTGAAGTTTGGCCAAAGGGTTTAAGTTAGGTTTACCCTTGTGTTCTTATATGTGAATGTTGAGTGTGCAGGTTGTACAGGTTACACATATGGACTTGACTAGACGACCTCAGTACGGTGAAGGGTGGCATGGAGGCAAGCTCGAGGCTTGTGTGCACATCCAAGGGACCTTGGAGAGCAGGGACGATGAGCTGATGGGCGCGGACTTTGAGCATGCGTGAAGGATGGCATGGAGGCAAGCTGGAGGCTTGCGTGTATCCGAGAGATGGGAGTCGGAGATAAAGAGGGCGCATAGTCGAGGCTGCGTATGAGGAGTCAATCGAGTCGTGAGGGTATGAGTGTTGTGTGATTGTACACGGGAAGGGTTTCAGCTGGGGACCAGTCGACTTCTCTGGGAGCAGTCAACTGGTAGGTGGCTGGTGAGTTGGCTGAGAATTAGAACGTTGGGGTGCAACGGTCGAATTTCAGTGGCACCAGTCGACTGCCCTTGGAGCAGTCGACTGGTGGCGAGGGTTTCAGCCCGAGTCCTATTTAAAGAGGACTTCGTGGTGGCTGAGTTTCTTGACGAATCTTGTCTTGGTTAAAGGCAAGATAGTAGTCTTTGTGCTCAGTGCTTTGTTTGAGTTTGTGACGAGGTTTCTCCACCCACAAGGAGCGACGAGGGTTAGCCGGAGGTTATCCGGGGAGTTATCCACCGATGGATTCTTGGATTAGTCACCCGTCTGGGGTGGATACCAAGTAAATCAGGTTGTTAGCGTTGTTCTTCATTGTTAGTTTTGTTTTATTATATATTCCACTGTGCAACTAACCGTGTAGGAAGAAAGTGGTTCGAAAAATTGCTATTCACCCCCCCTCTAGCAACGTCAATCGATCGTACATCAAAGTGATCAAGGGTTAAGCCAAACACGACCTGATGTTTGGTAGGGTAAACCCAGGTTTGATCAGTTTGACAAAGGGTTAGCCAAATATGATCTGATGTTTAGCAGAATGAATAGAACCTAGGGTTGGTCAGTTTGACCATGGTATATGTCAAATAGGACTTGATGATTGGCAAAATATCTAAACTCATATCTGGTCAGGTAGACCAAGGATAAGCCAAACAGGACTTGATGTTTGGTAGAGAGAAGTTTAGTCAGGATTAAGATGACTAGCAAAGGAGTCATTATGAAGGAACAAAATCCTACTAAGTAAAGTTAGGTGGAAGAAATCTTGGTGAGTGAAGCTAAGCGAAAGAAATCCTGGTGAGTGAAGCTAGGTGAGCAATGTCCTAGTGAGTGAAGCTAGGCAAAAAGTTTTGGTCCGGGGGACTGAGCATAAAGTCCTGGTCGGGGATCGGGCAATGGAGTCTTTACCAAACGAGGACTATGGATAAAAGTAGAAACGGGTCGAGGATCAGACGTCTCGAGATCCGGGAGTCTCGAAGGTCAAGCACGAAGTCTAGGTCCGGGGGACCGAACAAAAGACTTAGCCGAGCGGGGATCGCGGGCAGAAGTAGAGCCGGGTCAAGGTCGGACGTCTCGAGATCCGGGTTCTCAGAGGTTGAGAAAAAGTCCAACTGGAGGTCCCGGTTGGCAAATAGTAACATCTCCAAGGTGGAGTAGGTGAGGATCCGTTCCCCGGGAAAGGGAACAGTAGGTGTCAGTTCGACCTCGGATTTTAAGTGAAATCCAAAAGTCAGAACCAATCAATTAAGACTTAAGATTTTTTGTCTTCTTGTTTCAAGTGAAATCCAAAATTTTGTTTCTTTTTAATTAGACTCTTATTTAATCTGTTGTTTTTTTCAAAATTTAGCTTTAAAAATACTCTTGGAAAATCACTTTTATTATGTCTTTCAGAAATCATGCTTTGAAAATGATTAAGAAATTTTTTTAACAAGATATGCTTGACTTGAAAATTATTTTTTAATTTAGCTTTCTGGAAACTAAGAATTCGTGTTGACTTGAAAATATTCCTCTTACCAATGGTTCATTTTGAAAATATCTCTTTGGGCCTTAAAACTTGTTTTTTAGGGGATAGTTTGACCAACACTATTTTCACTAGCTTAGTTTTTCTTAAACTAATTTTACTCAAATCTTTTTAGACTATATCACTACCTTTATATACCTTAAAAAATCATCTTATTTTAGATCTCCTCTTGATCAAATTATTGCCAATTAGTTTTTATCCTTAGTTTTTTTATAAAACAAATGTTGATTATGCCACTTGTCTTAAATAGTGAATTATTATGTATTTATTTTGATTAATGCCAAAGGGGGAGGGTTAAGAGTTACAAGCTAGAAAAAGCTAGAAAATTAAAAATACTTGAAACCAACCCTGATTTTATAGCATCTCATTGAATTTAATTATTGTTATTGTTGCTTGTTTTTTATCTAACTTTAATCCAGGTTATCATTGCATCAAGAAGAGGGAGATTATTGGTGCAGTTTGCACTAACGATCAAACTCAAGTTTTGATGAATAACAAATAGGTTAAAATTAGGGTTGTGGTTATTTAACCTTTTTACCTAATGTGTAGGATTAATAACCTTAGAACCTGACATTAGGCCGAACTCTATGGTGGTGGAGTCTCGGCAAAAAGTCCAAGGTGGTGGAGTCTTGGACAAAGTCCAGTTGGGTCCAAGAGGCAGACTACTAGCCGAAGCCCAGGGTGAGAGTCCTAACAAAAGTTTAAGGTGGTGGAGTCTTGGCCGAAGTCCAAGTTGGTGGAGACTTGAAAATAGTCTTGGTGGGTTAAGAAGCTGAGTAAAACTACATAAGGTAAGTAAGGTAAGTCACTGGAGGAGCAAATTCCGGTGAGGACGAGTCCCAGTTGGGGAATTTAGGTGCGGTCCAACTTAGAAGCATTTCATATCTCTAAGTTGAGGCCTTTGCCTAGATCCTAGTCTTGGGAAGACAGGGTCAATTTAATACTCATGGCATTTAGTTCATATTGTATGTTTACTAATCTTGTTGTGCAGGATATACTTATTTTTGAACTAACATGATTTTGCAGGAGTTTTTTTGTAAAAGTTGTTGAGGAACCCAATGGTCCATGGGACCATGTGTTTTGATGTTTGGGCAAAGAGTTTAAGTTAGGTTCACCCTTATATTTGATATGTGTATTTGAGTGTGTAGGTTCTGCAGTATATACATAGACTTAGCTTGAAAACTTCGGGGTGTGGTGAAGGATGGAACATCCGAGGGACCATGGACAAGGCAACAATGATGAGATGGGGGAAGCACACTTCGAGGCATACATGAAGGATGACATGGAGATGAGCTATGGCCTTGTATACATCCGAGGGATGAGAGCCAAAGCAAAGAAGACTTGAAGACAAGAGTCAAAGTTGCGAAGAAGAGTCAAGCGAGTTATGAGGATCCGAGTGCGAGTGAACTAGGAAGGGAAAACTTAGGTTTAGGGTTTTACCAGTCGACTGGTATGGGATCAGTTGACTGGTTGATGTCACAAAAGGATCAATCGACTGATCTTCTATATAGTCGACTGGTGTCGGCTGAATTCAAATGTTGGGTTGTAACATTCAAATTCGACAGCTGGCAGTCGACTGGTGTTGGCACTAATGGTTGGATCACCAACGAGCTCTATTTAAGAGAGTTCATTTGCTTGAGCAAGGTTAACGAAATTGGTCTTGGTTAAAGGCCAATTAGTAGTTTAAGTGCTCAGTAGTTCTTGTTGAAGTTATGGTGAGGTTTCTCCACACACAAGGAGCGATATGAGCTAGTCGGTGGTTTTCTTGGGAGTCATCCATTGACAGATCGTGATTGTCTACCTTACGGGCAGCCATGGAGTAGGAGTTTATCTCCGAACCACATAAATCAGTTTGCCTCTTCTTTGTGTTAGTTTTAATTTAATTATATTCCGCTTGTGCACTAATATTGTAGGAAGAGAACCAAAGATTTATGGATGATGAGTTATTCACCCCCCTCTAGCCGATCCATGATCCCTAACAACTAGTATCAGAGCAAAGGTTTGCTCGTCTATGGATAATCACCGGGAGAGTAATGTGCTAGAGGAGAATGACATTTGAAGAAAAATTGAGAGATGACATCACCATTCCACCCACCTCCATACGATCGTGACAACCTCGATTATTGGAGGTTGTGGGTGAAGACATGGTTTCACATGGATTGGAAGATGATGATGACCATCGAAGAACCATTCGAAGTCTCAAGAGATAAGCATAGGAAGAAGCTCTGATGACGCTATTGTACCAAGGAGCAACAATCACAATCAAAGACAAATGAGAAGATAATCTCAATTTTAATTAATATTTTGCCTAATGATGTGATTAGTGGTGTAGGTAAATACAAGAATGCTCATGAGCTATGGAGTAAGGTGATAGCTCTTTATGAAAGCCCTACACAAGCATAAGAAGAAGAACCCAAGGAGATAGGTTTAATTGTCCAAGGAGTAGAGGTGGAGCAACCGAAAGTTGATTCATGTTCAACATTCGAGGAGGAGAAGGAAGAAGAAGCATCATTTACCTCCTCAAGTGATGTGGCACAAGAAGATGAGGGATCTTCCACATCATCCAAGATTGAAGAGGAAGCCAAGACAAATGAAGAAGAGATCTTGGAAGTCAACCTTGCAGTACCTCCACCAAAGAAAAATTAAAAGACCACATCATTTGCTTTGGGTGCAATGAAAAAAGTTACTACAAGAATAAGTGTCCATTGGGTAAGAAGGAGGTAATACCTAAACTCAAGTTAATTCATTTAAAATCTAATTTGAGTTGTAGGGAGAAGAAGGAGAAGAAGTACATTTGATACTTCACATGTGGTAAGTAGGGCCACTACCACACGAAGTGCCCAAGGAGTGTAGAACTCAAGAAATTGGTGCATTTAAAGAAATGGAAATGGAGAAGAAGAAAAGCTCACATCAAGGGGGAGCTTCAAGGGTAAGGGAGGTATACCCTAACTTAAAGTATAATTCAAATATACATTTTTCCGTGTATTCTAGAAATAATTGATATTATTTACCATGTATAATTTTGGATTTAAATATCATGATATGAGTAGGGTTAATAATGTAAATCATAACCCTAGGCAATTCATGCATCATGATAAACCTAAAATCATTAGACATAAGGATCAAGACATTAATCCCCAAAAGGGGAGACACATGCCTAGACAAATGGGTAGGTCTAGGAATGTCCATGGCAGACATATCGATTCTAGATTTAAGAATTTAGAAAGGAAAAAAATCAAGTTTTAAGGGCAAAGCATGAGAAATTGGAGAAAACCCTAGATAGATTCACTATTGGATCTAAGGGGTTAGGTATGGTGTTGGGTAGTCAAAAATCTAACAACTATAGATCGGATTTGGGATACTGATCTAAGTTATCCAAGGATAATGAAAAGTTATATGCTAGGGTAACATATAACTATGGGAAAGATGAGAAGTCCAAATATGGCAAGGGAGTGTAACGACCCGGAAAATTCTCTTAATATTCTATGAAAATATTGAGCATGTTTAGATAATTTTCGAAGGATCTAGAAGTATTGATACGAACTTTGGGCTAGAAAATCCGTGTTTCTCATTTAAATTGAGAAAACTAAGTACTAATGGGTCTTATATGGGCCTTTCTAGCACCATAATTATTGTTGGATTTTAGGGAAAACTTAGTATAAATATAAATAGTTTAGGAAAAATAAGTATAAATATAAATAGGATTTAATTAGACATATTAGCATGATTAGGGGTAAGTCTTAGCTTAATTTTCCTACTTAAATCGAGAAATTAGGTACTAATGGGCTTTAAATGGGCTCCAAAAATGGGTATTAATTAGGTGAATTTTATATAAATATAAATGAATTTTATTTAGGAATATTAGCATAATTATGGGGGATTTTAGGGGAATTTTCGAAAATTAGAAAAAGGGGTTTAAATAAAATAAAAATAAAAAATAAAGGTGCATAGGCCAAGGATTGAACCTTGGACCTCTTGTACAACCATGAATGCTTTAACCAACTAACCTAGCAAAGAATTCTTATGAGGAAAGGAAGTGGATGATGGTTAAGTAGTAGAGGAAGATGAAGGGTCATGGAAAACTCTTCATTTGCCTCTTTAAAGGAGCCATAAAGAGGGGGTTTGGGGGGTTACTTCTCTTCATCATCAAGTGCATTTGCTCCCCTCCTCCCTTCTCATTCTAGCGAAACTCTAAGGAAGTGTTTCCCCTTGGAAAAGCTTCCACCAAGGCTCTATCACTCAAGATCTAAAGTTCTTACAAGGATTTAAGGACTAGGTGTGGTTAAGAGACATCAAGTCTTCTTCCTTCTCTCCATCCAAGGTCTAAAAATTTAGAAAACCCAAGGTAAGACTCCCTCACCTGTGGTATAATAGTTATCTATGATTTCCATGATTTTTAGCAGGATATATGGGTTAGTTCTTGGATGTGATGTTGAAAGGAAAGAAAAACCAAGGTCCTTAAGTTTATGGATTTCGGCCAGCATGATTTAAAAGTCTATAAATATGATAAAAATCTTTATAATGTTATTTGATGTTCCCTCATGATGTTTAGGAGTTAAATATAATTTTTGGAAATTTTTGGAGTACCCTAGAGACCCTATGGGTTTCGGCCAACAACAAGGAAAGAAAATCCAAGACCCTAGGTTTGTGGGTTTCGGCCACCATGATTTTGGGGTCTATAATTATGCCAAAAATCCTGATAAAGTTTTTTAAGGTTCCCTTATGATGTTTAGTAAGTAAATATAATTTTTGGAAATTTTTGGAGGACCCTAGAGACCCTATGGGTTTCGGCCAACAACAAGGAAAGAAAATCCAGGACCCTAGGTTTGTGGGTTTCGGCCACCATGATTTTGGGGTCCATAATTATGCCAAAAATCCTGATAAAGTTGTTTAAAGTTCCCTTATGATGTTTAGTAAGTAAATATAATTTTTGGAAATTTTTGGAGGACCCTAGAGACCCTATGGGTTTCGGCCAACAACAAGGAAAGAAAATCCAGGACCCTAGGTTTGTGGGTTTCGGCCACCATGATTTTGGGGTCTATAATTATGAAAAAAATCTTGATAATGTTTTTTAATGTTCCCTTATGATGTTTAGTGAGTAAATATAATTTTTGGGAATTTTTGGAGTACCCTAGAGACCCTATGGGTTTCGGCCAACAACAAGAAAAGAAAACCAAGAACCCTAGGTTTGTAGATTTCGGCCACCATGATTTTGGGGTCTATAATTATGCCAAAAATCTTGATAATGTTGTTTAATGTTCCCTTATGATGTTTAGTGAGTAAATATAATTTTTGGAATTTTTGGAGTACCCTAGAGACCCTATGGGTTTCGGCCAACAACAAGAAAAGAAAACCAAGAACCCTAGGTTTGTAGATTTCGGCCACCATGATTTTTGGGTCTATAATTATGCCAAAAATCTTGATAATGTTTATTAATGTTCCCTTATTATGTGTAGTAAGTAAATATAATTTTTGGGAATTTTTGGGGTACCCTAGAGTACCCTAGGGTTTCGGCCAACATGAAGGACCCATGTGTAAGGTTGGTTTTAAACCCTAAGTATATGTTTTTATGTTTTATCATGATATAAGGGAGATGAAGGGTGTTTATGTGAATGTTTCACATGGGCTAGATACCCTATAGGTTTCGGTCAAGTACCCTATTAGGGTGGAATGCTAGGACTTATTTCAAGTAAGGGCCCAATGGCCCTATGGTAAGGTATGGGTAGGGTTTAAGCAATTGATTTGGGGTTTTAATGGAATTTCTCCATGCCCCCATGGCCTGGATGTTTCGTCCAAGGATCTAACCTAGGACTAGAGTTGGGTTAAACCTACCAATATGCTTGGGTATAGGTTATTAGGAGGTATGCTTAAGTAAGGTGGAAGAATACCATGTTAACTAAACCTTTAGCTTATAAGTCATGAAATATATGTTAGGTAATAGAATGTTTAGACATGTGCCATGATTTAGGAATGATATGTATGTATGACATGATGTATGAATGATATGTATGTATGCCATGTCTTATGAATGATATGAATGTATGCCATGCTTGTGTGTGTATGCCATGCTATATGAATGATGTGTACCTATGCCATGTCTAATAATGAAAATGATGAATGAAGGTTAAGTATGATGAATGAATGAATATGCTATGCATGATGATGCCTTTAAGGCATAATGATGATGAAAGAATGATGAACGAATGAATATGCTATGAATGATGATGAATGAAGAAGCATATGAAAGCATTTATTTTATTTTATGGGCTTGTACCGGACCTAAGTAAGGTCCACGGTTCTGGACTACCGATGATGCTGTCCACGTTTCGGGACTACCGATGATGCTGTCCTTACGGTTCGGGACTACCGACGAAGTTGTTCTTACCCTAGTAGGTCGAGATTAGCTACCTCGTATTTACTTAGGGATGCGCGCATATGATGAATGAATGTGGTACAAGCCAGGGCCCAATGAAAGTTATGATTATGTTAAAAGCATGTTTTCAAGATTAAGCATTCTTATATATATATATATATATATATATATATATATGCACGATTGCCACATGCATCCATTCATGTTATGCATTATGTTATGAAAAGTATGTTTACGAAAAGTATGTTATGAAGGTATGTTTATGCCATGATTTTATTTATGTTTATGCCATGATTTTATTTATGTTTATGCCATGATTTTATTTTTATGTTATTTATGTTTATGCCATGATTTTATTTATGTTTATGCCATGATATTATTTTATGATTATTTATGATATTATTTATGTTTATGCCATGATTTTATGCTAGGTTAGAATGTCATGCTTTAATTATGTTTATGCTAAGTTAGGACGCCATGAGTTTATTGATGTTTATGTTAGTTTAGGATGCCATGATTTTATGCTATTTAGAATGCTATGCTTTAACTATGTTTATGTTAGTTTAGGATGCCATGATTTTATTTATGTACATGTTAGTTTAGGATGCCATGATTTTATGCTAGGTTAGAATGCCATGCTTTAATTATGTTTATGCTAAGTTAGGATGCCATGAGTTTATTGATGTTTATGTTAGCTTAGGATGCATGGTTAATTATGTTTATGTTATGCTAGAATGCCATTATTTTATTCCTGTTCATGCTAGTATGGGATGCCATGATTGTAATTAGATTTATGCCATGATTTTATTTATGTCTATGTCAAGTATTATGCCATGCTATGAATGTTTACGATGTTTATGTTATGTCAAGTATTATGCCATACCCGAATGTTTATGGTTATGTTTATGCCATGCTATGAATGGGGTGAAGCTATGTCCATGACATGTCAAATGAATGCTAAGTGATGTTAAGGATGATGTTCTAAGTAAAGCGCTAAGAGTGCTAATGTTTCATATGTTTATGATTAAGTGACGGACGGTTTTAGTGAGTAGGAAAGAGTCTTACTAAGCCTGTGTGCTTATAGTTTTATTTTCTTATACCGCAGATCACACAAAGGAACAGTAAGGAAGCAGCAGGAGGGCATTGCAGAATGTGTGTGATAGTGACTTGGCCAAGAGACCATATGTTTGCTTGTCTTATGATAGAACTTTACCTTTACTACTAAGTACTTGAATATGACTCTATGACATGATGCTAAAGTATGACTTGATGCTAAGTATGACATGATGCTAAAATATGACATGATGCTAAGTATGTTATGATGCAAAGTATAAGGTTAATATGCCAAGCTTCCGTGTTAGGATGCTAGGAATGGTAGTAAGTGCATGTAGGTGTAAGTTTGAAGTTTTCCGCTGCATTATGATGTCTACATGCCCTAAGTATGTTAGCGTAACGCCGCTTTATGATGGTCAAAAAAAAAAAGCGGGTGTTACAGGTTGGTATCAGAGCAGTAACCATCTCACTACACACACATCAAGCCCTCTTCCTGCAGCTTCCAAGTAAGTACCTCTTTACATATCTGATAGTAGTAAGATGTTTTATGATTCTAAGATACGCGAGTATGAACGGTAGTTATGATGAAAAGTACGTTACGATATGTAACGACGAATGATACTTTATCTTATTTTATGAATTAAATACTTAGAATTCCAGGGTAGGAAAGAGGTTATATATTTTAATCACTAGGGTAGAAGAGATGGATTTGTGTGTGTTTCCTCTGTGTATGTTTGTGAATTGAAAAAGAAAAGAAATGGTTTTGTACTGGCTCAGTCAGTTGGGTACTAACTATGTCATTTTTTTCCAATTCCAGATGTCGCATGAGGACTACATTGAGAGGTGCCGCGTATTGATGGAGCGGATAGAGACGGTTGAGTATAGTCCGACCCTTGGAATTCAAGGCAACATGGGGTTTTTGGATCGGCTATTCTGGAAACTGGAGCAGGAAGGGTTTCCAGTCGTGGATGATCATAGGATCGGAGCCCTGTTGCGTTCATTGCCCAATCGGGCAAGGGAGGTCGCCCATCAGATCTGGGGACAGCACGGATGCCGTATCTCGTATATGGAATTGTGTAGGCAGCTTCTCCGCCATGAGTTTCCGGAAGATCTGGGGGACTCGGAGGGGGAGCCCGAGATGTACGAGGAGGACCCCGAGCCATTTGAAGAGGACCCCGAGGAGGATCCCGAGCCGGTTGAAGAGGATCCTGAGATGTACGCGGAGGACCCCGAGCCATTCGAGGAGGACCCCGAAATGCTCGAGATGTTTGAGGAAGACCCGATGAGCGAGGACGATCTCGAGGTGTTTGGCGAAGGCCCCGAGATGTTCGAGATGTTTGAGGAAGACCCCGGGATGTTTGGGGAAGATCCTGAAGAGGTTGAGGAGGTTCCCGAGGTAGAGGAAGAGGATCCGATGGAGACAGTGGAAGATCCTGAGGTAGGTCCGGGAGGGATGAATGAGAGAACGGCAGTGAATGCCATGATGTACTTTGTTATGGGCCTGATGGCAGCCCATCTACTGCATTGAGTCCTGTTGTCTTGTGGGAACCAATAAAGTCTGGGTAGTGGTAATACAATTTGTTAAGAATGTGGTTCAATCTCATGTTTATGAGCTGGATAATAACAATGCGTGACCAATCATATCACACAATGGTATCAAAATTTCATTAAGGAAATGCTAGCGCTAAGTGAAGACATAAAACAAAATGGGGGATAGGAGTCTGCAGAAAATAAAACAGGAGATCCTGGAAGGAAAGGGCGATGGTTTTCATATCGCCGAAGGGGGAGTACTCTACCTTAGGGATCGTTTATGTATCCCTAATGATCCGGAGCTTCGAAAGGAGATACTGGCAGAAGCTCACGGAACCCCTTACTCGATGCATCCAGGATCCACCAAGATGTATCAGGATCTGAAAGGGAAGTTTTGGTGGTCCGGTATGAAGAGGGATGTGGCCCAGCATATCAGTACTTGCATGACCAGTCAGCAAGTGAAAGCAGAACACCAGCGTCCCGGAGGAGTTCTGCAGCCACTTCTAATTCCGGAATGGAAATGGGAAGATGTCTCAATGGATTTCATTTCAGGACTTCCCCGGACTACAAATGGATATGATGCGATATGGGTCATTGTGGACAGATTGACTAAGTCCGCTCACTTCTTAGCAATCAAGATGACTTATTCGATTGAGCAACTGGCTCAGTTATATGTTAAGGAGGTAATCAGGCTACATGGAGTTCCCAAGACCATCATCTCAGATAGGGATGGACGTTTTACTTCGCATTTCTGGGAGTGTGTTCAGAAGTCTCTCGGCACTAAATTACGATTTAGTACCGCCTTTCACCCTCAAACTGATGGGCAAACTGAACGGGTGAATCAAGTACTAGAAGACATGTTGCGAGCGTGTGCCTTGGATTTCAAGGAAAGCTGGTGTCGATATTTGTGTTTAGCAGAATTCGCGTACAACAACAGCTACCAAGCTACTATTGGAATGGCACCTTACGAAGCGTTGTATGGAAGGAGATGTAGGTCTCCGATCTGTTGGTATGAGGGTGGTGAAAAGAAGGAGATGGGGCACACAACGGATCTCATTAACAGCACCACCCAAGCTATACAGAATATTCGGCAACGGATAGAAACTGCTCAGAGTCGGCAGAAGAGTTATGCCGATGTCCGGCGTAGACCCCTGGAATTTAATGTTGGGGATTTGGTATTCCTCAAAGTGGCTCCTATGAAAGGGGTGACAAGATTTGGGAAAAAAGGAAAGCTGAGTCCACGATATGTGGGGCCGTATCTGATTTTGAAAAGAGTTGGGAAGGTGGCATACGAGCTGGAGCTACCTCCAGAGATGTCAGCTATCCATAACGTATTCCATGTGTCCCTGCTCAAAAAGTGTATCCCGAATACGAACCAAGTGATCGAGCCGCAGTCAGAGCAAATACAAGGGGACCTGAGTTATGAGAGCAGACCCATTCAGATTTTGGATAGAGAGGTCAAGAAGCTAAGGAGTAAGGAGGTACCCTTGGTCAAGGTCTTATGGCAAAGCCAGCGGTTCGAGGAAGCTACTTGGGAACGCGAGGACGAAATGAGGTGCAAGTACCGGAGTTATTCTAAGTTCGAGGACGAACATTCACGAGGTATGGGGGATTGTAACGACCCGGAAAATTCTCTTAATATTCTATGAAAATATTGAGCATGTTTAGATAATTTTCGAAGGATCTAGAAGTATTGATACGAACTTTGGGCTAGAAAATCCGTGTTTCTCATTTAAATTGAGAAAACTAAGTACTAATGGGTCTTATATGGGTCTTTCTAGCACCATAATTATTGTTGGATTTTAGGGAAAAATTAGTATAAATATAAATAGTTTAGGAAAAATTAGTATAAATATAAATAGGATTTAATTAGACATATTAGCATGATTAGGGGTAAGTCTTAGCTTAATTTTCCTACTTAAATCGAGAAATTAGGTACTAATGGGCTTTAAATGGGCTCCAAAAATGGGTATTAATTAGGTGAATTTTATATAAATATAAATGAATTTTATTTAGGAATATTAGCATAATTATGGGGATTTTAGGGGAATTTTCGAAAATTAGAAAAAGGGGTTTAAATAAAATAAAAATAAAATAAAATAAAGGTGCATAGGCCAAGGATTGAACCTTAGACCTCTTGTACAACCATGAATGCATTAACCAACTAACCTAGCAAGGAATTCTTATGAGGAAAGGAAGTGGATGATGGTTAAGTAGTAGAGGAAGATGAAGGGCCATGGAAAACTCTTCATTTGCCTCTTTAAAGGAGCTATAAAGAGGGGGTTTGGGGGGTTACTTCTCTTCATCATCAAGTGCATTTGCTCCCCTCCTCCCTTCTCATTCTAGCCGAAACTCTAAGGAAGAGTTTCCCCTTGGAAAAGCTTCCACCAAGGCTCTATCACTCAAGATCTAAAGTTCTTACAAGGATTCAAGGACTAGGTGTGGTTAAGAGACATCAAGTCTTCTTCCTTCTCTCCATCCAAGGTCTAAAAATTTAGAAACCCCAAGGTAAGACTCCCTCACCTGTGGTATAATAGTTATCTATGATTTCCATGATTTTTAGCAGGATATATGGGTTAGTTCTTGGATGTGATGTTGAAAGGAAAGAAAAACCAAGGTCCTTAAGTTTATGGATTTCGGCCAGCATGATTTAAAAGTCTATAAATATGCTAAAAATATTTATAATGTATTTGATGTTCCCTCATGATGTGTAGTAGTTAAATATAATTTTTGGAAATTTTTGGAGTACCCTAGAGACCCTATGGGTTTCGGCCAACAACAAGGAAAGAAAATCCAAGACCCTAGGTTTGTGGGTTTCGGCCACCATGATTTTGGGGTCTATAATTATGCCAAAAATCCTGATAAAGTTTTTAAGGTTCCCTTATGATGTTTAGTAAGTAAATATAATTTTTGGAAATTTTTGGAGGACCCTAGAGACCCTATGGGTTTCGGCCAACAACAAGGAAAGAAAATCCAGGACCCTAGGTTTGTGGGTTTCAGCCACCATGATTTTGGGGTCTATAATTATGCAAAAAATCCTGATAAAGTTTTTTAAGGTTCCCTTATGATGTTTAGTAAGTAAATATAATTTTTGGAAATTTTTGGAGGACCCTAGAGACCCTATGGGTTTCGGCCAACAACAAGGAAAGAAAATCCAGGACCCTAGGTTTGTGGGTTTCGGCCACCATGATTTTGGGGTCTATAATTATGCAAAAAATCTTGATAATGTTGTTTAATGTTCCCTTATGATGTTTATTAAGTAAATATAATTTTTGGTAATTTTTGGAGTACCCTAGAGACCCTATGGGTTTCGGCCAACAACAAGAAAAGAAAACCAAGAACCCTAGGTTTGTAGATTTCTGCCACCATGATTTTGGGGTCTATAATTATTCCAAAAATCTTGATAATGTTGTTTAATGTTCCCTTATGATGTTTAGTGAGTAAATATAATTTTTGGGAATTTTTGGAGTACCCTAGAGACCCTATGGGTTTCGGCCAACAACAAGAAAAGAAAACCAAGAACCCTAGGTTTGTAGATTTCGGCCACCATGATTTTGGGGTCTATAATTATGCCAAAAATCTTGATAATGTTGATTAATGTTCCCTTATGATGTGTAGTAAGTAAATATAATTTTTGGGAATTTTTGGGGTACCCTAGAGTACCCTAGGGTTTCAGCCAACATGAAGGACCCATGTGTAAGGTTGGTTTTAAACCCTAAGTATATGTTTTTATGTTTTATCATGATATAAGGGAGATGAAGGGTGTTTATGTGAATGTTTCACATGGGCTAGATACCCTATAGGTTTCGGTCAAGTACCCTATTAGGGTGGAAAGCTAGGACTTATTTCAAGTAAGGGCCCAATGGCCCTATGGTAAGGTATGGGTAGGGTTTAAGCAATTGATTTGGGGTTTTAATGGAATTTCTCCATGCCCCCATGGCCTGGAAGTTTCAGCCAAGGATCTAACCTAGGACTAGAGTTGGGTTAAACCTACCATGATGCTTGGGTATAGGTTATTAGGAGGTATGCTTAAGTAAGGTGGAAGAATACCATGTTAACTAAACGTTTAGCTTATAAGTCATGAAATATATGTTAGGTCATAGAATGTTTAGACATGTGCCATGATTTAGGAATGATATGTATGTATGACATGATGTATGAATGATATGTATGTATGCCATGTCTTATGAATGATATGAATGTATGCCATGCTTGTGTGTGTATGCCATGCTATATGAATGATGTGTACCTATGCCATGTCTAATAATGAAAATGATGAATGAAGGTTAAGTATGATGAATGAATGAATATGCTATGCATGATGATGCCTTTAAGGCATAATGATGATGAAAGAATGATGAACGAATGAATATGCTATGAATGATGATGAATGAAGAAGCATATGAAAGCATTTATTTTATTTTATGGGCTTGTACCGGACCTAAGTAAGGTCCACGGTTCTGGACTACCGATGATGCTGTCCACGGTTCGGGACTACCGATGATGCTGTCCTTACGGTTCGGGACTACCGATGAAGCTGTTCTTACCCTAGTTGGTCGAGATTAGCTACCTCGTATTTACTTAGGGATGCGCGCATATGATGAATGAATGTGGTACAAGCCAGGGCCCAATGAAAGTTATGATTATGTTAAAAGCATGTTTTCAAGATTAAGCATCCTTATATATATATATATATATATATATGCACGATTGCCACATGCATCCATTCATGTTATGCATTATGTTATGAAAAGTATGTTTACGAAAAGTATGTTATGAAGGTATGTTTATGCCATGATTTTATTTATGTTTATGCCATGATTTTATTTATGTTTATGCCATGATTTTATTTATGTTTATGCCATGATATTATTTATGTTTATGCCATGATATTATTTATGTTTATGCCATGATTTTATGCTAGGTTAGAATGCCATGTTTTAATTATGTTTATGCTAAGTTAGGACGCCATGAGTTTATTGATGTTTATGTTAGTTTAGGATGCCATGATTTTATGCTAATTTAGAATGCTATGCTTTAACTATGTTTATGTTAGTTTAGGATGCCATGATTTTATTTATGTACATGTTAGTTTAGGATGCCATGATTTTATGCTAGGTTAGAATGTCATGCTTTAATTATGTTTATGCTAAGTTAGGATGCCATGAGTTTATTGATGTTTATGTTAGCTTAGGATGCCATGGTTAATTATGTTTATGTTATGCTAGAATGCCATTATTTTATTCCTGTTCATGCTAGTATGGGATGCCATGATTGTAATTAGATTTATGCCATGATTTTATTTATGTCTATGTCAAGTATTATGCCATGCTATGAATGTTTACGATGTTTATGTTATGTCAAGTATTATGCCATACCCGAATGTTTATGGTTATGTTTATGCCATGCTATGAATGGGGTGAAGCTATGTCCATGACATGTCAAATGAATGCTAAGTGATGTTAAGGATGATGTTCTAAGTAAAGCGCTAAGAGTGCTAATGTTTCATATGTTTATGATTAAGTGACGGACAATTTTAGTGAGTAGGAAAGAGTCTTACTAAGCCTGTGTGCTTATAGTTTTATTTTCTTATACCGCAGATCACACAAAGGAACAGTAAGGAAGCAGCAGGAGGGCATTGCAGAATGTGTGTGATAGTGACTTGGCCAAGAGACCATATGTTTGCTTGTCTTATGATAGAACTTTACCTTTACTACTAAGTACTTGAATATGACTCTATGACATGATGCTAAAGTATGACTTGATGATAAGTATGACATGATGCTACAATATGACATGATGCTAAGTATGTTATGATGCAAAGTATAAGGTTAATATGCCAAGCTTCCGTGTTAGGATGCTAGGAATGGTAGTAAGTGGATGTAGGTGTAAGTTTGAAGTTTTCCGCTGCATTATGATGTCTACATGCCCTAAGTATGTTAGCGTAACGCCGCTTTATGATGGTCAAAAAAAAAAAGCAGGCATTATAGGGAGTATCATTTAAGGGCGAAAAGATATTAACCAATGATAAGGTGTCCGAGGTTAAGAATGTTAGGTTTATAAGCCAAGAGTCACCGAAGGTACACCAGTGTGACCTAGTGATTGTAAATGAGCCACCTAGGGAGATTGCTAAGGCTAAGAGCTCAAGCGGGAGCTCTAAGAGTCAAGTTAGGAACCATGGTCAATGGATCTCAAGAGGATAACTCTTAGAGATCAAGATGAACCATAGAATGTGCCAAAAGAGTTTGGAGATGGATTTGAGTCTCAATTGTGGGATCAATGTGATCGATAGAGAGGGGTGGTGAATATTGATAACGTAATTTTTCGGAGAATCAGAATTATGACGCAGCGGAAATAAGTAAAAAATGGCTAACACCTTTCTTTTTACTTGGCTTGGAGTTTGTAACGACTCCTACTCCAAGGCCCATGGTCCTTGACCGTTTTCGTTGGGCAATTCTATAAATCATGAATGATGTACAATAATTAGGTACAGAAATAAAGAAAGTATACCGACAACACTTTAATAAAAAGAACTTTGTTGTGGAGTCGGCGTGTCATCGATCTTGAACATCGTGGGCATAGAGAATTCGAGCACGGAAGCTTCAACGCTGAGAAATACGAGAGCTTGAATTCATTCTGGAAGCAAAGTGGTGAAGCCCCTTTTATAGTTGTTTCTTGGGCGCTTGATAACGTATAGGGCGCCTTCCACCTCACCCATTTCAGCCACGTCCTTATCCGAAGACTTGGCCAAAATTTATCTTCCTTCTTGGGGGCTTGTGAGTGATGAGGCACCTGAGAGCAATCAGGTGCTTGTGAGCTGACGTGGTCGACTACCAACATAGCTACTCCATCCACTGGAAAAAACCCCTTCTGGGGCGCCTGATACCATTCAGGCGCTTGGGTTCTCGGGCGCCTGATCCATTTCAAGCACTTGGCTTCGCAACAGCTAACTCCTTTCGGCCTGCAACCAAGGTTAGTCCAAGAATACAATAGAATATTATAAATATATGCATGAATAACAGCCAGAGGTGTCTTGGTTCTGACTTTGGATTTCAAATGAAATTCTAAGTCGAACCGATGCCTACTATTCCCTCTTCCGGGGAATGAGTCCTCACCTACTCCAATCTGGTGAAGTTACCTTTTGCGAACCGGCTCCTCCGGTTGGACTTTTGCTCGGCCTTCGAGACTCTCGGATCTCGAGACGTCTGATCCTTGACCCATCTCTACTTCTATCCGTAGTCCTCACACAGCTAAGTCTTCTACCCGATCATCTGGATCAGGTCTTCGTGCGCTACCCTCGGTCTTTGGTGCCCAACCCTTGGCCAGGACTACGTGCCCAATTCCTCGAATTAGGTCTTCATACCCAGCCCTCGGTCAGGTCTTCGGTGCCCATCCCTTGGCTAGGACTTTGTGCCCAATTCCTCGAACCAGGTCTTCATGCCCAACCCTCAGCCAGGACTTCGTGCTCAACCCTGCAGGTCAAGACTTCGTGCCTAGGTAAACTAGGACTTTTCCTGCACACTTAGTAAGTACATTAGATCACCACATAGACTTACCTTTGAACCCTTTGCCATTATCAAAACCAAGTTCGATCTGGTGCTTCTGGCACCAACAATCTTTCCCTTTTTGATTTATGGCAACCCAGTTTAAAAGTTATATTAAAAAATATGTTAATAAGAGATAAAGCACAGAATAAAGCAATTTTCCTTTAAGATGTGACAAATTTTGAAAAAAAAATATTAACTCTCCTCCTTAATTAGTAATCTCCCCCTTTTTAGAACATCTACAATTTTTGAAAATAATTTTAAATATTGCATAAAGCTCCCCCTTGATTTAAAATTCTCCCCTTGAAGCTTTTGAAAACATGTAATTTCCTCCTTAATGAAAACTAAGTATAATTTTGAAAAAGTGTTTGAAAAATTTCTGAGCAAAAAAAAATTCTAAGTCTTAAGTGAAAATATTTTTATAAAGAAGATAATGTCTTCTTTTAAAAAATATTCTTTCTGAGAAATGGGAAAAAAATTTAATTTTTAACTTTACTTTTCTACTCTCCCCCTTTGTCATATATCAAAAAAATTATAGTAGACACTCTTTTTGAAAAAAAAAATTTTGAAAGAAGATTTTGATTAAGGGAGAAACAATAAGTATCAGAGACTATTAGTTTTGCAAAATCATAAAAAATTTTGAAAAGCTAAAGAGACATGTCAAGTGTTAATTTTTAAGACAACAATTGATAAGCAACAAGTAATAAATTATGAAATACATAAGTAAGAATTAAAGCTAAAGAACAGAATTTGAATTAAGTTGATATTCCTATTGAGTCCAAACATGATTTAAGTCCATAAAAAGTAAATCAAAAAGAAATCAAATCTTAATTGCTTGAGTCCCTGTCTAACTCAATTTGTTATTTACTATCTGTTATAACATAGTAGCTTTTACTAGAGTTAGTAAAGTTAAGTAGTATTATCATGTTAGACTTTCTATGCTTTATTACTTAACCTAATTGTTGTTTAATTATATTTATTGCCCCAACTACTCTTGATGTACTAACTTAAAGCATCTTTAGTCAAGGCATAGACCTAAGCATCTCAACCCATGTTGGTGTCGGAAGCACTAGATCGAACTTCGTTTTGATAATGGAAAAGGGTTCAAAGTTAAGTTTATATTGTGATCTAATGGATTTACCAAGTGTGCAGGAAAGTCCTAGTTCACCTAGGCACTAAGTCTTGACCTGCAGGGTTGAGCAAGAAGAGCTGGCCAAGGGTTGGGCAAGAAGTTTTGGTCGTGGACTGTGCACCGAAGTCTTGATCTGGAATATCGGGTAGGAGTCTTAGCCAAGCGAGGATTGCGGACAGAAATAGAGGCGGGTCGAGGTATGGACGTCTCGTGATCCAGTAGTCTCAAAGGCAGAGTAAAAGTCAAATCGGAGGAGCCGATTGGCAAAAGGTAACTTCTCCTGAGAGGAGTAGGTGAGGACACATTCCCCAGAAGAGGGAATAGTAGAATTCGGTTAGACCTAGGGTTTCATTTTGAAATCCAAAGTCAAAACCAAGACAGCTCCAGCAGTTATCCATGCATTGATTATTAATGTTATACTGTTCTTGGACTTATAGGAGTGAAAGGGAGTAGTTGTTGCATCCCAGGTGCCTGAAAGGGTTCAGGTGCCCGAGAGACCAGGCGCCTGACAGGTAACAGACGCCTGTGTTGAGGCATTTCCAGTGGGTGAGAGGCTGAGCTGGCAGGTTGCCACGTTAGCAACTCAGGCACCCGTGAGCCATCAGGCGCCTCAAAGGTCCCAAGCGCCCAAGACCGAGGGATAAGTTTTAGACAAGTCTGCGGATAAGCACGCGCCCGATTCGCTACATTTGGCAGGCGCCCAAGAACAGGCTATACATGGGGCTTCACCCCTTTGCTTTCCACATCAACTCAGAATAGTTTCACAACAGCCTTCTTGCGACTCAAGCACTCCAATGCTCTCCGAATCTCTTCCGTGCTCGAGTTTCCCACGACGCCAACGATAAATATTGACAACATGCTGCTCAAGATGCTCCGCAACCATTTAGTGTCGTCAGTATACTTTAATTTAGCTATTTAATTCTGTACTGAAATTATATATTTTTAAATCATATTCGAATTATAGAATTGCCCAACGAAAATGGTCAAGGACCGTGAGGCTTGGAGTAGGAGCCATTAAAGACTCTGAACCAAGTAAATTCTCCTTTACCAGGTGCCTAGCTATCCTTCACCAGGTCTTCAGTTCCAGGCAGTCCTTCGCCTGGTGCACAGCAGTCCTTCGCCAGGTCTTCAGTTCCAGGCAGTCCTTCGCCTGGTGCCCAGCAGTCCTTCGCCAGGTCTTCAGTTCCAGGCAGTCCTTCACCAGGTCTTTAACTCCTAGTAGCCCTTCGCTAGGTGCCCAGCAGCCCTTTGCTGGGTCTTAGGGTTCTGATGCCTAGCAGTCCTTCGCTAGGTGCCTAGCAGTCCTTCGCTAGGACTTTAATCTGCACACTCAAGTAGTATGTTAGAAAAACAAAACATCCTACCTTTTGATCCCTTTCCCATTGATCAAAACACAGGTTCGACTTGGTTGCTGTCTGCACCAACAATCTCCCCCTTTTTGATTTATGGCAACCCGGTTCAAAAAGTTAAGTTAATCAGAGCAGATGATATAAAAGTTTAGTTTCCTCCCCTGGAAGGAATCTCCCCCTAGGTTTTTCAAAAGTTCATGGGGTTTGTAAGTTAAAAGATGGAATTAATTTTTCAAATACTTAGAACAATTTTCAAAAGAAGCTTTAGTCTTAAACACTTAAACACTTTTGAAGATTTACACTTAAAAATTTCAAGTTAGTAGAAGAACCATCTTCTGAAGTTTTAAGTTTTGTTGGAATCATAGCTTAAGTTTAAGATAAGTACTTAGCAAAATTTACAGCTGCTTAAGTTTTAAGCACAAAAAAACTTTTTTTGAAAAATAGCTTGATTTTAAGTGTTTAAAAAGATTTTTGAAAATGACTTTAGTTTAAGTACTTTGAATGCAGCTTCAAGTTTAAGTACCAAAAAAAGATGAAAGCAGCTTTAGGTTTAAGTACTAAAAAAAGATGAAAGCAGCTTTAAGTTTAAGTACTAAAAAAAATTTAAAAGCAGCTTTACTTAGAGAAACTTTGGAGAAAAAACTTAGTACTTTTGAAAATAAATAGATTAAGTACTTTTTGAAGAATGGATAAAGTTTTGAAATTTTGAATTTTGAAAAAAAATTTTAACGCTTCTCTCCTTTCCTATCTCTCCCCCTTTGCCATATATAAAAAAAACAAAGTAATATAGTAGAAAGAAAATAAACATATTGCATAAATAAATTGCAAAAGGAGAATTAATGTGTTGTACTGAACCAATGCAAGATAAACTGAATCAAACCAATTTAAATCATCTCTGTATGGACCTGTCTAACCCAATTAGCTACTTACTAACTGTTATAAACAGTAGTTTTCGCTAGGGCTAGTCGAGTTAAGTGTTCTGTTCAAGTTAGATTTTCTAAACTTGACACTTAACTTGATTACTGTTTAAGTTGTATTTTAGTGCCCCAATTACTGTAGATGCACTGACTTAAAGCATCTTGAATTAAGGCAAAGACCTAAGCATCTCAACCCATTCTAGGTTATCCATCAACAGTACTCTAAGGTGCTTGTGAGATGCTGGCTTCTAAATCTATAGGTGGATGCAGTTCTAGGGTTAGGGCCTGAGCTAAGTCCATTTGCGAAGAAGCCCTAGTTTTGAAGGGGGTAGTTTTAAAATAAAACTAAGTCGAAAAATTTATTTAAAAAAATTTTCAAACTAAGTAAAAGCTGATCAAGTAAAGCAGTTTTAGAATTCTTTTAAAAATTGATTTTTCAAATAAAGTAGTAAGAAAACCAAAAGTAGAGTAAACCTATTCTACCAAGCATAATCCTAACTGCCTTCTTAATGAGCTGAACTCAGACTCAGGTAGGGGTTTAGTGAATATGTCGGCTAAGTTGGATTTAGAGTCTATATGCTTAAGGACTATTTCACCCCTGGCTACATGATCTCTTACAAAGTGGTGTTTAACTTCTATGTGTTTAGTTCTAGAGTGTTGGATTGGATTTTTAGTTAGATTAATTGAGCTTATATTATCAATGAAGACTTGGATTTGATTGTAGTCAAGCTGGAAGTCTTTAAGAGTGTGCATCATCCATAAGAGTTGTGCTACACACTCTCCTAAAGCAGCATACTCAGCTTCAGTTGTGGACAAAGCTACACAGTGTTGCTTTTGTTGGTGCAATTTGCACTAATAGTTAAACCTGAGTTTTGATGAATGACAAATAGGTTAAAGTTAGACTTGCTTTTGGTTTTGACCTCTTTACTAAGTGTGCAGGGTTGAAAGACTTAGGACCTGACACCAGGCTGAAGTCCAGGGTGGTTGAGTCCTGGCGGGAAGTCCAGGGTGGTTGAGTCCTGGCGAGAAGTCCAGTTGGGTTCACGGGGCCTGACAACTGGCTGAAGCCCAAGTTGGTTGAAACTTGGCAAAAAGACCAGGGTGGTTGAGTCCTGGCAGGAAGACCTGGTGGGTTAAGAAGTTGAGTAGAGCTGCACGAGGTAAGTGAGGTAAGTCACTGGAGGAGCGAACTAGTGAGGACGGGTCCTATTTTAGGACTGTAGGCGCGGTCCAACTTAGGCCCATTTTGGTGACCTCGATTGAGTCCTGGTTAGATCCTTATCCAGGTTTGGACGGGGTCTAATTAACTCTAAATGCATTAACTCTATTTTACAGAATTTATTTATTTAGATTCTAAATGCATTAACTCTACTTTACAGAATTTATTTAATTAGATTTTGTAGTTGAATTTTATAAAATTATTCCTTATCTAAAGCCTTGGTGGAGGATAAATTATCATTTAAATTATTCATATTTCCTTCTTTTTAGAGAATAAAATTATCCCTACTAATGCTTAAAATTCTCACGTAAAGCTTAGCTGGAAGGATAAAATCTCCTTTTAAATTATTAATAAAATTGTAAGAGGATAAAACCTCTCGGTTAACTTTTCAATATTCTGTATTTATATTTTATTTAAATTATTTTCTTAATTGAAGCAAAGGATAGAAATATTATCTTTTTTTTAATTATTTTATCTTGTTGATGGATAAAATTTGAGCTGAGAAGATCATGCATCGAGGCACTATAAATAGAAGCAAGCAAGCCCTTTAACAGATAAGAAAATTTGATTCTGGTTCAAGCTTTGGCGCTCTCTTGCTTCCACGCTCCTCTGCTGCGGTTTGTGCTTTGACTCGATGCTGTCCGACCGCTGCTGGAAGATCGCTCCCAACACCCAAGCTGCTTCAGATAAATCTAAGTGTTGGGTAACGAATTTTTTTTCTGCACTTAAATTATTTAAGGGGGAAGTGTAGGGCTGTTACACTTCCGCCCAATCTTGTATTTGAATCACTCTATCAGTAGTTTGTCGATAGAGGTTTTTAGTGGATTGCCCACAGGAAAGGTTCAAGGAACCTGGGCCTTCGAGTAGGAGTCGGCGAAGGCTCCGAACGAAGTAAAACTTCTCGTGTAATTTTTTTTTAATTTTTCGCTTTCGCATTTCATTTTAATTTTTCCGCTGCGCATGTTATAAAAAGCATCGTAGAATTTTCTATCGACTCTGATTTTATAACGAAGATTTTAAAAGTCACGTGATTCACCCCCCCTCTCACGTGCATCGGTCCTACAGCTTTCAGCTGCATCAACTTACTAGACTGTTTACTAAGAGTTGGCAGCTTTCGCTTGTACTTTTTCTATCTAGCTAACACCCAGCATAGTCAGAGTCTGAATATCCTGATAGTATAAAAGTTGAGGTCCTAGGATACCAGATCCCTACATTTAGGGTGCCCTTAATGTATCTTAATATTCTTTTTAGGCCGCTAAGTGCATTTCCTTAGCACAGGTTTGGTATCTAGCATACATTCCTACCGAGAAAAGGATATCAGGTCTGCTGGCTGTAAGGTATAGTAGGCTTCCAATCATACTCCTATAAAGTTTAAGGTCTACAGGTTTTCCATCAGGGTCACTATCTATTTTTATATTAGTGGCCATAGGAGTACTTATGCTTTTAGAGTTATCCATTTTAAATTTCATTATTAACTCTTTAGCATATTTGGATTGATGGACATAGTTTCCATCCCTAGTTTGTTTAATTTGTAACCCTAAGAAAAAGTTGAGCTCACCAACTAAGCTCATTTCAAATTCATTTTGCATTATTTTAACGAATTCTTTTAAAAAATTAGAGTTGGTGGACCCAAAGATTATGTCATCGACGTAGATTTGGGCAATAAAGATTTCTTTTTCTAAAGTTTTAATAAATAGAGTTGAATCGATTTGTCCTTGTTTAAATTCTTTAGAAATTAGGTAAGTGGATAAGCGTTCATACCAGGCCCTAAGTGTTTGTTTTAGTCCATAAAGTGCATTGGTAAGTTTGTAAACATGGTCAGGTCTTTCTAAGTCCTCAAAACCATGGGATTGTCCTACATAGACTTCTTCCTTAATGAATCCATTTAGAAAGGCTGACTTTACATCCATTTGGTATAGTTTAAATCCTTTATGGGATGCAAAGGCCAATAACATCCTAATGGACTCAAGTCTAGCTACCGGGGCGTAGGTTTTGTCATAGTCTAATCCTTCTACTTGGCTGAATCCTTTCGCTACTAAGCTGGCTTTATTTCTGACTATCTCTCCTTGATCATTTAACTTATTTCTAAAAACCCACTTAGTGTCAATGACGGATTTGCCCTCAGGTTTAAGTACTAGTTTCCAGACTTGATTCCTCTTAAATTGGGCTAACTCTTCTTGCATAGATATGATCCAATCAGGATCAGGTAAGGCTTCCTCTATAGTCTTAGGTTCTATTTTTGAAATCATTGCTATCTGACTAAGGTTTTTGTAGGAAGACCTAGTTCTGACTCCTAGAGTTGGATCACCCACAATTTGATCAGTTGGGTGACTGAGTCTGGGTTTCTTGATTTTTCTGGAACTTGGTTCAGCCTCAGGTCTGGCTGGTCGGTTTGGTTCACTATTTGATTCAACTATTTGAGTTGGTTCAATTATTGGTTCCATAGTTGATTCAATTGACTCATTAGTTGGTTCAATAGTTAGTTCGTTCATGGGTTCAACTAAAGATTCAACAGCTTGTTTATTATCTTCTTGTTCAGTATTTGATGAAGTTTGATTTGGATTATCAGGTTTTAAGTTAATTTCTTCATCAAATATTAAATTGGTTGTTTCTTCGATTTTCTTAGTTTGTTTGTTATAAACCCTATAGGCTCTACTTGTAGTTGAATATCCTAGGAAGATGCCTGGGGTTGATATAGACTAGAATTTTCCTAGATAGTCTTTGGTGTTTAGGATATGGACTTTGCATCCAAAGACCCTTAGGTAGTGTAGATTTGGAAGTCTATGATAGTATAATTCATAGGGTGTTTTGTTGTGTCGCTTGTTAATCAGGACCTGATTTTGAATGTAGCAGGCCGTACTAACTGCTTCTGCCCAATATTGGTTGACTAGGTTGAATTCGTTGAGCATAGGCCTAGCGGCTTCCTGTAGGGTTCTATTTCTTCTTTCAACTATCCTATTTTACTGGGGGGTTCTGGGACACGAAAATTCATGTATGTACCCATTTACCATATAGAATTCCTCGAACCGTTGATTTTCAAACTCTCCCCCGTGGTCACTCCTAAGTCTTTTAATTTTAGTATCGTTTTGATTTTCAATTAACTTACAAAAATCATTGAATAGGTTTAGGGTTTCATCTTTAGTCTTTAGAAACCTAACCCAGGTAAACCTGGAGTAATCATCAACTATTACTAAGCAGTACCGGTTTCCGCTTAGTGACTTGGCTCCATGTGAATCAAATAGGTCAAGGTGCAGGAGCTCAAGTGTGGTTTGAGTTTGATTAGATTGGATTAGTTTGTGACTAGACCTGGTTTGTTTACCTTGATTACATGATTCACATATTAAGTTTTCATGATTTTTAATTTTACGGATACCTTTAATTAGGCCGAGTTGGGTGACTTTTGAAATAATTCTCAGATTAGTGTGACCTAATCTCCTATGCCAGAGGTTTGATTGTTCTAACTGAGTTAACATACATTTAGGTACTAGGGGTAGGTTTATAGTGTAAACATTATTTTTCCTAGTGCCCTTCACTACTAGAATTTTTGCATTCAACAACACATAATCGACAACGGTTTTTTGATAAAGTGTTGTCTTATGTCAATTTAACAACAATTTTAGTATTAACCGTTGTTGTTGTTGGTCTGTATACGTAAAAAGACAACAGTAATAACAAAATATTGTCATATGTATACTCAACGACAACAGTTATAAAATAACTGTTGTCTATAGGCGGGATTTACAACAACTGATGTGATAAACTGTTGTCTATTATGACAATAGACAACAGTTATATTAAACTGTTGTTGTTGTATTGTTGTGTTGTTCAAGCAATAAACAAAATCAACGGTGGATATCCAACTGAAAAAAAACAACGAACTATTGAATCCTCATTCTCTTATTTTTCGATCCTTAATCATCTTTTTTCTCGTCGCACAAACCCGTAATCTTTTCTCTTCCTCGCCCGCCAACCACCCAAACCCCCGACCATTTCCGCTTCTCTCACACAAACCCCTCGCAGCCACGAGTCGACGCCTCTCCCCCTTCTTCATCGCCCGAGTCCAAGGAAGCCCCGAGAGCGGCGCTTCATTTCACCCTCGCGAGGTGAGCCCCGACTCCTCTCGCTCTCTTCTTCTTCATCGCGCAAGCAAGGAGGCGACGCCTCCTCACATACCTTTTCTTCTTCCTCGATCGCGTGCCCTAGCTACTGACGCCCAGGCAAGCAGTACCCTGCGTCAACACCGCATCTTCATCGCTAGCTACGACAGGCGAATTGCTCCTTCCCGGCTGAGTGCCACTGCCAGCGGCCCTCCTAGTGAGTTGATATCGCTATTGATTGTTTTTGGTACCGTGAGTTGGAGCTAACCTAGTCCTCTTCCTAGGGATTTCTGGAAATTAGGGCTCTTGCATGTGGCTGGGTTTCTTCTGATCGAAACAGAAAGGGGCAGAGGAAAGCTTGGTGTGTGGGTTTTCAGGTAAGGCTTGGTTGTGATCTTCATTCTTGGATGTTTCCCTTTGGATTCCCAAACTTGTACGTGAGCTCTATTAGATTCCCAAATTGCATTAGCTAGGTTTAGTTGAGCTTTGATCATTTCTTTTATGTAGGACCCAACTAATTCCTTGATAACTTCATTCATTCACTAACTGTTGATGAGTTTGAAACTAAGAACATTGTCCAGTATAGCATAATTTTCTGCCAACCCTATTAGTAGTTTACAAGTAGATTTATAGCATCTTATGCTCTTTGGTTTGTTGTGTAAGACTTTGCTATTCAGACAAAAACTAACAATTTGTTTGTAGATATATTTTGTAACTTTATTTATTACTCTGTAAGAAATTATATTTAATGTAATGAAAATGTTTAAGGATCTAAATGTTACTATACTAATATAGGCTTTCGATGTACTTCAATAGTAAGATGCAATCCATATGTCAACCTCAAATAATTTCCCTCAGAATAGATCTGACAATGCATATTATTTTAAATTAAATTTGCTTAAACTACATCTCGGAACTGATATTATGTGAATTTACGCATAGAAATGAATGGTTTGAGGTAGTTACAAATATTGACATTAGATATTGCATGCTATGAATATTGCATGCTATGAATATGTGAATATTGCATGCTATGAATATTGCTTAAGGTTTTTCCTTTTTCTCCCTTATTTACTTATTTTTGCTCAAATATTGACAGTAGATATTGCATGCTATGAATATGTGATGTTTCTTGTTAGGTGGGTTAAGATTTTATTATATAATGTGTATTTATTTTGAAGGTAGGTGTTGGCTCATTTCTAGTTGATTAGTACTTGTAACAAGAATGGACAAAGAATGGATGTCAAAGGATAGATTATCACGTGAATATTGTATTGGAGTAGAGTCTTTCTTGCAATTTGCACTGGATAACGCTAACAATCCTAATGCAATACCTTGCCCATGTGCAAGATGTGGTAATATCAAGAAGAAAAATGTTGAAATTATAAGGGCACATTTGTATAGTAATGGTATAGATTTGACATATCATACATGGATATGGCATGGGGAAAGTAGTATGGCAGAGAAACTGTTGGTGATGCTATTGGAACACATGTAGCTTGGCCAATCCACTTGATAAAGCTACAACCCGAGGTACATCTAAGCTAATATTTCAATGTAAATATTCGTTAAATTATTTAGTATTGCGCCATCTAACAAGCTTATAATTACAATCTTTAGAAGCGTCAAATGAAGAAACCTACCCATGCAGAGAAAAACTAGAAAGTTTCATCACGTGTGCCAAAATCGTTGCACATGCTATATTGTTATGCTAAGCATGCTATTGATAATGGAAAGAACTTGTCAATTATTTTAGATCATGAGATATTTCAAGATGATTATGAACTGAATTTGCATATTGAGGACATCACTGCATTGTATCACTTGGAGCCAATTTCTGGAAATTGTGTGGTTATTTACATATTGTAAGTTGTTGATTTACCTTCAACTTTCTTTGTTCTTTTATTAATTTACTATAGTAGCACTTACTGATTTTCTTATAATTCATATGGTAGGTATCTTTATAAAAACTTGGTGAAAGAAAACAAGATTGAGAAATTCAGGTTTGTAAATCCGCATAGCATCCCATGCTTTAAAAAAATCACAGTGGACAAATTAGTTAAAACTGAGCGGTTGAACCAAAGGGCAAGTATTTTAGCTGAAAGGCTAGGTGGTGCATCACTTAATCAGTTGGTTTTGGTGCCAAGTTGTAACAGGTAATGGACTTCCTGAATATATTTTTTCAATTGCAATTTTTATTTGAATTGAGAATGCACTAATTTTGTGTACTTCTGTGTAGTTTCCATTGGACTCTCACTCTCATTAATCCTCATAAGGAGATTGTTTACTTATTGGATTCCCAAGGTCCTCGCATTCGTGATAACGATTGGAAATATGTTGTGGAAATGTGAGTTTATATATGTTTTTTGTTAGTATGCATCTAAATTAGTCTTAAAACAATAGTTTATCAACTACTGTACCTAATGTATAATTGAAGGGCAATAAAATTGTTTAATTCGTTCCAAGGAAGAAAAGGAAGAAAACAAGTACAGTGGGAAGTGATTAAGGTATTTGTACTTCTATTTAAATCAAAAAATTTTATTGTGTATAATATTGGTATTTTAAGCATTAAAAATATGAATTATCTTTGCCTTAGGTTCCTAGGCAGCCGGATGCCAAACAATGTGGATATTATGTGATGAGATTTATGAAGCAAATTACTGAAGAAGTTACATCAATCGAGGGGGATGCATTCCGAACGATAGTAATAATTTCTTTATTATCTCAAATATTTAAAGTTATCTAGTTATAAATTTTTTCAAGTTGTTATGTTTTATTCTGTACAATCATATAATGTGTTTTTGTTCATAGTTTGCAAAAGCAGAGTACTCCCAAGATGAAATTGATGAAGTGCGCTCCGCGATAGCTGATTGTATACAGGATTATATTTGATAATAGGTATGTAAATGTTAGTTACTAAGGTTTAAACTTTTCCTGGTAAATGTTAGTTACTAAGCTTTCGGGTGATATTCCCCTGAATCAAACAATATACATCAACAATATTTTTTTTAGAGATGTTGTAACCTGAGATTATTTTTTATACGTTGGAGAATAATTAGTTTAGTGGACATGAAAGTTACTTAGATGTTCAAGTAGATTCGTTGAACAATAGAGTCGTACTAGTTTGGCCAAATTCCTTTTAATGTTGTGGTCTAAAACCTGCAGAAACTTGATATTTAGTTGCTTTCTTGCATTTCTACTTGAATTTGCAGCCTAGCCTTTCAAGTGTTCTCATTTAAGGAGGATAAACTAATCACCACTATAGTTCACTGAACTCATCACTAGGAAAATTAAACTTTTCAACAAGATGCATTTACTACTAGATACGATTCAACTCAAATATCATATTACTCGAAATAGTAGTGGACAGACTGAATTTGGCATGACTAATTGTATGATCGTATGAAATTAACATAAATATAAACACATTCATCCAATAGAAATTCCTTCAATACATTTTTTTTTCAATATATTTTGGAGCTTCAGCAGTTCTGCCTAACATCCCTGATTGGATGCAATTCTTCAATATATTCTTTTTATTTGCCTAAACAGACACAGTTTGTGATTCAGAATATGATTCTGAATCACAAACAATCAATCAAGAACATGTGTCAGATATTTAATATGGTCGTCTGAGTATTTTCCTTGAAAAGTGGTTGCAAGGCTGTAAATGTCTAGATAAGCCAAGCTAGCAGTTTCCTTATAATTGCAAGTGCTGATACATGCATATCTTTTTTGTTTGTTTGTTTGTTAGTTTGTTATTTTTGTTGTTTGTTGATACATATCTTCATGGATCATTTTTTATTGGACATATGCATTTAATAGAATAACTAATTAGAGTGTTTGTTCTCTTTTTTCCAGCTGCAGGGACTTGTTCGTGATCATGTTCGAAGACCATTAATCTGACCTTCCAAGCTATAATTTTTGTGATTTGAACTTCATTGTAAGTTTAGTTGGGTCTGAATTATATATAATTTGAACTTTTGTAATTTGGGTCAGAAGATACTTTAGTGGTTTCGTCTGTAGAAAGGTTTTTGGACAGAAGATACTTTTGTGGTTTCGTCTGTAGAAAGGTTGTGGTGGATCTTTATTGTAAATATGTTGATGATGTTTGATATATATAGTTTTTGTTTCGAGGTTAAATTTTTGCCTTTTAATTGAAAATATAATGGAAATATCTTTGTTGTCAAATTGGTATGAAACTGTTGTGGAACAGTACAAACGCACAACAGGTTTTTCTAAAGCTAAACTGTTGTTGTAGATAAACGACAACAGTGCTATATAGGTAAAACTGTTATCGAATATAATAGAAGACAACGGTGAATATGGTATATGACAACAGTGATAAATTGTTGTCGTTGATATACGACAACACAGTGATAAAATTGTTGTCGAATATATTAAAAGACAACGGTGAATATGGCATACGACAATAGTTAAACACCGTTGTTAAAGTTTTTCTAAACGACAACGGTGAATATTATAAACGACAACGGTTTATCACTGTTGTCATTGATAAACGACAACACAGTCATAAACTGTTGTCGAATATAATAAAAGACAACGGTGAATTCGGTATACGACAACAGTTAAACACCGTTGTTAAAACTCATCTAAACGACAACAGTGAAAACCCTAAACGACAACAGTGATAAACTGTTGTTACTGATATACGACAACGGTTATAAAACTGTTGTCGAATATAATAAAAGACAACAGTGAAAAACTGTTGTCAAAATATTATCGAATGTGATATACGACAACTGTGGAAAACTGTTGTCAAACTGTTGTCGTAGACCAAACGACAACAGTGATTCACTGTTGTCGTAGACCCCCCCCTTTAACAACATGGCCTTTAACAACAGTGGTATTTGGCATACGACAACAGTGATTCACTGTTGTTGAATGCATTTTTTCTAGTAGTGCTTAAGCATGGTTTCTGAGTCTTGTAGGTTTCTAATCAGGCATTTAGAATTGTTGAAGGTAACTACATAACCAGAATCACACAACTGACTTATGCTAAGCAAGTTAAAATTAAAATTCTCAACCAAAAGTACTTTCTTAATAACAAAGTCAGATTTAAGTTCAATATTACCTGACCCAATTACCTTGAGTGTAGCATTGTTGTCAAATGCCACTGAGCCTAGGTTTTTGAACTTGAGTTTGGTGAATTTCAATTTATCTCCAGTCATGTGTCTGAGCAACCGCTATCCAACATCCATTGGTCCAAATCTTTATGTTCCTACACATAAAGAGTTTTGTTGATTTTGATCCAATTAGAATTAGGAATAGCCTAAATTGATTTTCACAGCCTAGTCTGTCTCACCCAATCTAGGGTTATCAATCACGTTAGCCTTATAGTTTTTGTGAGACAGGTTTTGGTAGTTAGAATTAATTTGAAAAAAATTATGATTTATTTTGAAAAACTTAATTTAATTTTGAAAACAGTTGATTTTGAGTTTGATTAAAAAAAAATGTTTGAATCTACAATCAACTGAAAATTTGTGTTAGATTCGAATTTGACAAAGAATAGTTTGAATTTGAATTTCAAAATTGGCTTCCAGGTCTTGGCGAGGCACTAGGCCTTCTTTGGCCGTAGCCTTATTGGATCATCAACCCTTTCCTTGACAAAGCCTTTTAATGAAATTTCATTTTCAAAACTATTTCTTGAAAAATTCTGGTCTAACTAGCTTGGGTCTTGGATCGGTAGCTTCGGCCAGTTTCACCAGTCTAAAGAGACCAAGTAGAGTATACTTGACCTTATTAGAGTTGGCTTCCCTAACGTACTATCATCTCACCTCCACCCAATACTATGTTGTCAAATTTCAGTTAAGTTGGTTCAGTCCATAAACTAACCATTCCTAAGTCTAAGCATGGTAAATTGCAAAAATTAAATAAACAAGCAATCATGCAATTTGCAAACAAAGATTGAATTTTATCTAACGATAAATATTATTTTTAATTTGGCTCCCCCTGGACTAAAGCCACGATAATGGTTAGGCAAGATGTGAATCTTGTCCTTGAGGATCCAATACTGATTTGATCCAGTTTGTTTGTTCAGGCACAGTTTGGGTATCCATGCCTGAACTTTAGGTCTGGACTGGTTCAGTACAGCATAGTAGGATCATTGTCTAGATTTGGTTCTATAGCCTAGTCGGATCGATTTAGAACTGACTTCTATTTTCCAAGAATCATGTCAAGACCCTTGGTGTAACACCCCAATAAAATTCCCTTCAATATTATCTCTAATATTGAGTAGGATTGCATAAATAATAGTCATATTGAGTATTATTCATGAATGATAGTTAGAGTTGTGGGAGTTTTAGTGTAAGTGTTAATAGGCCTTATATGGGCTCTAAATGGTGGGAATTCCTGTTGGTGCAAGTTGCATCAATGATGTTCTCCTTTAAGTGTTTTAATGTTTGACAATACACTTAAGTCAGTGATACAATGAACAGACAAAGGGAGCAAAGGAGAAGTAAACTAAGCTGAAGAAAAGTCCTAGTTAAACTAGGCATCGAAACCCTAAGTCCCAGCGAAGGGCTGCTGGGTACCTAGCGAAGGGCTGCTAGGTATCGAAACCTTAAGACCTAGCGAAGGGATGCTAGGAACCTCGCGAAGGGCTGCTAGGCATCAAAGACTTGGCGAAGGACTGTTAGGCACCTGGCGAAGGACTGCTAGGTAATGGAGTCTTGGTCCGAGGGACTGAGCAACTTAGCTGAGCAATGACTAAGGACAGGAGTAGAGACAAGTCAGGGTTTGGGCGTCTCGAGGTCCGGAGATATCGGAAGCTAAGCAAAAGTCCATCCGAAGGACTGGGTGGCAACCGTCTCTTGAAAGGAGTAGGTGAAAGGCGCGTTCTCGGGGGTGGGAACTTGCGCCGGTTCGACCTAGGGTTTCGTGGAGATCCAAAGTCCGAACCAAGTCCTTAAGCCTAATATTCTATCTATATGTGCTTTGTGTTTGTGTATCTTGCAGGTACCAAGAACCGGAGACAAAGCAAGTTGATGGAAAATGGTTGTTCGCGGCGCCCCTAGTGTTGGGGGCGCCCAGAGCAAGGCATAAACCTAGTCTTGGGTCTAAACCATGATTGGGGGCGCCCGGAATGATGGGGGCGCCCGGAGTAAAGGAGAAAAATGCAGTTTTCGTGAAGTAAGCAGAATAGGTGTCAAGGGGGGCGCCCGTAAGGTCCGGAGCGCCCGGGTTGAAACCTATACTTGCTGTTTGAGGTTCGAAATGCAAATAAGCGCTCACGAGGGCGCCTGGGAGGTCCGGGGCCCCCTGGTCAAAGATTTTATCACCTGCGGCGAGGTAGGCGCAAGGATAAGGTTTGACCAGGTTTATCGGGGCACCCCAACGTCCAGGGCGCCCCCAGGAGTGCTATATAAGGGGCTTCGACCCCTCTGCTTCAACAACAACTTCCAAGAGCGATTCCAAGCATTCTGATGAACGACATCGCGCTAGAGATGAGGCTCTACGACCGGGAGGCTCCAGGAGGAAGTGCGCGGCACTTCGGAGGTCCAGATCGGCCGAGCTTCAGACATTGTCTTGTTGGTTTGCTTTTATTTAATTCCGCACTTAATTTTATTTATCTTTTGATTGTAAACTTGCACTGTAAGTCGGGTTTCTCCGCCTCCGGAAAGTCCGGGAAGGAGACCAATAGTGGACGGGCGTTCCCATGCATAGGCCTTGGATGTACTGACCCTGGGGGGTCGGGAACCAAGTAAAAATCCCGCAGTGTCCCTGTGTCTGTTTATTTTCGTTCTGCTTTACTTTTCCGCTGCACTAACGCTCTGAGTCCAGAACGACAATCGAAAGTCTTACGAAGTTTCCGAAATATTTGAATGGTCGATATTCACCCCCCCTCTATCGACGGCACCGGTCCTACAATTGGTATCAGAGCCGAGCCGCTCTTCACCGGACTAACCGCCGACGGAGCAACGACGCCAGGAGTTGAGGGGGAGCCCAGGGGTGAATCAGGTATATTTTATTTAAACGTCTGTTTTTAAATTTCATATCACGTGCTTCACATGCAGGGAGAGAGGGCACTATAAAAATCAGTGCCCTACTCGTAAGACTCGATGTACACCACCGGCGACAAAGGGGGTACCAGCGCCAGGAGTCCGGAAAAACAAGGATCACGTACGATGCTTCAAATGCAAGAAATATGGGCACTACAAAAACAAGTATTCGGCGAAGGTACATAAGATTTATGTTCCAAAAGTTTTACAAATTCCTGCAATGTCTTTTAATAATTTAGATAATTTCCCTGATAAGTTAGAATTACTGCATAGTCAAGTAGATATTTTGAATGATAAGTTACAAAATGTGAAGATGAGTAAAATATCAGAAATTAATTGTTTAATTCAGAATATCAATTCAGAAATTGATAAAATTAACGTTGATAAAATTAATTCTGATAATTTTAATTCAGATAAAATTAAACCTAAGGATAAATTTGAATTCAAATTCGAAAATCCTAAGGATAATTCCGAATTCAAATTTGAAAACCTTAAGGATAATTCTAAAGATAACCCTGAAATTATTGAAAATCTTGAGGATAAAGATGATTTTGTTGAAAATATTCTTGAGGATAATAAAGATAAAATTCTCCTAGATGATAACTTAATTATAGATAATATTGAATATTATTATAAAACTCTAACTAGTGGCCCATTTTACTCTACCTACTGTGAGGATAAGGAGGATATGGAACTATCCAAGATAAAGCCATAATCAATAAAAATTACAAAAATTCAAATAAATCAAAATTATTAGAAAAACTTGAAAAGATAGATAAAGATGAAGAAGAAATTTTCGAAATAATGAAAATGATGAATTTAAACCCACAATTATTAATTAATCATTATAACCTAAATTAAATTCAAAGTAAATCTTAATTAAATTAAATTCAAATCAAATTAAATCTAAATTAAATTCAAATTAAATCTTAATTATATTAAATTCAAATCAAATTAAATCTAAATTAAATTCAAAACAAATTAAATTCAAATCAAATTAAATCTAAATTAAATTCAAAACAAATTAAATTCAAATCAAATTAAATCTTAATTAAATTAAAATTAAATCTTAATTAAATTAAAATTAAATCTTAATTAAATTCAAATTTAAATTTAATTCAAATTAAATTAAATTCAAAATAATTAAATCTTAATTATTTAAATTCAAATTAATTATTTAAATTCAAATTAATTAAATTATTTGAATTAATTAAATCCTAATTATTCAAATCTTAATTATTCAAATTAATCAAATCTTAATTATTTAAATTAAATTATACTTAATTTGAAATTAAATCTGAATTAAATTAAATTAAATCTTAATTTCAAATTAAACCTTAATTAAATTCGAATTAAACCTTAATTAAATTCCAATTAAACTTTAATTAAATTTGAATTAAAACCTTAATTAAATCAAATTAAATTAAATTAAAATTCTAATTAAATTCAATTTAAATCCTAATCAATTCAAACTTAAATTAATTCAACATCAATTAAGTTCTAATTAATTCAACATCAATTAATTCTTACTTAACTTGAATCCAACTAAAATCTTAAATAACCTAAACTCAAACTAAAATAAAATTTTACCCAAACTGTAACAATTAAAATCAATAACATTAAATATGTCAAAGTGGGTTGACATATTCGCGGGTTCACACGACATGTATCAAATCGGGAATTTGATACATTTTTAGAAACTTAAATAAAATGATTTGAATTGTTTGACTCATGCATAATTGTCATGCCATGCATTTGCTACTTCTTTTAATATATGACATGTCATTCATATTTAAATTTTATGCAAATATTAGAATGGCTATAGGAAAAAGAATAAATGAAACTTGATCAACCTGGTATTGGGTGGCGGTGAGATGATAGTACGTTAGGGAAGCCAATTCTAATAAGATCAAGTATACTTGGTCTCTTTAGACTGGTAAAACTAGCCGAAGCTACCGATCCAAGATCCAAACTAGTTAGACCAAAATTTTTCAAAAAGTAATTTTAAAAATGAAATTTTATTAAAAGGCTTTGTCAAGGAAAGGGTTGATGATCCAATAAGGCTACGGCCAAAGAAGGCCTAGTGCCTCGCTAAGACCTGGAAGCCAATTTTTGAAATTTAAATTCAAGTTACTTCTTGTTAAATTCAAATCTAACACAAGCTTCAATTAAATCTTAGAATTAACAATAAAAATGATTCAAGCATCTCACAATACATCTATAAGGCAACCATACTTGTTGTATTGATACATCTAAAATGGGTGAGATGTTAAGGACTAATGAATTGAAAAATAATTTTCAAAATTGTTTTTCAAAATTGTTAGAATATTTTCCTAAAAATATTTTTTTAAAATAGTGCTTCAACATAATAATATTTTTATGGAATTTATGCTTGTCTGATTGAATATACATATCATATGTTTTCAAAAATATATCTTTTTAAAAATTATTTGACTCACGCAATTAGACACAAGCCTCTTAGGACAACACTAAAGTTCCTTAAGGCACTTAGATAGAGTCAAACTGTATCGGGTACAGGGGGAGTGCTTTTTCATTTTTTTTGGTTTTCGAAAACTGCACTTTAAACATTACTATTATTTGAAAATACTTTTCAAAAACTGAGCTTTAAATCATTATCACTTGTGTTTTTCAAAAAAAAAGGATTTATGTTGTAAAAATTATATGTTCAAAAATTTATCTGTCTCTTTGACTTTGATAAACCCTAAAGACATAGAGGAAAGGTTCACTTCATGATCTTCATGAACTCCTAGGATGTGTCAAATTTAGGGGGAGTCTGAGTCAAAGGAAGAATCTCAAAAAGTTTTTTTTAATCATTCATTTTTGAAAACTATTAGACTATTCTTTTGATCTAAATCAAACCTTAAGACTCAGAGGAAGAGTACTTGTGGTCAACAAGCTTCCCAGGACTGAGTCATGTTTAGGAGGAGGTCAAATTAAAAGAATTATTTAATAACATGTCTTCTTGAACGGTATTTTCAAATTTTGCTAAAAACATAAGTATTCTTTCAAAATACTATCATTTTTTAAAAAAATACCTGTATGTTCAAAAATGCATTTAGTTTTGATCAAGTTCACAAAAAAATGTTTAATCTTGAGTTTGGAAAATCTTCCAGGACACTTACGAAAATGTCCTTGTGGTCAATAAGGTTTCTATGATTGTGTTAGACTGGAAGATAAACCAAATCAAGTATTATGACTTCAAAAATTTATACATTTTTCAAAATGTACTTCAAAATGTATTATTCTATTTTTCAGAAGTTATGTGACTTATGAAATTATTTTTATATTTACTTGAGTTTGAAAAATTTTCAGGACACTTAGGAAAATATCCTTGTAGTCAACAAGGTTTCCCATGATGGTGTCAGACTGGAAGATTAACCTAGTCAAGTAAAATATTATGTTTCAAAAATTACTTAGATTTTTCAAAAGTTCATCTTTTTCAAAAATAGTTAGTACTTGCAAAATATGCATAATATTTATATTTTCGAAAATAGCATTCTTTCTAAAGTTATGCATTTTTCAAAGGTACTTATATACTTCAAAAAATTACATAATCTTTCAAAAGTACTTGCATTTTTTTTAAGATCATCATAATTTTCAAAGTACTTGTACTTTTCAAAGCGCATAGCATTTTTCAAAATTATGCATTGTTTCAACAAAAAAATGCAATATATCATTCAAAATACAATGCTTTCAAAATTTGCACTAAGTATTTTCAAATAGAACCAAAGATCTTCATTGTTGGTGCAAGTATTTTCTTTTGTTTTTTTTTGATGTATGACAAAGGGGGAGAGGTGTGCTTAAGTTAGAAGTTGGAAAAAATTTTTCCCAAAGATCAAAAATGTAGTTTCAAAATTTATAACATTTTTTGTTTTTTTTCAAGGATAGTAAGTTAGCCCCTTTAAACCAATCTAACTTAAGTTATTCTCAAATATCAAAAAGGGGGAGATTGTTGGTGCAAGTTGCATCAATAATTTTCTCCTTTAAGTGTTTTAATGTTTGACAATCCACTTAAGTCAGTGATACAATGAACAGACAAAGGGGAGCAAAGGAGAAGTAAACTAAGATGAAGAAAAGTTCTAGTTAATCTAGGCATCGAAACCCTAAGTCCCAAAGAAGGGCTGCTGGGCACCTAGGGAAGGGCTGCTAGGCACCTAGCGAAGGGCTGCTAGGCACCTAGCGAAGGGCTGCTAGGCATCGAAGACCTGGCGAAGGACTGCTAGGCACCTGGCGAAGGACTGCTAGGTAATGGAGTCTTGGTCCGAGGGACTGAGCAACTTAGCTGAGCGATGACCAAGGACAGGAGTAGAGACAGGTCAGGATTTGGGCGTCTCTGTAACGCCCACCCTTATATCTACTCTCGGGGCGGGGTTACGTACCATCAATCATATAATTTTAACATGAAATAAAAAAAAAACAAAAGTGCAAGGACTAAGTACTGAGCATGCTTGTTTAAAACTATCAAGTGATATTTACAAGTGCTAAGCATACTAGTCTAAATGCTTTAAGGATTAGAACATGGTAGGTGCATAGCAAGTTCAGTAACACACAAATCATGCTAGTGAGGTTTTACATTCTATTACAAAGAGTAACACATGAATTCACATCCTAGAACATCATTTAGAAGCATAGTCATAGGTTTCCATGCATAATAACAATTTATAAGATTGAGTCTAGAGGAAGTCTAGAACATCATGTGAAATATCTTAATCAAGAGTTATCCTATAACATGATAGGTTCACAAGTAGTTCAACTCACAACATAATCAAGTATAAGAGAAATCTAAGTGTAATCACTAACATTCATAATCAAGGAAACATCAACATAAGCATAGTAAAGTAGATATAAGAATCTTTCTTTCCCGAGCCACCACCCCACACATCTTCAGCCCTCTTGCCTCTTCCTTTAGTTTAAGTGTCTCTTACCCTTATCTGCAGCATAAGACAACACATAAACTAGTAAGCACAAATGCTTAGTAAGGATCCTGTCCTACTCGCAAAATCCATACGAAAGAATACAACATGTACACATAATGAATCATAAGCATGAGTTTATCATAGCATACTAAACATCAAAGTTTCTAAGCAAGCAGTATAAAGTATCTTAAGCATACCCTTCACATATAATAAATGTTTTCAAAACAATTCCATAAAGGTATTACTTAAAAATACTTTAACATCATATAGGGGCCCAGTTGTGTACCACATCAAGCGCGTTCCCTAATGAATTGGGGTAGCGAGCCACCAACCCATTAGAGCAGGACCCTTCCGTCCTACCGGAGCCATGACCTTCAGTTAACATGTACCCCGGATTTGTTTAACGACCCCCTTCCGAGTCGGGTACACAACTTTCAAAGTAAAATACTTATCATACTTTTACATATATGCTAAGGAGTACTCCAAATCCACTTCTCAAGGGACACACCAATCTTCAAGGGTGCTCATGATCCCATAGGGACACACCACACAACATAAGGGGTGCTCTTGATCTCATACTTAGTGGAGTATCCTTTCAAGCATTTTAACATACACATCACATGCAATTCATAAGGGTGCCCCATGGGCTATAAGGCATGCTCATACATACATCATATTTCAACCACTTAAACATACTTAATATATGACAAGGTTGGTCACATAAATCATACTCATATCATAGGAAGTGGTAGCATGCTTCATGGATTAAATTAATTCTTCCTAACCCTAAACCTAGGGTTGGCCGAAAGTCATAGGGTAGGGGTAGGTTAGGTTTTTGACATCAAACATCCCATACAAACATCACATATATATATACATCATGTATCATACTAAGCATAGCATACATCATGGGGTCATCAACCTTCACAACCCTAATGTCTCATGCCTTGGCCGAAAGTCATGCTAGGGAAAATTATGTTTTCCAATCAAACATTTATACAAACACCATGTATACGCTATCATGCAATACACTAAGCATAGGATACATCATAGAAAAATCATGCAACCCTCAACCCTCAATCTTCATGCCTTGGCCGAAAGTCCTACTAGGGAGAGTTAAGTTTTCCAATCAAGCATTCCATTTAAACATCATATGCATATACATATCATCTTCCAAACATAAGCATATCTCATAGGGTAGTTTAACCTTCACGAACCCTAACTTTAGGGTGTTGGCCGAATGGTGTAGGGTAGGGGGAATTAGGGTTTTTGAAATTAACCATTCACACAAGCATTTACACAAACACCTCACATACATATCATGCCACATATTAAGTATAGATTACATCATGGGATCATCTTCCAAACATAAGCATATCTCATAGGGTAGTTTAACCTTCACGAACCCTAACTTTAGGGTGTTGGCCGAATGGTGTAGGGTAGGGGGAATTAGGGTTTTTGAAATCAACCATTCACACAAGCATTTACACAAACACCTCACATACATATCATGCCACATATTAAGTATAGATTACATCATGGGATCATCATGCAACCCTAAACCCTAATTCTTCTAGGGTTGGCCGACACATATGGGGTGTTCAACCCTAGTTTTTGTCATCACCACATGAAGGGAAACAACATACATATATACCCTAAGTCCCAAGGGGTCTCTTCATGCATCAAGGAGTAGCCAAGGTCTCCCCCTTTGGGGGTGGCCGAAACTTGCACAAGGGGGGCCACTTCTATTTTTGAAAAATAACAAGAAGAAGGAATCAACAACAATTACACTGCAGGCGAGGGGATACTTACATCCTTTCGCTTGAAATTCACCTTCTCTAAATCTTTTAGGGTACCCTTGGTTGAAGGAGGGGTGAGAGTTCCCCTTGTTAGAACTTCTCTAGAACTCTTGGCCCTAGTAGAGAGCAAGATCCTTGGATGGGGTCTTCTTCCTTCCAATTCCCTAGGGTTTGAACCCTAGGGTGTATTTTTGAAAATTGAAAAGGGAGAAGAGGGCTCTAGGGTTCGGTGGGGAGAGGGGGGAAGAAGAAGAATCAAAGTTCTTTCCCCCTCTTCCTCTCTTATTTATACTATTCTCATGAAGGGACATGTCTCTTCACCTTCCTAGCTTTAACTAGGGCGTTCCTTATTCTCTCAACATGAAACACCCCTGGTGCATTGGTTAAGACATGGTTAGTGCAACTAGGAGGTTCAAGGTTCGACCCTTGCTTCCTCCTTTCTACACTTTCTTTTTATCACATTTTGCACTAATCCACATCAAAGCCCATTAAGCCAAGCCCATCATGACATTTCATAAGAATGTCTCATATCATTATATATGGGAAAAATTTTGGGGTGTTACAGTCTCGAGGTCCGGAGATATCGGAAGCTAAGCAAAAGTCCACCCGAAGGACTGGGTGGCAACCGTCTCCTGAAAGGAGTAGGTGAAAGGCGCGTTCTCGGGGGTGGGAACTTGCGCCGGTTCGACCTAGGGTTTCATGGAGATCCAAAGTCCGAACCAAGTCCTTAAGCCTAATATTCTATGTATATGTGCTTTGTGTTTGTGTATCTTGCAGGTACCAAGAACCGGAGACAAAGCAAGTTGCTGGAAAATGGCTGTTGGGGGCGCCCCCAGTCTTGGGGGCGCCCAGAGCAAGGCATAAACCCAGTCTTGGGTTTAAACCATGATTGGGGGCGCTCGGAATGATGGGGGCGCCCGGAGTAAAGAGGAAAATGCAGTTTTCGTGAAGTAAGCAGAATAGGTGTCAAGGGGGGCGCCCGGAAGGTCCGGGGCGCCCGGGTTGAAACCTATACTTGCAGTTTGAGGTTCAAAATGTAGATAAGCACTCAGAAGGGTGCCCGGGAGGTCCGGGGCGCCCTGGTCAAAGATTTTAACACCTGCGACGAGGTAGGCGCAATGATAAGGTTTGACCGGGTTTATCTGGGCGCCCCCAACGTCCAGGGCGCCCCTAGGAGTGCTATATAAGGGGCTTCGACCCCTCTGCTTCAACATCAACTTCCAAGAGCGATTCAAAGCATTCTGACTGATGACAATGCGCTAGAGATGAGGCTCTACGACCGGGAGGCTCCAGGAGGTAGTGCGTGGCACTTCGGAGGTCCAGATCGGCCGAGCTTCAGACTTTGTCTTGTTGGTTTGCTTTTATTTAATTCCGCACTTAATTTTATTTATCTTTTGATTGTAAACTTGCACTGTAAGTCGGGTTTCTCCGCCTCCGAAAAGTCCGAGAAGGAGACCAATAGTGGACAGGTGTTCCCGTGCATAGGCCTTGGATGTACTGACCCTGGGGGGTCAGGAACCAAGTAAAAATCCCGCAGTGTCCCTGTGTCTGTTTATTTTCGTTCTGCTCTACTTTTCTGCTGCACTAACGCTCTGAGTCCAGAACGACAATCGAAAGTCTTACGAAGTTTCTGAAATATTTAAACGGTCGATATTCACCCCCCCTCTATCGACGGCACCGGTCCTACAATTCCTAATGGGTCTTAAATACCACTTCATTAGTTATCCTAATGGGCCCCATGAGGATAAAAGAAATAACACATTATGTAATGGGCCTTACTTTAGATGGGGTTGCAAAAGAATAATAAAAAAAAATGCAATGATGTAGGTGCCAAGGATTGAACCTTGGACGTAGAGATGTTGTAAGCCTTAAGAATGCATGTGTAACCAATTCACCTAGCAAGGGAGTGCTATTAGGAGGATAAAGAAAATTGTAGATAAGTGTAAGGATAAGAGAAGTGAAGAGTCACCATGAGAGGAGGCACCATGCCCTTTCACTTGCCCCCTTCACTTAGTATAAAGAGGTGGGATGAGAATTGAAGAGGCTTAAGTTACTTTTCTCTTCTTCTCTTCCACAAAGGACTTTCCTCTCCCCTCTCTTCTTCCTTCTTGGCCGAAATTCCGAAGGGGTATTTCTCTTGGAAAACTTCACAAGAGGTCTCCCTCTTGAAGATCCAAGTTCTTCTACAAGGCTACAAGGGCAAGGAGTACTCTAAAGTCAAGAAGGTTTCCTTTTTGTTTCTCTATTTGAGGTTTATAACCGAGACAACAAGGGTAAGACTCCCCTCACCTGCAACATAATAGTTATATATGTTTTTGATTCATGTTCTTGTATGTTTTTGGCGATGTATTGCAAAAATCGTGAAGGTTTCCCTATAGGTAAGTTTTGGCCAACATGAGATTTAGGGATTAGGTTTGTGTTTGATGCTATCTAATGACTCCAATGTTTTCTTGATGTTAAGTTATGAGTTATAATGAAAAAAAAAGATGAAGCAAAAGACCCTTAAATGTTTAGGCCAAGGCTCTCATGAAGCCATAGACTTTTTGGCCACAAGAAGATGTTTGGGTTCTTTTGACTAGCTAATGTTTTAATTCCTTGTTAATGTTGGTTTGAGGGTTTTATATATATTTTTACGTCATATTTTCCCTCTGAACACGTGGGGTTAATACCCTAAATAAGGGCCAAAAAGAAAGAAAAAGAAGAGTTAAAGATTCCATGTTACTTACTAGTGCTTCCTAGTGTTAGAATATGTATTATATGTATGTTGTATGAACCAATTGCTCTTGTTTTTGTCATTTTCATGTTGATATAAACCTTAGAAATTTCTAATCAATTTCTTAAATTGGGTTTTAGGATGGGTTAAGGTCACTACCTCACTTGATGATGCCCCTTTGTAGTAGGATACTCAATGTATGCATGTTGTATGAGTTGTGTGAGGTTGAGTTGTATTTTTATGCCATGATAACCCTATCTAAATGTTTTGATCAGTAGAATATGTGTGAATTAGGGTGGAATTAAAGGTATCCATGTTGCATTATGCCATGATAGATGGGAAGAAAAAAAGAAGTGTTAAAGATGTCATGTTCCTTGCTAATACTTCCTAGTGTTAGAATATGTATTATATGCATGTTGTATGAATCAATTACTCTTATTTCTTTGTCATTTTCATGTTGATATGAACCTTATATGTTTATGATCAGTACATTAAATTGGGTGTTAGGATGGGTTAAGGTCACTACCTCACTTGATGATGTCTCTTGGTACTAGGATATTCAATGTATGCATGTTGTATGAGATGTGTGATGTTGTGTTATGTTTTATGCCATGATAACCCTATCTAAATGTTTTGACCAGTAGAGTATATGTTGAATTAGTGTTGAATTAAAGGTATTCATGTTTCATTATGCCATGATAGATGAAAAGAAAAATGGAACAAATTCCCTAGGTGTATTATCCTTAGTCTTAAATTGAACATTATGTGTTTTATGAATCATGAATGATAAGTAGGCATGTTATGAATTTCCATACCATGAAATTATGTTTCCTCCATGCCATGTTCATGCTTGAAAGTTATGATGATATTTATGTTGGATCGAGAAAGACCGATAGAGGGGGGGTGAATATCGGAAAATGTTCGGATTTAAAAGAAAGAGTAAGTGCACGGCGGAATAAAAACAAACAACGCAAACACCAAGGTTTTACTTGGTTCGGAGCCTGGGTCGACTCCTACTCCAAGGCCCACGGTCGTTGACCGTTTACTTTGGGCAATTCTATAGTGCGCAAAATGGTTACAGAGTGAGATTACAAAATTACTGTAAATAGAAATATACACTTTGTTTTACCAACTCCCGGTGTAGATCGAGTTTCGGTGCAGTGGGAGGTTGACGGCGCTTCATTCTTGAGTCGGGATGTTTCCGGAGCAGAGCGCGGTCGTCAGAGCGTTTGGATGCGTTGAATGAAATCAGTGTGTTGAAGAAGAGGGTCGAGGGCCCTTTTTATAGTGCCTGGGGGCGCCCTGGTCGACGGGGGCGCCCCCCCACGTGGCTTTTGATCCACAAGAGGCGCGGTCAAGGTCTTAGCCCTTAATCCTCGGGATAAGGCCTTGACTGGGGCGCCCTGGACGCTGGGGGTGCCCTGGTTGACCCGACCAAACCATATCCGCAACGCTGAGCTCTCCTTGGTAAGGCTGGGGGCGCCCTGTGCGCTGGGGGTGCCCGGGACAGCGGGGGCGCCCTGGGTGCGCAGTGCAGACGCGGTAGCAGCTTAACTCTTCAGTTGGTTTGCCATGAGGGCGCCCGGGACAGCGGGGGCGCCCTCAGAATGTACTGTCGAGGTTCATTTACTTTCTTTGTGTTTTGTGTTCACCTTGGGGGCGCCCGGGACACTCCGGGCGCCCTGGTCAGCAGTTGCCTCTTTCCTTTGAGGCATTCTGAGCTGCAGACACACGTTCCTTCGGTCCTGCTTCCAGGGTTAGTCCAAAACACAATAAAACAAATATTTAATTTAATTTCTACAACTTCAGCTATCTTGGTTCTGACTTTGGTCTCCAAAATGGAGCCCTAGGTCGAACCGATGCCTAATGTTCCCTCAAGGGGAACGCGTCCTCACCTACTCCTCTCAGGAGAATTTACCTGGTGCCAACCGGCTCCTCCAGTTGGACTTTTGCCCGGCAGTCCTTCGCCAGGTCTTGAGTTGCCAAGCTGCCCTTCGCTTGGTGCCTAGCAGCCCTTCGCTAGGTCTTGGTGACTAGCAACCCTTCGCTAGTTGCCTAGCAGTCCTTCGCTAGGACTTGGTGACTAGCAGCCCTTCGCTAGTTGCCTAGCAGCCCTTCGCTAGGACTTGGTGACTAGCAGCCCTTCGCTAGTTGCCTAGCAGCCCTTCGCTAGGACTTGGTGACTAGCAGCCCTTCACTAGTTGCCTTGCTACCCTTCGCTAGGACTTGGTGACTAGCAGCCCTTCACTAGTTGCCTTGCTACCCTTCGCTAGGACTTGGTGACTAGCAGCCCTTCGCTAGTTGCCTAGCAGCCCTTCGCTAGGACTTGGTGACTAGCAGCCCTTCGCTAGTTGCCTAGTAGCCCTTCGCTAGGACTTTGTATCCTGGCATTCCTTCGCCAGGTGCCTAGCAGCCCTTCGCTAGGACTTTGTTTCCTGCACACTTAATGAGCAACGTTAGATCACAAATAAACTTAACTTTGAATCCTTTGCCAATATCAAAACAAGGTTCGATATGGTGCTTCCTGCACCAACAATCTCCCCCTTTTTGATTTATGGCAACACAATTCAAAGTTAAGTAAAGACATATAACAGTTAAGAAAAGAAGGAGTATGAACAGTATATAAAAAAAATTTCTATACTCCCCCTAAAACCTTGAAACCCTGAATACTAGTGTTATAACACTCTTAACTTTGACCTTTCCTCCCCCTTTGACATATATCAAAACCAACATGGGTGAACAATTTAAAAAGTTTTGCAAACCTACATTTTGTAACATAAATTTTACTTGGCTTTGGAAAAAGGAATTTTATTTAGGCAAAATTTTGAAGCCAAATTTCCAATACTTAGAAAATTGCGGAGTTGAAAGAAAATTTTCTAAGTTTAGATGATTCATTTTTTTTATTATTACTTAGAAACTTTCAAGAGAACCTTTTTAAGTTAGAAAATGTTTGGAGTTGGAAAATTTTCACGAGAGTTTGAATTTTTTACTTAGAAAATTTTCTTACTAGCCAGTAAAGTTGATTTTCCAAAAGATGTACTTAAGCTTTGAAAAACAAGTAAAGTTAATTTTCGAAAATATTGAACTTTGAAAGACAAAAACTTTACTTTTTGAAAGACAAGAAAAAATAATTTTAGCCTTTTCTCTCCTAACCTTTTCTCTCCTAACCTTTTCTCTCCTTTCCAATCTCTCTCCCTTAATGAGAAATTCTTCTCCTTAGCCATATAAGAAAAAAAAATATATATATGTTTAAAAAAAAATTAAAATTTGTGTATCAGAGCCTATGAGTTTTGAAAACATAAAAATACTTAGCATAATTTTTGAAAGCATAGCAAAAGCTTAACATGCACCAAAACTCCACTTTGAAAGGCATTTAAAAAAAATTATTTTTGTAGGCAAGTCTTTTAGAAAATTCATTCACTTAGAACACTATTGCCTTGAAAATATTAGTACTTTTGAAAACATTATATTTTGAAAAGTAGAAGTACTTTTGAATGATATTGTGCATTTTTGAAGATATAAGAAGATTATGCATTAAAAACTATAAGTGCTTTTATAATATTAGAGAAAATTATCTTTTGAAAGCACTTACAAAAGTATTGTTTTTAACGCATAATATTTTACTTGCTATGGTTACTTTTCCAGTCTGACACAATCCTAGGAAACCTTGTTAACTACAAGGACAGCTTCCCAAGTGTCCTGGAAATTTTCCAACTCAAGTAAATACTTTTTCCAAAAGAATTAAAAAAATAAAATAATAATATTTTGAAAGAAAAATTTAAGTTTTCAAAAGGATTTTAAACGTGCAGTGCATGAAAACATATAATTCAATAATTCTTTTAATTTAATCTCCCCCTAAACTTGACTCAGTCCTAGGAAGCTTGTTGACTATAAGCGATCTTCCTCTGAGTCTTAAGGTTTGATTTAAATTATAAGAATTGTCTAATAACTTAAAAAAATTAATAAACACATTTCAGAAATTCTTCTCTTGACTCAAACTCCCCCTAAATTTGACACATCCTAGGAGTCCTTATGAATCATGAAGTGGACCTTCCTCTGTGTCTTTAGGGTTTATTAAAATCAAAAGAATAGTTTTGAATATCAGTACGGTAATATAATTTTAGGAAATTCAACTTGAAATGAAGACAATTTTCAAACATAAGCCCCTTTTTCGAAAAACATTTTGAAATGATAATGATTTTTGTAAAGCACAATTTTGAAAAATATAGTGATTATTTTAAGGCATAAAACTTCTTCTTTTAATTTGAACTTCCCTTAAATCTGACACAGTCCTGGGAGGCTTGTTAACCACAAGTTAATCCTCCTCTTAGTCTTAGGGTTTGTCAAAATTAAAGGAACAATTTTGAACATGCCTTTTGAGTATGATAATTTTTAAGGAGATAGAATTTTGAAAACATAATTTGGTATGATAACACAATTTTGAAAACCATTTTGAAATGATAATAATTTTTCAAAGATATTTTGAAAGAAAATTAAAAAGGATAAACCACTCCCCTTTACTATTTAACTCAATCTAATGTCCTAGGGGACTTCAGTGTTATCCATGTTTGACTATGTTGACTAGGTTTGACCAATAATTGACCCAATCAAGTCCTAGACTTTATTTATTGTGATATTTGACATGAAATGAAAAAAAATAGAGTACAGTGAATTAATTTGAAAACAAGAGATAATTTTGAATAACTTTTGAAAATATATTTTTTTTGAAAGGATATTGATTTATGCTTTTAGGTCCTAGATGTCTCACCCAGTTCTACGTGACCAAACATGTTAACCTTATGGGTTGTATGAGACAGATATTTTAATTTAAAAAAATGGTTAATTTTGAAACGTGTGTTTAATTGATTTTAATTGATTTAATTAAGATTTAGTTGATTTTAATTGATTTAATTAAGATTTAATTATTTAAATTGATTTAATTAAGATTTAATTGATTTAAATTGATTTAATTAAGATTTAATTATTTTAATTGATTTAATTGGTTGGGTTGCACTAAACTTTTAGGTCCGAAGCATCTCACCCATTTCTAAGTGACAAAACAGGATATCCTTAACTGTTTTGTGAGATGCATATTTTAATAGAAAGATTTATTTTGAAAAGAGATATTTGAATCTAAAATTAACTGAAAATTTGTGTTAGATTTGAATTTAACAAAGAGTAAATTGAATTTGAATTTCAAAAATTGGCTTCCAGGTCTTGGCGAGGCACTAGGCCTTCTTTGGTCATAGCCTTATTGGATCATCAACTCTTTCCTAGACAAAGTATTTTAGTGAAATTTCATCTTCAAAATTACTTTTTGATAAATTCTGGTCTAACTAGTTTGGGTCTTGGATCGGTAGCTTCGGCTAGTTCCGCCAAGATGGCTTCCCTAACGTACTATCATCTCACCTCCACCCAATACTATGTTGTTCAAATTTCAGTTAAGTTGGTTCAGTCCTTAAACTATCTAAACAAAAACAAAAATAAAAAGAAACACATAATTAAAACAAGCAATTGTCTAAGTAAGGTCACAATTGGAGTAATACTCCAGATTTTCGAAATCAGCAAGATTATGAATTAAATTTTCTAACTTATTGACCTTATGTTTTAGGGTTTCATTTTCTTGTTTCAATTTTTTGAAGTTTGCTTTAATTAAGTTACATGAATCAATCACATTATTCAAGGTAAATAACGGATTTTCAAATACTGTAAATTTACCTTTGTCGATCGTTTGTCCGGCATTCTTGGTAGCTCTTTTATCTGTGCATTTACGTTGGTAATGCCCGAACTCCTGGCACTTGAAGCATTGGATGCGACTTTTGTCCCTTCGTGCTTTTGGAACTGGTGTCGTTCGAGTAGGACACTCACTTTTGGTTCCTTATTGAGAATCTCCCCCTTGGTTCTTGCCGCCTCGGATCTAGGCTCATCTTCTGATTCCGTGTCTGAGTCGGACTCGGGTACTAGTTGAAGCTCCTTCTTTGGTGGTTCTTTAAGATTTTTCCCTGCAAAAGAATTTACACCTTCCTCGACCATTACAGTATCTGTTTGATTATTTAATTCAAATTTTGAAAAGAATTCAAAATTAGTTACCGTCTTAGTTAATTCGTCATCTGATTCTGGTTCGACTTTGGATTCTGGTTCAGACTCTGACTCGGCTGTTTGTGCTTGGACCGAAAGGGCAAGATAACTTACTTGATCTTCTTCTTCATTTGAGATCTCTTGATGAAGATTAACCATTTTTTCCCAGATTTCTCTAGAACATCTGCATGGACCTACTAGCTCGAGTTGCTCCTTGGTTAGGCCACATTGTAGGATTGCAGTTGCCCTTGCGTCGGTCTCAATTTGGTTGAGGGTGTGTTCATCCAGTTTGTCCCACTCGATTGATGACTCATCTTCTACGGGAAACGAGAATCCCATTTGGATGATCTGCCATAAGTCCATGTGGGCCTTCAGAAGGGACTCCATTTGACATCTCCAAAATGTGAAGTTCTCGCCGGAGAATAGTGGTGGTCGTGCACTGTTCCACTCTTGGTTGGCCATTTAATATAAACCTTGCACACAAACAAAATAACAAAAATATACCAAGACTTGGTCTTGGATTAGTAGTGCGGGAGAAGAGAAGAATATCCAAAAAAAAATACTGCACGAGTTTCGAGGCAGAATAATAAAATATTAAGAAAAAGTTTTGACTAATTTTTGAAAATGGTGGCTTTATCAATTTTGATTAATGATGAAAAGATAAGACTTTAATGTTGGGAGAAAATTTGCTCAAATTAATGTCGCACGATTTTCGAGAAAAATAATATTAAAATAATAATAAAAAAGGTTTTATGACAAATTTTCAAAAATTGGTTATTTTATCAATTCTGACTTATGGTGAAAAAATGAGAATTCAAATTTGAAAAAGGCGAAAAAGTAAAAAGCGAAAAAGATGTAGTGGTGTTGATTAAAAAAAGAAAAGAAATAAGATAAAAAATTTCGTAAATCCGAAAAACTTTCAAACTGGTGGTTGCACCAAGTTTGAACTTCCCCGCTCTGATACCACTTGTTGGATCGAGAAAGACCGATAGAGGGGGGGTGAATATCGAAAATGTTCGGATTTAAAAGAAAGAGTAAGTGCGCGGCGGAATAAAAACAAACAACGCAAACACCAAGGTTTTACTTGGTTCGGAGCCTGGGTCGACTCCTACTCCAAGGCCCACGGTCATTGACCGTTTACTTTGGGCAATTCTATAGTGCGCAAAATGGTTACAGAGTGAGATTACAAAATTACTGTAAATAGAAATATACACTTTGTTTTACCAACTCCCGGTGTAGATCGAGTTTCGGTGCAGTGGGAGATTGACGACGCTACGTTCTTGAGTCGGGAAGTTTCTGGAGCAGAGCGCGGTCGTCAGAGCGTTTGGATGCGTTGAATGAAATCAGTGTGTTGAAGAAGAGGGTCAAGGGCCCTTTTTATAGTGCCTGGGGGCGCCCCCCACGTGGCTTTTGATCCGCAAGAGGCGCGGTCAAGGTCTTAGCCCTTAATCCTCGGGATAAGGCCTTGACTGGGGCGCCGTGGACGCTGGGGGCGCCCTGGTTGACCCGGCCAAACCTTATCCGCAGCGATGAGCTCTCCTTGGTAAGGCTGGGGGCGCCCTGTGCGCTGGGGGCGCCCGGGACAGCGGGGGTGCCCTGGGTGCGCAGTGCAGACGCGGCAGCAGCTTAACTCTTCAGTTGGTTTGGCATGGGGGCGCCCGGGACAGCGGGGGCGCCCTCAGAATGTACTGTCGAGGTTCATTTGCTTTCTTTGTGTTTTGTGTTCACCTTGGGGGCTCCCGGGACACTCCGGGCGCCCTGGTCAGCAGTTGCCTCTTTCCTTTGAGGCATTCTGAGCTGCAGACACACGTTCCTTCGGTCCTGCTTCCAGGGTTAGTCCAAAACACAATATAACAAATATTTAATTTAATTTCTACAGCTTCAGCTGTCTTGGTTCTGACTTTGGTCTCTAAAATGGAGCCCTAGGTCGAACCGACGCCTAATGTTACCTCAAGGGGAACGCGTCCTCACCTACTCCTCTCGGGAGAATTTACCTGGTGCCAACCGGCTCCTCCAGTTGGACTTTTGCCCGGCAGTCCTTCGCCAGGTCTTGAGTTGGCAAGCTGCCCTTCGCTTGGTGCCTAGTAGCCCTTCGCTAGGTCTTGGTGACTAGCATCCCTTCGCTAGTTGCCTAGCAGTCCTTCGCTAGGACTTGGTGACTAGCAGCACTTCGCTAGTTGCCTAACAGCCCTTCGCTAGGACTTGGTGACTAGCACCCTTCGCTAGTTGCCTAGCACCCTTCGCTAGGACTTGGTGACTAGCAGCCCTTCGCTAGTTGCCTAGCAGCCCTTCGCTAGGACTTGGTGACTAGCAGCCCTTCGCTAGTTGCCTAGCAGCCCTTCGCTAGGACTTGGTGACTAGCAGCCCTTCGCTAGGACTTTGTATCCTGGCATTCCTTCGCCAGGTGCCTAGCAGCCCTTCGCTAGGACTTTGTTTCCTGCACACTTAATGAGCAATGTTAGATCACAAATAAACTTAACTTTGAATCCTTTGCCAATATCAAAACAAGGTTCGATATGGTGCTTCCTGCACCAACAATTTATGCTTTGAATGTATTCCCATGACATGTATGACATTATGAATAAAAGAATGTCTAAAGAGCAATTTCTAAGAAAAAAAGAAATGATGAACGCTATGCTAAAGAGAAATTGCTATGGAAAGGAAAGGAATCATGTATGCTATTTTACTTTATGTATTAGCTTGTACCGGATCTTGAAAAAGGTCCAAGGGATAGGCACCTTAAGAACGCCCCTATTCTGGACTACCGTAGCTGTCCCTAGGCACTATGGTTGCCTAGTACCTTAGTAGGTCGGGATTAGCTACCTCATACTCTACTAAGGAATGCACGCAAATGATGAATGAGTACAAGCCAGCGATCCCAATGATGATGATATGTTAATGTTCAAGTATTATATTATATATATTTTTCAAAGAGCATCCTTAATGTTTATGCACATGTTATGTTTAATAATATTGCATATGCTATGTTTAATGTTTATGCACATGTTTATGTTTAATGATATTGCATATGCTATGTTGAATGTTTATGCACATGTTTAGGTTTAATTATATTGCATATGCTATGTTTAATGTTCATCAAGTGTTTATGCTTAATGATATTGTATATGCTATGTCTAATGTTTATGCACATGATTATGTTTTAAAGATTATGCAGATGTTAAATGCTTTAAGTACTTACTCAAGCCATATGTCCTTAATAACGACTCATATGCTTATGTTTTAAGTGTTTATGCTTATGTGCTTTAGATGCTTTAAATATTTATTCATGTTATATGTTTATGTCAAATGATGTAGATTTCTACTTATATGTGATGTACGGATTTTGTGAGTAAGCAAGGAGCTTACTAAGCATTTTATGCTTATAGTCTACCTTCTTATGTTGCAGATCAAACTAAAGGTTTCTAAAGAAGGGGAAGCAGCAGGAGGGCATGTGTGTGTGTGTGTGGCAATGACTTGGCAGAACGATCCTACTGTTGTCTTACTCTTACTTATGGACTTAATGTTGCTACTTATAAACTGCATGTGTTAGTTCTTATGTTTACGCTTACTACTTGTTGGAATTGAAGTTCATTATGATATGCATGCTTAATGTAGAACTATATACTCACTTGTTAAATATGTCATGCTATGATTCACGTGCTTAAAGTAGTTTAGTTAGAAAGAAAATTTATCCAGTTGAATATGTTCATGATTTAGTATTATTTCCGCTGCATATTTCCGCTTCATATGCAATAATGTATGAAAGAAAAAAAAGTAACGCGTCGCTCACGTAAGGGGCGGGCGTTACAGCTTGGTATCAGAGCAGTTTGCCATCTCACTACACACACATGAAGCCTGCATCCTGCCGCTTCCAAGTAAGATCTTACATAACATGATTTAAGTATGTTGCTTTATGTTTACTTATGATATGAATGTTTCTAGACTAACCATACAAGTAGATGTGATACCCTCTATGATTCTAGAATGATAAGGAATGTTTATGACTAAGTATACAAATACGAAATTATGGAATCATGTTTCTACCTGGGAATGGAAACTTAGGGTAGTACCTTACCTTACCTTATAATGAAAAAGATGATACAAATGCATGTATATACATGAAAATGATAAATGATCTTATACTAGCTTGTTGTTGTAATATGAAAACAACATGGCTAGAAGAAGTACTAGAATTAATGATACCGTACCTCAGCCTGACCTGACGCACCTAGTGACAGAGCTCCAGCATCAGCTCACCGAGTAGCAGCAGACCATCAACACCTTGATGAGTCAGCAAGCAAATACTACCGTTCCATCTGCGAACCAGATGGTGACACTTGTAGTGCCTCCGACTCCACCAGCACCCCTGACAGGCCCTGCCACCGGAATGTGACCGGAAGCTTACTTAATCCAGTGGCAGAGGCTGAAGCTGGAAACTTTTACGGGTGCTTGCGAACCGTGGGATGCCCAAGCCTGGTTCAAGACGGTGGGAAGTATAGTGGAGCTGCTACACTGGCCTGAACATTAAAAGATTAAGTGTGCATCTCTGCCTTTCTGGAGATGCCAAAATGTGGTGGGAAAGGGTCAAGGCCAAAAGACAAGTGAACCAAATGAAATGGACGGACTTCGAATCTGATGGAAATGGAGCTGATTCCACTTGACCTTATAGGGACGTCCATTCCATGACTTAGGCTTAAGTACTAAACGATCCAATAAATTGAATTTATTGGAGAGCCAAGAAAAAGAACCAAGAAATTCTTATCATCTCTAAGAGCACAAAAGATGTTAGACAAGGGATGCATTGGGTATCTAGCATATGTGGTCAACACAAGTCGAGTAAAGGACCAGAAGCTAGAAGAGGTTAGAGTTGTATGAAACTACCCAGATGTATTCCCCGATGAATTACCAGGGTTAGCCCCTGATAGGGAGATTGAATTTGAGATCGAATTGATTCCTGGTACTAACCCAATCTCTAAAGCACCTTACCGTATGGCGCCGGCTGAATTGAAAGAGCTTCAGGGACAGCTACAGGAGTTACTCGACGAGGGACTTATTCGCCCTAGTCACTCTCCATGGGGAGCTCCAGTACTATTTGTGAAGAAGAAAGATGGGTTTATGCGAATGTGCATAGATTACTGAGCGCTAAATAATGTGACGATCAAGAATAGGTACCCCCTCCTAAGGATAGATGACTTGTTCGACCAATTGAAGGGAGCCACCGTCTTCTCTAAGATTAATCTTAGGTCTGACTATCATCAAGTAAACGTGAAACAAGATGATATACCGAAGACGGCTTTCCGAACAAGATACGGACATTATGAGTTTATTGTTATGCCCTTCGGAGTGACGAATGCTCCTGCTATGTTTATGGACCTGATGAATCGGGTGTTCTCGGCATGCCTTGACAAATTTGTGATCATCTTCATTGACGATATCCTCATCTATTCAAGAAATCAAGAAGCGCTTGCCGAACACTTTAAGGTCATATTATTTGCAAGGACGGAGTCATGGTGGACCCGAATAAAATCGAGGCCGTGAGTAACTGGGACAGGCCAAAGAATGCTAGCAAAGTCAGGAGTTTTCTCGGACTAGCGGGCTATTACCGGAAATTCGTGGAAGACTTCTCCAGAATCGCAGCACCTATGACGGTTCTCACCAGGAAGAACCAGAAGTACGTATGGACGGAAGAATGCGAGAGGAGTTTCTTGGAGCTGAAAAGGAGACTTACAAGTGCTCCAAATCCTTACTCTTCCCAAAGATGACAAGAGCTTTGACATGTACGGCGATGCCTCCAAAATGGGACTCAGAGCTGTACTTATGCAGAGTGGTAGAGTTATTGCCTATGCCTCTAGGCAACTCAAAGAACATGAAAAGAACTATCTCACTCACGATTTAGAGTTAGCAGCCGTGGTCTTTGCTCTTAAGGTATGGAGACACTATCTATACGGAGCACAGTTCAAGATATATACAGACCACCAGAGTCTGCGATATTTCTTCACTCAGTAGGACCTTAAAATGCGACAACGCAGATGGTCGAACTGGTAAAGGACTATGACTGCGAGATCTTTTATCATCCAGGCAAGGCGAACAAAGTGGCTGATGCACTCAGCAGGAAGTCCAGTGCCGCCTTGATGTCCTTATCAGTATTATCTCGACCGCTGGAAAAGGAAATTGTGAACTACGGAATCGAGATTATTTCTGGACGACTTTCGACCATGGCAATCGTACCGACACTATTCGATGACATACTAGACAAGCAGAATAATGATCCAAGCCTCCAGAAGATCAAGCATGATATTCTAGAAGGAAAAGGTGAGGGTTTTCATACCGCCAATAACGGAGTAGTATACCTTAGGGATCATCTATGTATCCCTAATGATCCGGAGCTACGCAAGAAGATAACTGGGGGATTAATAAGATTCGGGAAGAAAGGAAAGCTAAGTCCATGCTATGTGGGACTATACAAGATCCTGAACAGAGTTGGCAAGGTGGCTTACGAGCTTGAGCTACCTTAGGAGATGTCATTAATCCACAACGTGTTCCACGTATCGATGCTCAAGAAATGTATTCCCAATGCAGCTCAAGTGATGGAGCCGCAGGCTGTACAAATCCAGGAGGACCTGAGTTATGAAAGCAAACCCATACGGATCCTGGATCGAGATGTTAAGAGACTGAGGAACAATGATGTACCCTTAGTCAAGGTCTTGTGGCAAAGTCAACAATCTGAAGAAGCTACCTGGGAACGCTAGGACGATATGAAACAAAAGTTTCTGGAGCTATTTTAAGTTTGAGGATGAACTTTCTAGAAGGTATGGAGAATTGTAACACCCCACTAAAATTCCCTTCAATATTATCTCTAATATTGAGTAGAATTGCATAAATAATAGCCATATTGAGTATTATTCATGAATGATAGTTAGAGTTGTGGGAATTTTAGTGTAAGTGTTAATAGGCCTTATATGGGCTCTAAATGGTGGGAATTCCTAATGGGTCTTAAATAGCACTTTATTAGTTATCCTAATGGGCCCCATGAGGATAAAAGAAATAACACATTATGTAATGGGCCTTACTTTAGATGGGCTTGCAAAAGAATAATAAAAATAATGTAATGATGTAGGTGCCAAGGATTGAACCTTGGACCGTAGAGATGTTGTAAGCCTTAAGAATGCATGTGTCACCAATTCACCTAGCAAGGGAGTGCTATTAGGAGGATAAAGGGAATTGTAGATAAGTGTAAGGATAAGGGAAGTGAAGAGTCACCATGAGAGGAGGCACCATGCCCTTCACTTGCCCCCTTCACTTAGTATAAAGAGGTGGGATGAGAATTGAAGAGGCTTAAGTTACTTTTCTCTTCTTCTCTTCCACCAAGGCCTTTCCTCTCCCCTCTCTTCTTCCTTCTTGGCCGAAATTCCAAAGGGGTTTTCCTCTTGGAAAACATCACAAGAGGTCTCCCTCTTGAAGATCCAAGTTCTTCTACAAGGCTACAAGGGTAAAGAGTACTCTAAAGTCAAGAAGCTTACCTTTTTGTTTCTCTATTTGAGGTTTATAATCGAGACAACAAGGGTAAGACTCCCCTCACCTGCAACATAATAGTTATATATGTTTTTGATTCATGTTCTTGTATGTTTTTGGCAATGTGTTGCAAAAATCGTGAAGGTTTCCCTATAGGTAAGTTTCGGCCAACATGAGATATAAGGCTTAGGTTTGTGTTTGATGCTATCTAATGACTCCAATGTTTTCTTGATGTAAAGTTATGAGTTATGATGAAAAAAAAAGATGAAGCAAATGACTCATAAAGGTTTAGGCCAAGGCTCTCATGAAGCCATAGACTTTTTGGCCACAAGAAGATGTTTGGGTTCTTTTGACTAGCTAATGTTTTAATTCCTTGTTAATGTTGGTTTGAGGGTTTTATATATATTTTTAGGTCATATTTCCCCTCTGAACACGTGGGGTTAATACCCTAAATAAGGGCCAAAAAGAAAGAAAAAGAAGAGTTAAAGATTCCATGTTACTTACTAGTGCTTCGTAGTGTTAGAATATGTATTATATGTATGTTGTATGAACCAATTGCTCTTGTTTTTGTCATTTTCATGTTGATATGAACCTTAGAAATTTCTAATCAGTTTCTTAAATTTGGTTTTAGGATGGGTTAAGGTCACTACCTCACTTGATGATGCCCCTTTGTAGTAGGATACTCAATGTATGCATGTTGTATATGTTGTGTGAGGTTGAGTAGTGTTTTTATGCCATGATAACCCTATCTAAATGTTTTGATCAGTAGAATATGTGTGAATTAGGGTGGAATTAAAGGTATCCATGTTGCATTATGTCATGATAGATGGGAAGAAAAAAAGAAGAGTTAAAGATGTCATGTTCCTTGCTAATACTTCCTAGTGTTAGAATATGTATTATATGCATGTTGTATGAATCAATTACTCTTGTTTCTTTGTCATTTTCATGTTAATATGAACCTTAGAAGTTTATGATCAGTACCTTAAATTGGGTGTTCGGATGGGTTAAGGTCACTACCTCACTTGATGATGTCTCTTGGTACTAGGATATTCAATGTATGCATGTTGTATGAGATGTGTGATGTTGTGTTATGTTTTATGCCTTGATAACCCTATCTAAATGTTTTGACCAGTAGTGTATATGTTGAATTAGGGTTGAATTAAAGATATCCATGTTTCATTATGCCATGATAGATGAAAAGAAAAATGGAACAAATTCCCTAGGTGTATTATCCTTAGTCTAAATTGAACATTATGTGTTTTATGTATCATGAATGATAAGTTGGCATGTTATGAATTTCCTTATCATTAAATTATGTTTCCTCCATGTCATGTTCAAGCTTGAAAGTTATGATGATATTTATGCTTTGAATGTATTCCCATGACATGTATGACATTATGAATAAAAGAATGTCTAAAGAGCAATTTCTAAGAAAAAAAAGAAATGATGAACGCTATGCTAAAGAGAAATTGCTATGGAAAGGAAAGGAATCATATATGCTATTTTACTCTATGTATTGGCTTGTACCGGATCTTGAAAAAGGTCCAAGGGATAGGCACCTTAAGAACGCCCCGGTTCTGGACTACCGTAGCTGTCCCTAGGCACCAAGGTTGCCTAGTACCCTAGTAGGTCGGGATTAGCTACCTCGTACTCTACTAGGGAATGCGCACAAATGATGAATGGGTACAAGCCAGGGAGGGATCCCAATGATGAAGATATATTAATGTTCAAGTATTATATTATATATATTTTTCAAAGAGCATCCTTAATGTTTATGCACATGTTATGTTTAATGATATTGCATATGCTATGTTTAATGTTTATGCACATGTTTATGTTTAATGATATTGCATATGCTATGTTGAATGTTTATGCACATGTTTAGGTTTAATGATATTGCATATGCTATATTTAATGTTTATGCACGTGTTAATGCTTAATGATATTGTATATGCTATGTCTAATGTTTATGCACATGATTATGTTTCAAAGATTTTGCAAATGTTAAATGCTTTAAGTACTTACTCATGCCATATGTCCTTAATAATGACTCATATGCTTATGTTTTAAGTGTTTATGCTTATGTGCTTTAGATGCTTTAAATATTTATTCATGTTATATGTTTATGTCAAATGATGTAGATTTCTACTTATATGTGATGAACGGATTTTGTGAGTAAGCAAGGAGCTTACTAAGCATTTTATGCTTATAGTCTACCTTCTTATGTTGCAGATTAAACTAAAGGTGTCTAAAGAAGGGGAAGCAGCAGGAGGGCATGTGTGTGTGTGTGGTAGTGACTTGGCAGAACGATCCTACTGTTGTCTTACTCTTACTTATGGACTTAATGTTGCTACTTACAAACTGCATGTGTTAGTTCTTATGTTTACGCTTACTACTTGTTGGAATTGAAGTTCTTTATGATATGCATGCTTAATGTAGAACTGTAACACCCCAAAATTTCCATATGAAATATTATAAATTCATGAAACATAATTATTATGAAATGTTATGATGGGCTTGGTTTAATGGGCTTTGATATGGATTAGTGCAAAATGTAATAGAAAAAGAAGATGTAGAAAGGAGGAAGCAAGGATTGAACCTTGAACCTCCTAGTTGCACTAATCATGTCATAACCAACGAACCAAGCAATGTTTCATGTTGAGAGAATAAGAAACATGCTTGTTAAAGCTAGGGAAGCGAAGAGACATGTCTCTTCATGAGAAAAGTATAAATAAGAGATGAAGAGGTTGGAATAACTTCCTCTCTTCTTCTTCCTCACTCTCCCTACTCCAAAACCGAAACCTAAGCCTCCCTTCTCCTTTTCAATTTTCGAAAAAACACAACCCTAGGGTTCTAACCCTAGGGAATTGGAAGGAAGAAGAATCATTCAAGGATTTTGCCCTCTACTAGGGCCAAGAGTGCTAGAGAAGTCTAACAAGGGAAATTCTCACCTCTCCTTCAACCAAGGGTACCCTAAGGAATAAGAGAAGGAGAAATTCAAGCGAAAGGATGTAAGTATCCCCTCGCCTGCAGTGTAATGGTTATTGTATGAGTTCTTCTCCTTGTAGTTTTCGAAAAATGGGGATTGTTTCCCTTTAGTGAGTTTCGGCCACCCTCTTAGAGGAGGCCTTGGTTACTTCTTGTTACATGAGTAGACCCTTGGAACTTAGGGTATATGTATATGTTGTTTCCTTCATGATGTTGTGAACAAAATTTTAGGGTTTTGCCCTTGTATAGGTTTCGGCCAACCTCAAAGAGGAGGCCTTGGTTACTCCTTGTTGCATAGGAAGACCCCTTGGAATTTAGGGTATACTTATATGTTGTTTTCCCTACATGTTGTGATGACAAAAATTAGGGTTGAACCCTCTATAAGGTGTCGGCCAAGTCATGAAGCAAAGAGGTTTAGGGTTGTATGATTTCCTATGATGTATCCATGTTTAGTTGTGTAGACAAAGTGTTTGTGTAAATGTTTGTGTGAAACCTAAGTTCAAGAACCCTAGTTCCCCTACCCTTGACTTTCGGCCAACCCTAGAAAATTAGGGTTTAGGGTACATGATTATCCTAGGATGTATTCTAGGCTTAATATGTAGCATGATATGTATGTGAAGGTTAAACTACCCTACGAGACATGATTATGTTTACTAAGATGATAAGTATATGCATGTGATGTTTAAATGGAATGCTATGCTTAGTATGATACATGATGTATATATATGTGATGCTTGTATGGGATGTTTGATGTCAAAAAAATCTAAGCTACCCTACCTTTGATTTTCGCCCAAACCCTAGGTTTAGGGTTAGGAAGGGTTAAATTAAACCATGAAGCATGTTATGATATGAATATGATTGATGTGACCAATTTTGTCATATATAAGTATGTTTAAGTGGTTGAAATATGATGTATGTATGAGCATGCCTTATAGCCCATGGGGCACCCTTATGAAATTGCATGTGATATGTATGTTAAAATGCTTGAAAGGATACTCTACTAAGTATGGGATCAAGAGCACCCCTTATGTTGTGTGGTGTGTCCCTATGGGATCATGAACACCCTTGAAGAGTGGTGTGTCCCTTAAGAGTGGATTGGAGTACTCCTTAGCATATATGTAAAAGCATGATAAGTATTTTACTTTTGAAGTTGTGTACCCGACTCGGAAGGGGGTCATTAAACAAATCCGGGGTACATGTTAACGTAAGGTCATGGCTCCGGTAGGACGGAAGGGTCCTGCTCTAATTGATTGGTGGCTCGCTACCCCAATTCATTAGGGAACGAGCAATAGGTAACGCGCGATATGTGGTACACAACCGGGCCCAATATGATATGAATGTATTTTTAAGTAATACCTTTATGGAACTGTTTTGAAAACATTCATTGAAAACATTTATTATATGTGAAGAGTATGCTTAAGGTACTTTATACTGCATGCTTAGAAACTTGGATGTTTAGTATGCTTTGATGAACTCATGCTTATGATTTATTATGTGTACATGTTGTATGCTTGCGTATGGATTTTGCGAGTAGGACAGGATCCTTACTAAGCATTTGTGCTTACTAGTTTATGTGTTGTCTTATGCTGCAGATAAGGGTAAGGAACACTTAAACTAAAGGAAGAGGCAGGAGGCTGAAGATGTGTGGGGTGGTGGCTCGGGAAAGAAAGATTTTTATATCTACATTACTATGTTTATGATGATGTTTTCTTCAACAATGAATGCTAGTGATTAGATTTGATATTGCATGATAATGATTACACTTAGAATTCTCTTATACTTGATTTTGGTTGGTTATGTTGTGAGCTTGAAATAATATATGAACCTATCATGTTATAGAATAACTATTGATTAAAATATTTCCAATGATGTTCTAATGATTCAAGCATGATATTTGATTTACATGCACTGACTAGCATGCTTAGCACTTGTAAATATCACTTGATAATTTTAGACAAGCATGCTTAGCACTTAGTCCTTGCACTCTTGCTTTCATTGTATGTTAAAATTTTATTATATGAATGAATGACTAGTACGTAACCCCACCCCGAGAGTAGATATAAGGGCAGGCGTTACAAGAACTATATACTCACTTGTTAAATATGTCATGCTATGATTCACGTTCTTAAAGTAGTTTAGTTAGAAAGAAAATTTATCCAGTTGCATATGTTCATGATTTAGTATTATTTCCGCTGCTATATTTACACTTCATATGCAATAATGTACGATAGAAAAAAAAAATAACGCGTCGCTCACGTAAGGGGCGGGCGTTACACTTGGAACCAGAAGTGAATCGTTCTAAAGCAGATCTAAGATCCTTAACTTGAGTTTTCAAGGAGGAGTTCTCTTTCTCAAGTTTTTCAACTTGAGTAGTGGTTCCTTCTTGAACCTTCTCAGTTAAGGATCGAGAGTCAGCTCTCTCTTTCAGGAGTTTTACTTCCTGTCAGAGAGATTCGACTTCGAGTTTAGCTTTCGCCAAATCTCGAGAAAAATAGGAAATTAACTCATTTAATTGAATTCTTGAAAATCCACTTACAGTTATTTCGCCGTCCTCTGAGAATGTAAGTTTGTCGTCGTCCGGCTCCGACTCTGACTCGGTTTCGATTTCTTCTGAGGTGGTTAGGGCTAGCAGGTTCAACTGTGGGACCTCTTCTTCTTCAGAGGAGGAGGACTTGTCCCAGGTTGCCTGAAGTGTCTTCTTCATTCTAGTCTTCTTGGTCTCCTTTAGGTTCGGACACTTCGTCTTGTAGTGACCCTCCTTCTTGCACTCGTAGCAGGTCACATTTGGTTTGTTCTTGTCATTTGAGGGTTCAGCTGGTTCTTCCTTTCTTCGACTGGCTTTTCTTCTGTTGGTCTGGTTCTTCAGTTCTTTGTAGTAGTCTCGGGCTAGCCGAACCAGCTTCGGTCGATTTCCCTCTCTGTCTTCTGAGTCTAAGTCTGAATCAGACTCGGGTGCAGGTTGAGGCTTTTTCTTGGTTGTCTTTCCAGCTTTACCTGTAAGAAAAGCGATACCTTTCTCGGCCAGATTGCAGTTAGTCTGCTCATGCAACTCTAACTCAGAAAATAGTTCATCTAACTTTATTTTTGAAAGGTCCCTTGAAACCTTGTATGCATCTACCATAGATGCCCACAAGGTGTTTCTCGGGAAAGCGTTGAGAGTGTACCTTATCAAGTCATGGTTTTCTACCTTGTGACCGATTGTGTGAAGTCCATTCATTAACTCCTGAATTCTGGCATGGAGCTGGGCTGCTGTTTCGTTGTCATTCATCTTGATCGTGTACAGCTTGTTCAGGAGGAGATCTCTCTTGCTGATTCGAGTGTCGGAAGTTCCTTCGTGCAGCTCGATCAGCTTGCCCCACAGCTCCTTGGCAGTATTGAATGGTCCTACCCGATTAAACTCTTCCTTGGTCAGGCCGCATTGAAGGGTCTGGGTCGCTTTTGCATCAGCTTTAATTCTTCTTTTCAGAGCGGTATCCCACTCAGTGTACGGCTGTGGACTCCTTCAGCGTTCTTTAGAATCTCCAGTCCAGACTGGATGATTATCCACATGTCCACCTGAGTTTTCAGGTGGACCTCCATTCGACTTTTCCAGTAGGAAAAGTCTTCTCCACTGAAAAGTGGAGGTCTGGCTGTGCTGAATCATTCTTGCATGGCCATTTAACTGAAACTAAAAGAAAAAGGGAAGAGATATCCCAAGACTTGGTCTTGGATTAGTAGTGCGGGAATTAAAAGAAAAATATTTGTCGAGGGGTGATGCACCAACCTCGATTTACGAGAAAAATTTCGAACAAAAAAAATTAAAAGGATTTCAAAAAAAATCCAAAAAATTCTCAGATTGGTGGTTGCACCAAATTTGAGCTTCCCCGCTCTAAACCACTTGTTGGATCGATAGAAAACGATAGAGGGGGTGGTGAATATCGTTAAACGTTTCGGATTGTAAGATAGAGAATGCACAGCGGAAATTAAAACTTAACAATACGCAAACACCAAGATTTTACTTGGTTCGGAGTCGCGGTCGGCTCCTACTCCAAGGCCTACGGTCGTTGACCGTTTACCGCAGGCAATTCTATATGTGCGCAAAATAGTTTACAGAAGGATGATTACAATAAAGTGCAGTAAAGAAAAAGACAGCTCTTCATTACCGACGTCCGTTGTAGAATGTATCTCGGAGCAGAGGGACGTCGTCGGCGCTTGTATCTCGAGTTGGGAGGTTTCTGTAGCAGAGCGCCTCGAGTAGAAGAGCGTGAAAGCGTTGGAAGAAGTTCTTGTTCAGAAGCCTTGGGGTTGGGTGCTATTTATAGCACTTCTGGGCGCCCTGAACGTTGGGGGCGTCCCCCACGTGTCAACCGATCCGGAATTGTCTCGGTCAGCCTTTATCCCACTCGAATAGGGCTGAGGATTGACTCTGGGGGCGCCCGGGACGCTGGGGGCGCCCTGGTTGACCCTTTCAGCGAGCATCTCGACTGGATGAGGTTTATCCGCTTCGCTGGCTTAAGCGCGGGGCGCCCTGGGCACTGGGGGTGCCCGGGACGCAGGGGGCGCCCCGCCCAGTAAGCTACCGAAGCACTTCTTTGCTTCACTTATTTTGTATTGGCCTTGGGGGCGCCCGAGACACTGGGGGCGCCCTGCTCAGCTACTTGACTCTTTCCTTTGGGCATTCTGAGCTGCAGACACACATTCCTTCGGTCCTGCATCCAGGGTTAGTCCAAAACAATATGAAGCAATAGAGTATTAGGTTTATACAGCCTTAGCAGTCTTGATTCTGACTTTGGGTATCCAAAATGGAACCTTAGGTCGAACCGACCCCTACTGTTCCCTCGACGGGGAACGTGTCCTCACCTACTCCTCTCAGAAGAATTTACCTGATGCCAACTGGCTCCTCCGGTTGGACTTTTGCCCAGTAGTCCTTTGCCAGGTGCCTAGCTGTCCTTCGCCAGGTCTTCAGTTCCAGGCAATCCTTCGCCTGGTGCCCAGCAGTCCTTCGCCAGGTCTTTAGTTCCAGGCAGTCCTTCGCCTGGTGCCCAGCAGTCCTTCGCCAGGTCTTCAGTTCCAGGCAGTCCTTCGCCTGGTGCCCAGCAGTCCTTCGCCAGGTCTTCAGTTCCAGGCAGTCTTTCGCCTGGTGCCCAGCAGTCCTTCGCCTGGTGCCCAGCAGTCCTTCGCCAGGTCTTCAGTTCCAGGCAGTCCTTCGCCTGGTGCCCAGCAGTCCTTCACCAGGTCTTTAACTCCTAGCAGCCCTTCACTAGGTGCCCAGCAGCCCTTCGCTGGGTCTTAGGGTTCTGATGCCTAGCAGTCCTTCGTTAGGACTTTAATCTGCACACTCAAGTTGTATGTTAGAAAAACAAAACATCTTAACTTTTGAACCCTTTGCCATTGATCAAAACACAGGTTCGACTTGGTTACTGTCTGCACCAACAACTTGTTATTGGTGCAACAAGAAGGGTCACTACAAATCAGAGTGTCCCAACATGAAGGAAAACAAGAAGAACCGGAGGAAGAAGGCCCTCTAAGCTACATGGGACGAGTCATCTTCAGAAGAAGAAGAAGAAATACCACACGCCAACCTCCTCACACTGACAGCATCGGAAAATCTCGACATTGAATCACAATCGCAACCGAAAGAAAGCGTCGGAACCGAAAAGCTCTCAATTTTGGAAGATGGGCAAATAACGGTAAGAGGTTATCCTGAATCTCAGCTTTACGACCTAATCTCTTATCTGTCTCATAAGTCGGTTAAAGCCAACGTTTAGGTCGAATTCCTCCGACAGGAAGTCAAAATCGTAAAAGAGGGAGTCAACTCTAGCTCATTAACTGAACCAGTTCAGGAAGGAACCTTCACTCAAGTCCAAAAACATGAAGAGGAGAATTCCTCCGTGAAATCTCAGGTAAAGGAACTGTCACACGACGAGACCATTGGAGTCACTGATCCAATATAAAATTGGACAACATCTCCCCTATCCGGCGGACAATTTATACAAACATACAACACACGCAGTTTATAATTTGGCCTCAGGCCTCAACATAGATATATATAATATCGAAATAATGACAACGTAATATAAAACACCGTAAAAACTCACCTGAGCTGCCTCTAGGGCAGGCGCGCAGCAAAACCACATCACAAAATTCCAACAAAGGACTCAAAATATAATATCGCACGAATAAATCCATACAAGCCCACGATAACAAAACGAAATACAAAACATAGACAATGCTATCAAAAGAAAACAAAAACAGCGGAAGCTCCCATCCAAATGGAGTCGTGGGGACCCGGGACTGGCTACTGGACTCCTCCGGCAAGCTATCAACCAGAAAACAAAAATATTACGACGAGTGGTGAGTCCAAGTGGACTCCGCGGGTATATAGAATGATATGCATGGCTGAACAAAATAGCTGAATAAGCTATAAAGAAACAATAGGATACAGTCTCAACAGGAATAGCAAAATATGCATAACTGAAAGTAACAACTAACTGTACATACCAGAAATCAGTCTATCCTCATCATAAAAGGACTCGTACCACACGAGTAAGTGTAGGGTCATCAAACCACACATAAGCATATCCTATATATACATGTCAAACAAGTGCAGCAAATAAATGCAGCAATCACAATCAAAATGCACAATGCATCATATGCACATGATGCAATGTCATGGTCACCCTGACGCCAATCAAGCCATCGAGACAGGCGATACTGTGTCGGTAGAGTGGATAGAGCTGTGACACTGTACGCACCCTGCTATCACTGCTCCTGAGTAACCGAGTGGACAGGATGCTGGGGGGACCACCCCCCTACCCCATATATATATGAGGGAGCGTCGCTCTCATCTCCTCTGGTCTACAGGAAGAGAAGGGAACTCCGCCTGCTACCACGCTCCGAAACCGCTACCCCTGAGCGGTCGAGCGGAGTAGTACAGAGCAAATGCACACACCCAACAGTATCCACTAACCCATGAGTGGCTGTGTGTGCATATCATGTACCGGAAGACGATAGGCTCAACCACAAGGGAGTCGCTGATCGTCGGCATGCAATAGTGCAGGTATGGTGCATGACTCAAACATATGCAACCCCTACCAGGTCATCATACATAACTCAACATAACATGCACAGGTCGATCATAGGTATAATAACCTAACCATCATGCATCTAAGTGGGCATGCAAGTAATAACAGAATCAACCAAATGCAGATATCAGGTGACATGCCACAATAACCCAATCAGTCCATATCTAAACACACGTGCAAGTATGACTAGAATCAACCAATGCAGCCATACAATGGTTTGTTAATCCCTATCCACATACTCATGCTCATACCAATGCTATACAGAATCAGATAATAAATAAACGAGATTGTATAGAAGAAAATTTAGATCATATCCAAGGTCAAGCATAAGTATCAAGCAGGATAACAAAACAGTAGCAAATAAAGGTCAATATCAGCCTACTGCATCAATAACAAATAGCCATGCATAAAGATAACGTGGATCTAAAGAAGACAAGCAAGAAGTACCCGCCTCAAAGTAGAAGTAGTTCGTATAGAGAATGAAGCCCCACGACCAAGCGGAGTAACCAAGTCAGAGTCCTATATCAAAGGCATGATTATTTAGCTATTTACACAAATACCAAATCGCTAGTATGACACAACTTCATTAGAATCCTCCTAATCCTAATGATCAATCCCAACATACACCAATCTCCAAAGATATACTCCCAATTTGACATATTACCAATACAAATCCAACATAGAAGTGATCCCAAGTAGAGCTACTGCCCGAACTACAATTGATTAAACCTACACACCCAAGATCAAATTAACAATCGATCAAACAACTTTAAATCCCAAATAAAGATAAACAACACCTCAAGATAAAACCTCATGATTCACAACCCCATCCAAACCACATCATGGTTTGAAAACAACACCTCTAATCCATTCTCATTCCAACTCGAATCATACACCTATCGCACACAGCAAATAGGAAGAATCAAAGGAATATCCAAAATCCCAGGGGCCATGCTAACACTTGATTCAATCAAATCCATACTGAGCAATACTATAACCAAATCCATATTAGTGGTCAACCACCCTATTTCAATGTGTTTACCAGATCAATCTTCAAGAATAAAGTTCGGAAACCAATCTCATAAACCCTTCTGCACACTCTCAATGCATAAGGATCCAAATCATAATGATACCTTAAGTAAAACCCAAACAATATCTCTACTTATTCATTTAGATACTCCATGATCGAATAGCAATGAGCCATTGGCACGAGCTTGACAAGATCACAAAACCCAAAGTCCCTAACATAGCTCTGATTCAAAGAGGTCATCCACATCGATATTAGAAACAATCAAAAATCTTACCTCAGATCTGGTAGGTACAATCCCCCAATCTCAGCTCCAAATTAGGCTCTATAACATGCCCGTAGAATAGAACCACATATCCTTCCATAATCCTGTGATCAGAACAAAATCATCCAACAATAGTCCGTGCAGCCATGCATTACCAAGAGGAAATCAAGATTATCCCCAAACGATTAGGCAAGGTATAAGAAAGAACACTAGCTTACCCTCAAGGTGATTCATCGGCGAGCCCCATTTGCAGCCAGCCTAGCGTCGTCAATAAGATGGCGCTGAAGCTCCACCAGACGCTTCTGCTCTTATGGATCGGGAAGGAATGAAAACCGACTTGATGGGAAAGGATCTATACTGAGAAGCCCTGGCGCCTTCGTCGGATGAAGGGCGATCAGAGAAAACAAATGGGTTGGGGAAGAAGAAGAATAAGTTGAGAGAAGGTCGGCTTGTGTTGCGCTCCGAGAGTAGGCTTCGGATCGAGAAGAGGAGTGCAAGAAACCCTCAATCGGAAGAGTTGGATCAAACTCTCATCTCCCATGCGCGTGGTGGCGCCTTTAATGGTGGCTGCGGACGGAGAAGAGGATGGATGGGAAATGATACTCGGTTGCATCGCAAAATGTTCGGCCGGAGGAGAGAAGACCTCTAGGGTTGCTTAGTTTGCAACTTTGCATTTTAGTCCCTGTACTTTAGTGTTTTACAATCCAGCCCTTAATTTCTGAAGTATATACATTTAGCCCTTGTAGCTTAGGTTATTACTTCCTTCCCTTTTAAAGTTTGGATTTATTCACACTTAAGCCCTCAAAACTTAAGTTTCAAAGTGAATAACCCTCTAATTTTAGTTTGGTGTCTCGAAAATCATAAATCTTCTTTCGAAAGATTTTTTGGATCGCGTCCAAAAATATCGGATTTAACAGGAACTTAGTGTTGCATTAGAACGATTCACCTTGGGTTCCAAGACTCTTGACATGATTTTTGAAAAACAAAAATCAGATCCAAATCGATCTGGACTTGGTTATCGAACCAATGCACATGTAACGCCCGTCATATTTTTCCACACCTTACTGTGAGGCGAGAGACGGCGTTACGCTAACATACATATAGGCACATGAACATCGTAATACAGCGGAATAATTTAAAACTTTTATACTTACATGCACCTAACACTTGAATCTCGTAGACATGTCTTATACTATCATTCCTAAACATAGCGACATGGTAACTTAGCATGTTAACATCATACATAACATCATGATATAAAAATCACATAAAGTAGCCATAAGCAACATAGGTAGTAAGTTATTCTTCAGACATAACTATCATAAGTATAGCATGAAACTTAAAAAGATAGTGCAAAACATAAGCCATGAGACAAAGTATAAATATGAGAATCTTTTTCCTTTTTCCTTTTTTTTTCCTTGCCATGTCACTACCACACACACACTCTTGCCCCTCCTGCTGCTTCCCTTAATATCTTCTTGCTTGATCTGCGGTATAAGACAATAAAACTATAAGCACATAGGCTTAGTAAGACTCTTCCCTACTCACTAAAACCATACGTCATATAAAATATAAGCATAGGAACATCTAACATGACATGATTCTTAACATAAAACGTAAGCGTATGAAACATTTAACATGGCATGATTCTTAGCATAAAACATAAACATAATAAACATTCGACATGTCATGGTTCTTAATCATAAAACATAAACATAATGAACCTTTAACATGGCATGGTTCTTAATCATAAAACATGAACATAATAAACATGGTTCTTAATCATAAAACATGAACATAATAAACATTTAACATGGCATGGTTCTTAATCATAAAACATAAACATAATAAACATTTATTAACATGGATGCATAACATGAATGGATGCGTGAGTCAAATGCATATAACATATGGATGCTTATTTGAAAATCATACTTATAAATACTTAAATATAATCATCACATCATGGGGGCCCTGGCTTGTACCACATACATACATCATATACGTGCATCCCTAAGTAAATACGAGGTAGCTAATCTCGACCTACTAGGGTAAGGACAGCTACGGTAGTCCCAGAACCGTGGACAGCTTCATCGGTAGTCCAGAACCGTGGGCAGCTTCATCGGAAGTCTAGAACCGTGGACAGCTTCATCGGTAGTCCAGAACCGTGGACCTTACTTAGGTCCGGTACAAGTCCATTCATAAAGTAAAATAGTTTCACATGCTTCTTTCATTCATAGAACATACATGGCATATTAAAAACATAAATAGGATCCTATTACATGGGCATGGTATAAAGCATACTTAATATTTCACCATTCATACTTAATGCATAACATCATCATTATGCCTCGAAGGCATGAACCTTATCTTCATTCATCATTTTCATTCATAAGACATGACATACATACATACATAATTATGTCCTGAGGTATAAACATCATCTTAGTTCATAAAGCTCGCATGATCACGGTACCTCAGGTAAGCATGCATTACATACATGGTACATATCACATATCATACATGATCATGGTATCTATCATAAAACATGCATGGGTAAGATTCATATGAACATGATACATACCATCTAGGTTCATAACATTCAACATAAACATGAATAAGTTTACATAACTATCTTATACATATGTCCAAATTGTTTATCCTAACGCATGCATACTTCTACCTACCTCACGACACATGTGTTCATAACATATGGTGGGAGTCATTCATAAATAAATCCTACTAGAACATGATACATAACATAACATACAGGGTCATAATGCATGACATATAAACTTAGGGTTTGGACATTACCAAAGACCATACAACATCCTTGAACCTATTCACATACAATACATACACTACCATAGAAAGCCATTAGAACCCTTGATTGGAGTTAACCCTAACTCCTAGCCCTATATCTTGGTCTTGGCCGAAACCCTATAAGGTCACAAGCTCATGGGAGGATTCATAAAACTCCCAATTAACATCTAATACCATATAAATAATACCATAGGAGCCATTAGAACCCATGATTAGACTTAACCCTAGCTCTTAGCCCTATATTATGTCTTGGCCGAAACTTGCAAGGGGCACAAGGGCATGTAAAATTTACACAATTCACCATTAACATCCCTTGTATATTAAGGAACCATAAGGAACATGCTTGGAGAGTTAGATCTAGTCCTAACCAAGAACCCATGGTGGTGGCCGAAAGTTACCAAGGGCCTTTGGTGCTTCAAAAATTCCACCACTCACCATACCCTCTTTTTTTATCTTAAGGAAACATTAGGAAACATGAATGAGGTTTTAACATCATCCCAACTCCAAAACCTACCTTGGCCGAAAGTTGTAGGGGTCAAGTTCATGGTTTTCCCAACATGGAACCCAACAAAACTTCGTATCATGATAAACATCAAGGAAAAACTATTATACCACAGGTGAGGGAGTCTTACCTTGGTTTATCTTGATTATAACCTTGAATAGAGAAGCAAAAAGAGAACCTCCTTGACCTTAGACCACCCCTAGTCCTTGTAGTCTTGTAGGAAGCCCTTGGATCTTGAAGAATAAGTCTTCTTGTGAAGCGTCTCCAAGGGGAAACCGCTTTGTAGGTTTTCGGCTAGAAGGAGGAAGAAGGAGGGAGAAAGCTTTGATGGAAGAGAAGAGGAGGAGAAACTCTAACTTAAGTGCCAAGTTATATCTTCATTTCCCCCATCCCTCTCTTATATACTAAGCAAGGAGGCAAGTGAAGGGGCATGGTGCCTCTTCTCATGGTGACCCTTCAGTTCCTTTAGCCTTAACAAAAATCCTCTTCATTCTCCAATAGCACTCCCTTGCTAGGTTAATTAGTTAGTACATGTATGGTGATATACTAGGTCCAAGGTTCAATCCTTGGTGCATGCACTTCCTTTTTATTACTTTTATAATTATTTTTGCCAAGGCACATATAAGAGCCCACTAAGATTTATGTTAATATTTCTAATTGAAATCCATTTCGATTCATGATTAAATTTTTACCTAAGGTCCCTTAATGGCCATGGTATTAGAAGGGCCCATGTAAGGCCCATTATTACCTAGCTTCTTAATCTATATGGAAAATCATGGATAATCATGCTAAGGTTCATACTAGTATCCCTATGTCCCTCGAGAATCAATCTAAGCATGATCAATATTTTAAAGAAAATATTGAGAAAATTTTACGGGTCGTTACAGCACAGTACAAATCATACTACTCTGTTTTGAACCAAAGTAGAACCCGAGTCTAAGCATGGGTCCCAAAATTATGCTTGACAAATCAAGCTGGACCAAACCAATATTGGATTCCCATAGACAAGATTCAAATCTTACATAGCCTATAACGGGGCTTTAGTCCAGGGGGAGCCAATATGAAAACCATTTTTATAGTTAGTTAAATTATTCTTTTTTCTTGTTGTTTGATGCTTGTTTATTTTGTTTTTGCAAAAATATTATGCTTAGACTTAGGAATGGTTAGATAAGGATCTGACTTAATTGAAACTTGCATAACCTAGTATTAGAGTGGGGCGAGATGATAGTACATTAGGGAAGCTTGTCTAAAAGTCAGGTAGGGTAAGATGTACCCATTTTGTCCTATTATTCAGGTGGAACTAACCGAAGCTACCTCCCCAAATCCTCAAATAGTTAGACCAGGGGTTTTCAAAAAGTAATTTGAGAATAAAATTTCTTTAAAAGGCTTTGTCTAGGAAAGGGTTGATGATCTAATATGACTATGGCCAAAGAAGGCCTCTGTGCCTCATCAAGACATGGAAGTCGATTATCGAACTTTATTTTTAACTTATTAATTATTAAACCTAAATCTAACATAAGTTTCAATCATATCATAGTGTTAACATAAAACTAAGATAAAATTAATATATCTCACAAAACATATAAGAATACTGTTTTGTCACTTAGAAATGGGTGAGATGTTTAGGACCTAATAGTTTAGTCCAACCCAACCAATTCAATTAATTTTTTAATATACCTTCAATTCAACTTAATTAAAGTTTAAAATTCACTTTAACATTTTCAAAAATCAAATTAAATATTTTCAAAAATGAATCTTAATATTTTCAAAAATTAAACTCAATATTTTCAAAAATTAAACTCAATATTTTCAAAAATCAAATTTAATATTTTTAAAAATTAAACTCAATAATTTCAAAAATCAAATTTAATATTTTCATAAATTTAACTTACTGTTTCAAAAATTCAATATTTTCAAAATTCAATTTAACAATTTTCAATGACTAAGTTAATCTTTCAAATTCAATCAAACTAAATTTTAATTAACTTAAAAACCTTTACATAAACTCATTCATTCAACATAGGCTTTGATTGAATTATTTGAACTTGGTCAAATGTGGTCAACCAGGTGCCTGAGACCCTCACGGGTGCTAGATGCTTTAACTCCTCCCATGGCAGTCAAAGGCTGCCACGCTTGAGCCATGCCTGAATTCAGGCGCCCGAGTAAGATCTTGGGCGCCTCATCTCTACCACGGGCACCTCCTGACCCTCATGGGCGCTCAAGATGGGCTTTATAAGCCCTCGCCCATGGCACCACTCCACAACAAGTCACAACTTCTTCCCCACTTCTAAGAGCTTTCCAAGCATCCCAAGTCTTCCTCTTTTCTTCTTCTCCTACGATGCCTCCTCGGTATGTTTTTTTAAGAGCTTACCTTTTTAACATATTGTTATTAATCAATTTCAATTATTGATTATTATAATTAGCAAACATTGTGGTACTGAGCCTAGTCCTGACCTTAGGTTCCCTACTCTAGCCCTTTTTAATAAGTTTGCTACTACTACGTACAAACCCTTAAGGACCAGCTATCTGAATAGGGGTTTCTTTACCCAATCTTGTCCTACCGCCATAGATGTTATTACTTACTACCAACAAGAATGATTAGTATATTGTAGTGGTACCATAATCACGACTTTGTGTGCAGTGTTTTATAACAACATGGTCAAAGTCGATGACTTCTGTTATACTACTACTGTTCAAACCCTTCCACTTACCATTTCTCCTTCTTTGCTTAATAGATTTCTTGGACTATGACCCTCTTAGTCCACCTTCTTTTGCTATCCTCCTATGGATCTTCCCTTTTCTCCTCCTGACTCCCACATTACCCTCGACATTCTCTACTCTTATTTGTTCAGAGGTGTGAGAGATCCGACGGTGCAGAATTCTCGATCCGTCAATCTGCGCTTCCAGGACTACGCCCTTTATCGAGTCCTGGTCCGCTGCATTCTTCCCCTGACTTCACGGGATGTAGCGGTTATGCAACCCTTTCACTCATTCATACTTTACGCGATGAACCACCACCTGGATATAGACATTGGTCCACATATGTTCCAGACGATCATCTATGCCTCTAGCATCTCCACTTATCCTAGAGTGTGAACCCCCTACTGTCACATTCTGACCGTACTCTTCTATCATTACCGTCATGATGTTTCTGTCGGAGAGATCATCACAATGACCAAGTTTGACGAAATAGGAATTAGGATCTTTTCCCTAGCCACTGTAGATATCTCAGCCACCGGGGTCATATCTTGGAGACAACGAGGAGCTCCACCCCAGGTTGACTCGGACGATGAGGTGGACTTTGATGTAGTAGATGTCATCACCGAGATCGAGAGTAGCTAAGAGAGTCTCCACCACCTCCTTATCCGATGACTACGGACTAGCACCTTACACGGATAGAGTTGGAGGTTTATAGTCTTCAAGAGGAGATGGAGGCCCATCACGTCGAGCAGATGGATGCCCTTCAGGGGCAGACATGATGAGAGGCTCCCAGCAGACCAAACCTGACATGAGGAGATGATATCCATGTTTCGTTCATGGTATCCAGACCCTTCTTGGCATCTGGGCTTGTCTTCTTAGCTTGATATTATACTAGGGATTTGTTTTCTGACTTTCCTTATTTGTAAAAGTTAACTTGATCATCTACTTTAGATTTAAGCACTCCGAGTTGATTATCTCTTGGAATGTGCTTAGTAGAATAGGACTTTTTTTTAAAAACTATTTTACTATATTTGTATTTAAAATCATATTGTTTTAAAAATATTTTTCTGACTTTGTTTTTTACAAAAAATACCCTTTTAAAAACTAGGGGTTTTCTATGAAATGAACATATCTTAGGACTTAAGCCTAGCATTAGATGCTCCTATAAATCTAGAAGCCAGCATCTCACAAGCAAGCACATTAGGGTACTTTGTGTTGGTGCAGGCATCACCTAAGTCAAACCTGGGTTTTGATAATGGCAAAGGGTTCAGAAGTTAAGATGTTATTGTATTCTAATTTTGTTCATTGAGTGTGCAGGAAGTAGTCCTAGGTACACTAGGCAAGAAGTCCTGGCAAAGGGCTGGGCAAAGAAGTCCAGGTCAAGGACTGGGCAAGAAGACCTTGTTGGATCGTGTAAACACGATAGAAGGGGGGGTGAATATCGTGAAAACGTTTCGGATTAGAAAAGAGAATGCGCAGCGAAAATTTAACTCAAAAGACACGGAACACAAGTGTTTTTACTTGGTTCGGAGTCGCGGTCGGCTCCTACTCCAAGGCCCACGGTCCTTGACCATTTACTGCGGGCAATTCTATAATGGCGCAAAGATTTACAAAGATTGTTACAATAGTAGTGCAATAAGGAAAATTATACTCTTCGTTACCGACGCCCAGTGTGGATCATACTTCGGAGCAGAGGGTCGTTGGCGGCGCTAGAATCTCAAGATCGGAGGTTTCCAGAGCAGAGAGCTTGAACGAAGAGCGTAGAGGCGTTGGAAAATTGATGTGTTGAAGCCTTGGGGTCGAGCCCCTTTTATAGCACTCCTCGGGGCGCCCTGGACGCTGGGGGCGCCTGACACGTGCCTTCGGATCCGATAAACCTTATCTGAAGCTCGGTTAGCGCTTATCCCTCCATAATCGGCCTCAGAGCTGACGGGGGCGCCTGGGACACTGGGAGCGTCCCGGTTGACATGGTCTGTTGGCTTCGCGACTGATTTCGCTTCGATCACTGTTGGCTTGGACCTAGGGCGCTTGAGACATCCAGTGCGCCCGGGACCATCAGGGTGCCCGGGACCTTGAGGGTGCCTGTCCTAGTGAGCTTCCGAAGTGATTCTTGCTTAGCTGTTCGTTTGGCTTTGACCTTGGGCGCCCGGGACCTCCCGGGCGGCTTGCCCAGCTGCTGCCCCTCTCCTTTGGGGCGTTCTGAGCTGCAGAAACACGTTCCTTTGGTCCCTGCATCCAATGTTAGTTCCACAACAAACATGGCAGGTTTTTACAGCCGTAGCTGTCTTGGTCCTGACTTCGGGTCTCCCAAAATGGAACCCTAGGTCGAACCGAAGCCTAATGTTCCCTCTACGGGGAATGCGTCCTCACCTACTCCTCTCAGGAGAATTTACCTTTTGCCAACCGGCCCCTCCGGTTAGACTTTTGCCCAGCTTTACTCACCAGCTTTTCATGCCCAATCCGCGACCAGGTCTTAGTGCCCACCTTCCGAGTAGGTCTCCGTGCCCAGCCCCCGGCCAGGTCTTAGTGCCCAATTCCTCGAACCAGGTCTTCGGTGCCCAGCCCCCGGCCAGGTCTTAGTGCCCAATTCCTCGAACCAGGTCATCAGTGCCCAGCCCTCGGCCTGAACTTAGTGCCCAGTCCACGACCAGGACTTATTGCCCAACCTTATGTCTGGACTTAGTTGCCCAGCCCGTGGCCAGGACTTATTGTTAGTGATATGAGAAAAGTGTCCTAAGGCAATCACCTTATGATTGTAATCATTTATTTTAATAAATGAATATTCACTATTTGAGTATACATGTTTATGTATTTGATTGAGATCTTAAACTCATTTACTGAATGTCCGCAATATAATTCACAGCATGAGAGAATTTGTGATGAATTCACAACTAGTGATTATCTCTACATGTGCAATTGTGAAGTATTGAAATTGTCCCTAGTCGATGAATTAATAAAAACGGACACTATCAATTCTGTTGAGACTAGCATGGGTTATTCTCTAATTAGCTGATTCTCACTCGCTGGTGACATTGGGATGTCTAGAGATAAACATGAATGCTAGTTAAGGGAACTAGTTCATTGGAGTGACTGGCTGTAAAACTTCATATGGTAGTCTACATATAGACATGTCAGTGAAGTACTTACTGCAGCTTAAGTGCGATGTTCCTTTGACTTACGGTGTTCAAGTCATCTTGGTCATGGAGACTTATACTTTGACATCTTAAGCAAGCATCTCCAAGGAGGTGTGGAGCCAGGATGATTGGGTATAAGCCGAAGTGCCCGAAGATGTTTGAACAACCTACAAAGGATTCACCACTCCTTGCGAGGAGATGTATACCCAGGGCCTATCATCGGATTGTTACTCGAAGCCTCTGGCCAGAGCATGACATGTTCAGAGTAAGAATCTCTTAGATACATGAGAGTAATTAGAATTCGTAGGACGAGAAAACGTTACTTGGGCTAGGTGTGACGTAGTCAGCCTAGTGGGGACTGACACACATAGACCATGTCCTAAACCAAGTGGGTATAAGATGGTGAACGGAATGGGGTACGATTCATTATAGCTGCTGAAGGGTTTCAAAATTGTTTCTGAGGTCAACCGTTGATCTTTTGTTTAATTGGGGATCATGATGTACTACTAGGTGCCACTCATGATCGTTCTATAATTGGTTAATTATAGACGGCCAACATAAATCGAAAGCCTATTTAGTCACACGCACTACGAGTAATCCAAGGGATTTAAAACAAGTTGAAAATTGGATTTTCCAATCAAGAGAGATTAGGTTTGGTTGAGCCAAACGATAAGTCGAATCTGAATTTTTCAGAGACGCATCGGAAGCGTAAAATGGCTAAGTCTTTTGAAGACTTAATAGATAAATTAAATGAGTTTAATTCATTGGGGCATGGCCTGGATTGGCCGGCCAAAGAGGGTCCCCTCCCTCTTTGCTTGGCCGGCCACAACAAAGGGAGGGAACCAAATTGTTTGGTTCAATTATAAAATAAATCAAGTGTGGTTTGTTTTATAAAATTATGAATGATATAAATTTTTTATATAAACCAAGGTTTAGTTTATTTTTCATGGAAATTAAAATGAACCATGGATTGATTTATTTTATTTTATAAAATCAATCATGGATTGATTTACCATAAAGAAATTTATATAAAATTTATTTTTCATGGAAATTAAAATGAACCATGAATTGGTTTATTTTATTTTATAAACTCAATCATGGATTGATTTACCATGATAAAGAAATTTATATAATGAAATTTATATAAAGAAATTTTTTTTCATGGAAATTAAAATAAACCATGGATTGGTTTATTTTATTTTATAAAATCAATCATGGATTGATTTACCATGATAAAGAAATTTATATAAAGAAATTTATATGATAAATTTCTTATGAAAATTTATTTCATAAGAAAAAAAAGACTTGGTTGATTTTTATCATGAATTAAAATATGATTTTAACCATGATATAAAATCAAGACTTGGCATGATGGAATAAGTCTAGAAAATTTATATGATAAATTTCTTATGAAAATTTATTCCATAAGAAAAAAAGAGACTTGGCGGTTGAGAGGCCACTATATAAAGGACCCAAGGCAAGGCTTGGAATTCATTCGAAATAATCCAAGTATTCTTGCTTGGGCTCTCTCCCTCTCCTCCCTTCTTCCTCTTGGCCGGCCACAAGCCTCTCCCCCTTTCTTCTTGTCGTGAGCATAAGGAGAAGCACCGAGGCGACGAAGTTCTTCCCTTGGGACGATCTTCCTCTCCGGCCATCATCACCTTGGGATTGGGCGCAAGTCATCTTCCTCCTTCTCGCCGAAATTGTGATTCCGGCCAACTTTGGTGGTGAGTTTTTCCGATGTGATTACTTCTCTCTTGGTTTTTGTCGCATTCTCGGAGAATCTAGTAGTTCTCGAGAACACGAAACTCGTGGCTTTGCGAAGTCATCCCTAAGATACTCGGCGTAGACGCGAATAGAGGCGGAGCTTCCGAGTGACGCTTACGGTTGGATCTCGTCCCTTTCTTCGAGTTACGCGAGATAACAAGTAAATTAGTTTACGTTTCTGCAAAATTTTAAATATATGATCATGTCTACACAACATGAGGTTGCATGCTTAGATGTGTGGTTTAATAATTTGAGAAATTATTTATGCTAAACCTTCCGCTGCACGTAATTAATTTTAAAATTACGAACCCGCATCCATGTCAACATGCACCCGGTTCCAACAGTGGTATCAGAGCCAGTTAGTGTTCAACATAATCATATAATTGTTTTGCCAAAACTTTGTCATGATCTCAATTTTGGAAAAATTTTCAATTATGGAAACTTTCCAATTATGGTAAATTTTAGATTTAGGAATTTCAAAGTTTGGAAATCCTCATGAAATTTCACAAACTTTTGAAGTATCCCTGTTTCTGAAATTTTATGATAATTGTGAAAACTTTCCATTTTTGGAAACTTTCTAATTTTAGAAATTTCCTATTTTGGAAATACATAAGTTTTCTTTGTACCAGAAACTTACAATTATTCTGAAAATTTTTTATTTTTGGAAACTTTCCATTTATGGAAAGCTCGCAATTTTGGGCACTTTCTTTCAAGAAAGTCTAGACAAATTATGGGAATATTAATTGGCATTTGAATTCATAATTGGAAATTAAATTATTTACAAAATTCTTTATTTTGGATTGAGCCTCGGGGAGCCGTCCAATTTAAAGTTAGTTGTTATAATTAAATTTCCTAAATTGAATTTAAATTGTCAAATGTTTAATTTAGATTGAGCCTCAGGGAGTCGTCCAAATTATATTATCAATAAATTCTTATTTTGGATTGAGCCTCGGGGAGCCGTCCAAATTAAGTTATTTATTGATATTAATTTTCCATAAATAAAATATGTGATCAAATCTTGGAAATTTTTGAGGTGATTCTCAAATGATAATTTCCTTATTTGATTTATGAGGTGATGCTCTTACATATTATTGTCTCCAAAATTAATTAGGAAAATTGTTTCCTATAGAGTATATTTCCTTAAATAAGATTTTTATGAAAATAATATATGGTTGAATTAAGGGAATCTGTCTCTTAATTTAATAAGATTTGATTTAGTGAAATCAAAGTCTTAAACATATTATTTCCGAATTTGATTATGATAATTTAGGAAATTGTTTCCCAAAATAATTCCTTGAATAAAGTGTGAAATTAGAATTAGGAAATCCGCTTCCTAATTCAATTAATGGGACTTGATAAATTAAGTCACATACATACTTTATTAAGGAAATCGTTAGAACATGACATAATTATATGTCATGAATGTGCTTAAAAGAAAAGGATGAGACCGAAAACCCCTTACAGAATATTAAGGCCAACATCTTCCATTAATATGGTTAGAATCAGGAGTTTTGTTTCTCGTTTGGGTTGATGGACACATCCATGCCCGGCTTGAACCTCAACATGTTCAAACCATGAAATTAGTTTATGATTAATATAGTTCGAGTCAGAGGTCAATCCTTAGTTTTGGTTGTTGGACACATCCAAGCCTGACTAAACGGTTGAATGAGCTCCAACCATATTAAAACTATTTCTTGATTAATGGGTCAGCCTTAAGCTTGGAGCATCGATTTGTTGTGCCACAGCCAAGGTCGATGTAAAGAGAGGTGCAGTTGGGTGCTATATATATTGTTGCATACTTGTTAATGAGTTAACAACCCAATGATTTATGCAAACATTCAATTAGTTGATAGCATAATGTGATAGTTACATATATGTAATATGTAATCGGTATAATTACCTACCTTCATAGCTAAGAATAATTTGATGGCCCCAGCCATGGTTGTTCTTATCTATGGATGGATATCAACCTATTTGGAGATGTTCCTACGATCTCTCGAATTGATAAAAAGGGTTATTCAATTCGAAAAATAAATAGGATTTAATGAATGTATATTGATGCATTCTTTATCATTCTCATCACATAACCTCAATTTGTATTTCTAGGATAATCACTTGATCATGTCTTCTCTGAATTTGCGTTCCATTTTGAACACCAATAAGTTAACTAAGGACAAAAGGATTGAAAAAGCACCAAAAGGCACTTGCCATCATTGTGGCAAGGAGGGCCACTGGCGAAGAAACTGCATGGTTTATCTTGAGTCCTTGAAGAAGAAGGCATCCGATGCCCCATCCTCTTCAGGCATCTTCGTTATTGAATGTCACTCTATTTCCTCGACCACCTGGGTACTTGATACTGGCTGTAGCTCACATATATGTAATGACATACAGGGGCTAAGGAATAGATGAAGACTCGTCAAGGGAGAAGCGAATTTGTGAGTTGGAAATGGAGCAAAGATTGCTGCTGTTGCCATCGGAACATATTTGCTAAAGCTCCCTACTGGATTTGTCTTAGAATTGGATAATTGTTATTTTGTTCCTTCGTTAATAAAGAACATTATATCTATTTCATTCTTGAATGAAAAGGGTTATCATTTAACTTTTAGTAACAATTGCTGTTACATAACTTTAAATGGTGTTCTTTATGGAACCAGAACTTTATGCAATGGTATCTACACGTTAGATTTATCCGGTGACGTTTTCAATATAGAAGTTAGCAACAAACGTGCTCGAATAGATAATCAAATAGACTCCTATACGTGGCATTGTCGTCTTGGCCATGTAAGTAAGAAACGCATGACCAAATTACACCGATGTGGAATTATGGAATCATTTGAGTACGATTCATTTGATACATGCGAATCATGCTTAAAAGGCAAGATGGCCAAATTACCCTTTTCTGGAAAAGGTAAACCAATGGGAGAATTGCTTGGTCTAATACATACTGATGTATGTGGACCAATGTCAACTCTTGCACAAGGAGGCTATAGCTACTTCATTACCTTTATCGATGATCACTCACGATTCGGGTATGTGTTCTTAATGGAACACAAATCTGAAGCTTTTGAGAAATTCAAAGAATTCAGAAGTGAAGTAGAGAAACAGCTTGGCAAAAGTATTAAGATACTTCGATCCGATCGGGGTGGTGAATACTTGAGTCAAGAGTTTCAAGATTATCTTAGGGACAATGGAATATTGTCTCAATGGACTCCGCCTTATACACCACAACATAATGGTGTATCTGAGAGGCGTAATCGAACCTTGATGGACATGGTTAGATCTATGATGAATCATGCAACTCTTCCAAAATCCTTTTGGGGCTATGCGCTTAAGACAGCTGTTTACTTGCTAAAAAAGTCCCGACCAAGGTAGTCTCTGCTACTCCATATGAGACATGGAATAGTAAGAAACCTCATTTATCTCACCTAAAGATATGGGGTTATCCTGCTTATGTAAAGTGGACTGTATCAGACAAATTGGATGCTAAGTCTGATAAATGTCTATTTATTAGATACCCTAAGGAAACGAAAGGTTACCAATTGTATCATCCCTTGGAACAAAAGGTGTTTGTTTCAAGGCATGCTATATTTCTAGAAAAAGAATTTCTTTTACAAGAAAACAGTGGGAGTAATATTGAACGTGAAGAAGTTCAAGGAACTCCAATAGACATTACAGAGACACATAGTCTAGACCCACAACCAATAACTCATAATGATGAGCTATCAGTTGAACCTAAAACAACACCACTTCTTCGTAGGTTTGACAGGACACGCAATATTCCAGAGAGATACGGATTTCTCATAAGTGAATTAAACGACGTGTTACTCATTAGCGATGACGAACCTATCAGTTATGAAGATGTTCTGAAAAATTCAGAAAGGGATAAATGGCTTGAAGCCATGAAGTCGGAAATGGATTCCATGTACGAAAATCAAGTATGGGACTTGGTTAACCCTCCTGAAGGGATTAAGCCCATAGGGTGCAAGTGGGTTTTCAAGAAGAAAAGCAACATGGAAGGTAATGTTGTTACCTTTAAGGCTAGATTAGTGACAAAAGGATATCATCAGAAACAAGGAATTGATTATGATGAAACCTATTCGCCAGTAGCTATGCTTAAATCCATTTGGATGCTCCTGGCCATAGCAGCTCATTATGATTATGAGATATGACAAATGGATGTGAAAACATCTTTCCTTAATGGAAACCTGCTTGAGGATGTATACATGATACAACCTGAAGGTTTCACAACGGTTGATAAAATCAAAGTATGCAAGCTTCGACGATCCATATATGGACTAAAGCAAGCATCCAGGAGCTGGAACATCCGTTTTGTTGAGACAATCAAAGAGTTTGATTTCTCATAAAATCCTGACGAACCTTATGTGTACAAGAAGGTTAGTGTGAGTGCAGTCGTATTCCTAGTGTTATATATCGATGACATTTTACTTATAGGAAACGATATATCATCTTACAGTCAGTTAAAATTTGGTTGTCCAAAACTTTCTCCATGAAATTCCTGGGAGAAGTTGTAGGATCAGATGCACGTGAGAGGGGGGGTGAATCACGTGCGTTTTAAAAAATATATTTTTTTGGAGTAAAGAGAATGTGTTTGTAGAATCGTGCACAGCGGAAACGAAAGAAACGATTATAAAAAACGAACACACAAACACGAACGAGTTTTACTTCGTTTGGAGCCTTCGACGACTCCTACTCGAAGGCCCAGGTCCCTCGGACCTTTCCTGTGGGCAATTCACTAAAACTCTCTACCGGAGTCCCCGGTAGAGTAGGCGAATACAGACGATAGAGAGTGTGACAACCCCACACTCTCTAATAGAAATGAGCACAGAAAATGCAGTAATAAAATCGTTACCAAAAGAAATTTGTCTGAATGAACTTGGATGTTGGCTTCGGTCCCTCCGGCAGAAGTTGGACGTGCTCGCGTCGGAATTTTGTCACCGGAAGGAGGAGTAATTGATGTGCACAGTTTCGATGAAGAAGACTTTAAACTAAGATGTTAATTTCAGCAATTAACTTCACGCTGCTTACACTTGTGCACTTGCTGCCTTTTATAGATGGTCTTGAGGCGTTAAATTTTATCCAGATCCAAACTTTTCGCTGACTTTATCCACGGTGGAAAAGTACGGAAGAGCACAAGTTAATCCATTGCGTGGCTTCGGTTTAGCAATTAGAGGGGTAACCATCAACGTGTAAATTAATTTAAATGAAATGTTATCCTTTAGCTAGACACCTTTAGATGAGTGAAATTCAAATGGGTAGTAAAAAAAATCATGTTACAAAGTTTAAACAACTTCACGTGCATGGATTTATTAATGAATAAAAAATAATATTTTATTAGTATTACTTTAGCAAGATTAAAATAAAAACAAATCAATTAAATAAAACATTATTATTATATGTAGAAATAATTTTATCCTCTAATAAAACTTCAAATTAAACTGAAAAAAATAATGAAGAGTAATTTTGCAAAAAAGTCCCTGCAAAACCAAGTTAGTCCAATAAAAAATTAATCATGTAAAACAAGGTTAGCACAATTTTATTTGGACTAAAATAAGATAAAATTCTAAGTTAATTAGATCCTGTCTCCCAGACCAGGATCTAACCAGGACTCAACTTAGATCACCCAAATGGGTCTAAATTGGACCGCGCCTAAAGTCCAAGATTGGACTCGTCCTCACTGGTTCGCTCCTCCAGTGACTTACCTTACTTTACCCATTGTGCAGTTTTACTTGACCTCTTGACCCACCAGGACTTCCTGCCAAGGCTCAACCACCCTGGTCTTCCTGCCAAGTCTCAACCAACTTGGTGTTCAGCCAGTTGTCAAGTCCCGCGGACCCAACTGGACTTCCCGCCAGGACTCAACCATCCTGGACTTCAGCCTGGTGTCTGGTCCTAAGTCTTTCAACCCTGCACACTTAGTAAAGAGGTTAAAAACCAACGACCCTAACTTTAACCACTTTGTCATACATCAAAACCCGAGTTTGACCATTAGTGCAAACTGCACCAACAATCTCCCCCTTTTTGATGTATTGACAACTCAGGTTAAAGTTATAAAAAAACAGCAGATATGAACTTGCATAAACATGCAAACAATATAACACAATCCTAGGTATGAAAGTTGCAGCACACAAAAAAGCAGTGGTAAATAAATGTGAAATAAGCATGCTGTTTCCAATTTTATTTTCTAATCCTTTTACCCTACTCTCCCCCTTTGTCATTCATCAAAAAGATATACGCATAACAAGTTTAAGGTAGTAGAAAATATAGGCTAAGTGTTAAAAAAAACTAGTCTTAAATCTATTAACTTAGCTTTCAAAAAAAATTTCTTTCAAAAAGGATTTTTTTTTTCAGAAAATATAATATCAATCTTAATCAAAAAATATTTTTAGGGATCAACTTTTATCAAAATTTTCAAAAATGACATTTTGAAAAAGTATTTTGACTTCTGCTCCCCCTGGACCAAGTAATGATTGTGGTCCTTTTTATGTGTCTAACCCTAGTTACTGACTAACTATCTAGATGATAGTAGTGTTCACTGGGTTAGTCAAGTCAAGTAATAATGTCTAGCTCAGATATTAGTGCAAGACTACTTGACTTGATCACTGTAATGTTGGTATTTTACGCCCAGACTTACTGTGATGCACTGACTTAAGCATTCGGAAGTCCAGGCAGTATCCTATGCATCTCACAACCGTTCTATGTTTTTGCAAACACAAACAAGTTAATCTTAATGTGTTTTGTGAGATGCGGCTACCTAAATCTATAGGTTCATGCAATTCTAGGGGTCAAGCTTAGGCTAAGTCTGCCAGTTTTGAAGATCAAATTTTGAAAGACAATAAAGTTCTTGAAAAAAATTTGAAAAGTCCGTGTTTAAGTTAAATTTTGAAAGACAATAAACTTTTGAAAAACAAGTTCGAAAAATCCATGTTTTTAAACTCACAAGCTTAATTAGTTAACCCAAAAGTCAACTTAAGCTTATCAGGTCAGTCCTAGTCTATAACACACATTCCTATTAACCTTCTTAAGTTGCTAAATTCAGATTCAGGAAGTGGTTTGGTAAATATATCAGCTAGGTTAGACTTAGATTCAACATGGTTAAGTTCAATTTCTCCTTTATTTACATGATCTCTGACAAAATGGTGTTTGATTTCTATATGTTTGGTCCTAGAGTGGTGGATTGGGTTTTTGGTTAAATTGATTGAACTTAGGTTATCTATAAAAATTTTGACTTGTTTAAAATCTAAGTGAAGGTCCTTTAGGGTATGCATCATCCAGAGTAGTTGGGCTACACACTCACCCATAGCTATGTACTCAGCTTCAGTGGTGGATAGGGCAACACAGTGTTGTTTTCTACTAAACCAGCTAACTAGTGAGGGTCCTAGAAGTTGGCATCCACCACTGGTACTTTTTCTGTCTAATTTACAGCCAGCATAATCTGAGTCAGAATATACAATAAGCTCAAACTGGGCTGTTCTAGGGTACCAAATTCCTAATCTTTCTGTTCCTTTAAGGTACCTAAATATTCTTTTAATTAGGGTTAGGTGTGACTCTTTAGCACATGTTTGATACCTAGCACACATACTAACTGCAGTTAAGTAAAGTAGGCTTCCTATAGCACTTCTATAGTACTTAAGATCAACAGGTTTGCCTTTTGGGTCACTATCTATAGTTTGATTGGTAGCCATTGGTATCTTAATCTCTTTTGTATTATCCATTCCAAATTTTCTAAGTAGTTCTTTTGTGTATTTTTGTTGATAGACAAAAGTACCCTCACTGGTCTGTTTTATTTGTAGTCCTAAAAAGAAAGTTAATTGACCTACTAAACTCATTTCAAATTCAGTTTCCATTATCGTTGTGAAATCTTGTAAAAAGTCTGAGTTAGTTGAGCCAAATACTATATCATCTACATATACTTGGGCTACAAAAATATCATTTTTTAGGGTTTTAATAAATAGTGTTGGGTCAATTTTGCCTTGGTTAAAACCTTTTGAAACTAAGTAGTTAGACAGTCTTTCATACCAGGCCCTAGGTGCTTGCTTAAGTCCATATAGGGCTTTCTTAAGTCTAAAGACATAGTCAGGGTGGTCTAAGCTTTCAAAACCAGGGGGTTGACCTACATAAACCTCTTCTTTAATTAGGCCATTTAGGAAGGCTGACTTAACATCCATTTGATAAAGCTTAAATCCCTTATGGGCTGCATAACTTAAGAGCATTCTAATGGATTCAAGTCTAGCTACAGGGGCATAGGTTTCATCATAATCAAGACCTTCTACTTGGCTAAACCCCTTTGCTACTAGCCTAGCCTTATTTCTTACTGTTTCACCTTGTTCATTAAGTTTATTTCGAAAAACCCATTTGGTTTCAATAAACTTTTTGTTTTTAGGTAAGGGTACTAAATCCCAGACTTGACTACGTTCAAATTGAGCTAACTCCTCTTGCATGGCAATGATCCAATCAGGGTCAAGTAAGGATTCTTCTATAGACTTAGGTTCAATTTTGGAAATCAGAGCTATCTGACTAAGATTTCTAAAGGCTGATCTGGTCTGAACCCTTAGTTCTGGATCACCTATGATTTGATCAGTTGGGTGGGCTGAGCTAACTCGAACAGTTCTGGGTTGGTTAGGTTCAGTTTCAGGTGTGGGTTCAGTTAGATCATCGTTTTGGTCCTCAATTGGCCTTTCATCAGGGTTAGTACTGGATCTAACAAAGTCAATTGGTTGGTAGGTGGTTTGATCAGAGTTATTTGGGTCAGATTTTTCATCAAATTTTACATTTGTAGTTTCTTCAATTTTTAGGGTAATTTTGTTATAAACTCTATAGGCTCTACTGGTAAGGGAATAACCTACAAAGATACCTTCCTCAACCTTAGAAGTAAATTTTCCTAAGTGTTCTCTAGTATTTAAGATATAGACTTTACATCCAAATACTTTAAGGTATTTGATGTTAGGTTGTTTGTTATAATAGATTTCAAAGGAGGTCTTTCCTAGGTTTTTAATTATAGTTATTCTATTTTGTACATAACAAGCTGTGCTAACAGCCTCAGCCCAAAGGTATTTAGGTAAGTTGTATTCATTTAGCAATGTTCTAGCTGCTTCTTGTAGTGTTCTATTTTTTCTTTCAACAACTCCATTTTGTTGAGGTGTTTTAGGGCAAGAGAATTCGTGATGGTAGCCTTTTTCTAGACAAAATTGATTAAATTTGTGATTTTTGAATTCTCCGCCATTATCGCTCCTAAGTCTTTTGATTTTAATCCCTTTTTCATTTTCTGTTAATTTACAAAATTGAGTGAGTATATCAAAAGTTTCATCTTTATTTTTTAAGAATTTTACCCAGGTAAATCTTGAATAGTCATCTATAATTACTAGGCAGTATAGGTTACCATTAATTGATTTAACCCTATGTGAGTCAAATAGGTCTAGGTGAATTAATTCCAGAATTGACTTGGTTTGAGTTTGATTAGTTGGTTTGTGGGTTGACCTAGTTTGTTTTCCTTGTTGACAAGCATTACATAAGGTTGACTCAAGGTTAGATAACTTTGGTAGGCCTCTAACTAAACCATTTAGTTTAGGTAGTTTTCTGAAGTGAGTGTGTGAAAGTCTCCTATGCCAGAGCCAAGTCTCATCCTTATGGGTTAAGAGGCAGTTTTCTAAGGGACAGGTTAACTTAATTTCATAAATGTTATTGTGCCTAAGTCCTCTAAGTGTGATGTTTGGGTTGTCATTGTGTTTGATCAGACATTCATTGGATAGGAACCTAACCTTATAACCAGTGTCACACAATTGGCTAATGCTTAGTAAATTGAAGTTGAAATTTTCAACAAGTAATACATTTGTTATTATGAAATCAGACTCAAGTTCAATATTGCCTAGGCCAATTACCTTAAGTTTACCGTTGTTTCCAAAAGCAACGGTCACTAGTCTTTTGTACTTGAGTTCTGTAAATTTGGTGGGATCCCCAGTCATGTGTCTGGAGCATCCACTGTCAATGATCCATTTGTTTTCCTACAGTTAAGTAAAAGGTTTAGACCTTAGGTTAAGTTTTTGAATTTAAAAAATTTAAGAAAATTTAAAGACTTGAGTTTGTAAATTAAATTTGAGTTATGTTAATTTTGATTTTGAATTTGATTTTTATTTTTGAATTTGAATTTGAATTTGAATTTTATTTTTTGAATTTGAATTTTAATTTTAATTTTTGAATTTGAATTTTATCTTTTGAATTTGAATTTGAATTTTAAATTTTGAATTTGAATTTTATCTTTTGAATTTGAATTTGAATTTTAATTTTTGAATTTGAATTTGAATTTGAATTTTTGAATTTTAATTTTAATTTTTGAATTTGAATTTGAATTTTAATTTTTTGAATTTGAATTTGAGTTTGAAAGTTGAGTTATCAATCAATAATTTGAATTTGGTTATCCTTATTCATCTCACTCGGTCTAAGTCATCAATCAAGGGAGTCCTATGATTTTGTGAGATGATTTTGAGTTTGTTTAGAAAAGTTAACTTGACCTTGTGTTAGATCCAAGTTTAACAAGTAGTAATTTAAAAGTACACTTCAATAATTGGCTTCCAGGCCATGGCGAGGCACAGTGGTCTTCTTTGGCCGAAGCCTTATTGGAGCAACAACCATTTTCTAGGCAAAGCCGCTTAAAGAAGTTGGACTTTTAACTTACTCATTGAAAACCCTGGTACTAAATAGTACAAGAGTCAAATTAACTTTGAAGCTAGTCCTAAGTGCCCACCTGGGCAAAGGCTGATTTTGAGGTGCCAACTAGTTTGGAGCCTCCCCCTAAAATGTAGACTGGGTGTCTAGGGTCAATGTAATGGATGTCCCTTTTTGGGACATAAAATTGATTCTGACCTACTTGCTTTGTTAGATAAGCTTTCGGAACCCACGCTTTTCGTTGATTTTTGCGGGGGTGGATAAAGGAGATAAAGGATCTTTGGTTCGATCTTGATTTATATCCTATCCCAGATTTGTTGTACATGCCCTTTTGTGATCCAAGAATAAGGTCAAGGTTCTTGGATCGGGTTGTGAAAGTTGCTAGTAGATCCTTAAGTTTTAGGACTTCGCCCTTTAGGGTTGAGTTTTCAGTTTCAAGCTCAATTAATTTTTGATTTTGAGTTTGTTCAGTTAATGTTCTGGTATTAATTAATTGCTCCTTAAGGTCTTGATTTTCCTTAAGGAGCTGGTCATTTCTAGATTCAGATGCAAGCAATTTTTTATTTAAAGCAGAAATAATCTTAAAAAACTTTTGATTAACTGAATCTAAATATACCTTAGTCGAGTCGTCCGAAAAGAGTCCGATCTCCTGACTCGACTCGTATTCGGAATCTTCGTCGTGCTCTGAGTCTGACCCGGGTCCGGTTGCCATTAGTGCGAGATAGTTTGAGTTCCTTGGTGGTTCATTGTCGGAGTCGTCTGTGCTGTCGTCCCAAGTGGCTTGAAGAGCCTTCTTCTTCTTATTCTTCTTGGGTTGATTCTCCTTTTTGTAGGGGCATTCGTGTTTGAAGTGTCCTTTTCTGTTGTAGCCGAAGCAGGTTATTTTACTTTTGTCTTCACTGCTGGTGGGCTTCATTATCCTCTGGAGGTCCTTTCTTGAGAACTGGCTTTCCTTTTTGGCGAAGACCTTTCTTACTAGGTTGACCATTTGTTCCTCATCATCTGAGTCTGAGTCTGACTCTTCTTCTGATTCTTGAATTTTCTTCTTTGACTTGCCTTCTTTTGAGGAACCTGCAAATAAGGCAAATCCTTTCTCGGCCTTGGCGTTAGTCTGTTCGTGCAGTTCTAATTCACAAAATAATTCATCTAAATTAATTTTAGAAAGGTTCCTAGAAATTTTATAAGCATCTATAATAGATGCCCATAGTGAATTTCTAGGGAACGCATTTAAAGCATACCTTATGATGTCTCTGTTTTCTTGTTTGTGCCCGATTAGGTGGAGTCCATTTAGTATGTCCTTGATCCGGGCGTGAAGTTGGCTTGCAGATTCTCCTTCCTGCATTTTTATGTTAAATAACTTATTTAAAAGTAAATCCCTTTTTGTTACCTTTGCATCAGAGGTGCCTTCATGTAGTTCAATCAGTTTGTCCCAGAGCTCTTTGGCAGATTCAGTTGGGCCGATACAGTTCAATTCCTCTTTTGTTAGTCTGCACTGGAGGGTGTTCTGCGCTTTGTACTCAGTCTGGGCCTTTCTCTTCATATCAAGGTTCCATCTGTCAGGCTTCAGTGGTGCATTGTTTCCCTCGTCCATTGGTGGTTCGTAGCCAGATTGCACCGCGAACCATTGATCCATGTCTGTCTTTAGGTACACCTCCATTCTTCGTTTCCAGTAAGGGAAGTCTTCCCCATTGAAGAGTGGAGGACGGGCAGTGCTAAACCCTTCACCTTGAGCCATCTGAAATAGACCACACAAAAACTTATCCCAAGACTAGGTCTTGGATTAGTAGTGTGGTAGGAAAAGGAGAAGAAAGAGAAAGAGTGACTCGAAATGGTGTTGCACCAAATTCGAGTAAAATCAAACGAACGAAAAAAATAATCCAAATCTAGGCAACAATACCTAATTTAGATCATGTGTAGCGAAAAATCAAAAATCGAAAAAAGAACTGGATTTCCCTCGGCTCTTATGGTGGTTGCACCGATACAGAGCGAACCTGGCTCTGATACCACTTGTAGGATCAGATGCACGTGAGAGGGGGGGTGAATCACGTGCGTTTTAAAAAATATATTTTTTTGGAGTAAAGAGAATGTGTTTGTAGAATCGTGCACAGCGGAAATGAAAGAAACGATTATAAAAAACGAACACACAAACACGAACGAGTTTTACTTCGTTCGGAGCCTTCGACGACTCCTACTCGAAGGCCCAGGTCCCTCGGACCTTTCCTGTGGGCAATTCACTAAAACTCTCTACCGGAGTCCCCCGGTAGAGTAGGCGAATACAGACGATAGAGAGTGTGACAACCCCACACTCTCTAATAGAAATGAGCACAGAAAATGCAGTAATAAAATCGTTACCAAAAGAAATTTGTCTGAATGAACTTGGATGTTGGCTTCGGTCCCTCCGGCAGAAGTTGGACGTGCTCGCGTCGGAATTTTGTCGCCGGAAGGAGGAGTAATTGATGTGCACAGTTTCGATGAAGAAGACTTTAAACTAAGATGTTAATTTCAGCAATTAACTTCACGCTGCTTACACTTGTGCACTTGCTGCCTTTTATAGATGGTCTTGAGGCGTTAAATTTTATCCAGATCCAAACTTTTCGCTGACTTTATCCACGGTGGAAAAGTACGGAAGAGCACAAGTTAATCCATTGCGTGGCTTCGGTTTAGCAATTAGAGGAGTAACCATCAACGTGTAAATTAATTTAAATGAAATGTTATCCTTTAGCTAGACACCTTTAGATGAGTGAAATTCAAATGGGTAGTAAAAAAAATCATGTTACAAAGTTTAAACAACTTCACGTGCATGGATTTATTAATGAATAAAAAATAATATTTTATTAGTATTACTTTAGCAAGATTAAAATAAAAACAAATCAATTAAATAAAACATTATTATTATATGTAGAAATAATTTTATCCTCTAATAAAACTTCAAATTAAACTGAAAAAATAATGAAGAGTAATTTTGTAAAAATGTCCCTGCAAAACCAAGTTAGTCCAATAAAAAATTAATCATGTAAAACAAGGTTAGCACAATTTTATTTGGACTAAAATAAGATAAAATTCTAAGTTAATTAGATCCTGTCTCCCAGACCAGGATCTAACCAGGACTCAACTTAGATCACCCAAATGGGTCTAAGTTGGACCGCGCCTAAAGTCCAAGATTGGACTCGTCCTCACTGGTTCGCTCCTCCAGTGACTTACCTTACTTTACCCATTGTGCAGTTTTACTTGACCTCTTGACCCACCAGGACTTCCTGCCAAGGCTCAACCACCCTGGTCTTCCTGCCAAGTCTCAACCAACTTGGTCTTCAGCCAGTTGTCAAGTCCCGCGGACCCAACTGGACTTCCCGCCAGGACTCAACCATCCTGGACTTCAGCCTGGTGTCTGGTCCTAAGTCTTTCAACCCTGCACACTTAGTAAAGAGGTTAAAAACCAACGACCCTAACTTTAACCACTTTGTCATACATCAAACCCGAGTTTGACCGTTAGTGCAAACTGCACCAACAGAAGCAACCTATATCCTTGGGATTAGAATCTATAGAGATAGATCAAAACGATTGCTTGGTCTTTTGCAGTCTACATATATAGACTGAGTGCTAAAATGGTTTAGCATGTCGAAATCCAAGAAAGGTTACCTTCCCATCAGGCATGGGATCAACCTTTCGAAGTCTATGTGTTCGCGCACAGAAGACGAGAGGATTTGCATGAATAAGATTCCTTATGCATTCGCGATACGATCTATCATGTATGCTATGTTATGTACTAGGCCCGATGTATCGTATGCTCTGAGCGTCACAAGCAGATACCAGTCTGATCCAGGAATGGATCATTGGGCGGCTGTCAAGACAATCCTCAAGTACTTAAGAAGAACTAAGGATGTGTTCCTAATATATGGAGAAGGTGATATGGTAATACGTGGGTATACAGATGCCAGTTTCCAGACAGATAAGGATGACTCCAAATCTCAGTCTGGATACGTGTTTATTTTGTATGGAGGCGCAATAAGTTGGAAGAGTTCCAAGCAAGACATCGTAGCGGTTTCTACCATGGAAGGGGAATATATTGCAGCTTCGGAAGCAGCAAAGGAAGCAGTCTGGATAAGAAGTTCATCTCAGAACTTGGTGTGGTTCCAACCATTGATAAAGCAATACCGGTTTATTGTGACAACAATGAAGCTATTGCACAAGCAAAGTGTTAGTGATATGAGAGAAGTGTCCTAAGGCAATCGCCTTATGATTGTAAATATTCATTTTAATAAATGATAATTCACTATTTGAGTATACATGTTTGTGTATTTGATTGGGTCTTAAACTCATCTACTGAATGTCCGCAATACAATTCACAGCATAAGAGAATTTGTGATGGGATCACAACTAGTGATTATCTCTAAATGTGCAATTGTGAAGTATTGAAAATATCCCTAGTCGATGAATTGATAAAAATGGACATTATCAATTCTGTTGAGACTAGCATGGGTTATTCTCTAATCAGCTGATTCTCACTGGCTGGTGACATTGGGATGTCCGGAGATAAACATGGATGCTAGTTAAGGGAACTAGTTCATTGGAGTGACTAGCTGTAAAACTTCATATGGTAATCTATATAGATATGTCAATGAAGTTCTTACTGCAGCTTAAGTGCGATGTTCCTTTGACTTGCGGTGTTCAAGTCATCTTGGTCATGGAGACTTATACTTTAACATCTTAAGCAAGCATCTCCTAGGAGGTGTGGACCCAGGATGATTGGGTATAAGCCGAAGTACCCGAAGATGTTTGAGCAGCCTACAAAGGATTCACCACTCCTTGCGAGGAGATGTATACCCAGGGCTATCGTCGGATTGTTACTCAAAGCCTCTGGCCAGAGCATATCATGTTTAGAGTGCGAGTCTCTTAAATACATGAGAGTAATTAGAAATCCAAAGGACGAGAAAGACACTACTTGGGCTAGGTGTGAAGTAGTCAGCCTAGTGGGGACTGACACAAATAGACCGTGTCCTGAAACAAGTGGGTATAAGATGGTGAAGGGAATAGGGCACGATTCATTAGAGCTGCTGAAGGGTTTCAAAATTACTTCTGAGGTCAACCGTTGATCTTTCGATTAATTGGGGGTCATGACGTACTACTAGGTGTCACTCATGATCGTTCTATAATTAGTTGATTATAGACGGCCAACATAAATCGAAAGCCTATTTAGTCACATGCACTACGAGTAATCCGAGGGATTTAAAACGAGTTGAAAATTGGATTTTCCGATCAAGAGAAATAAGTCGAATCTGAGTTAATCAGAGGCGCAACGGAAGCTAAAAATGGCTAAGTCTTTTGAAGGTTTATTGGGCGAATTAAATGAGTTTAATTCACGATGGGTTCGGCTCGGTTTGGCCGGCCAAAGAGGGTGCCAACCCTCTTTGGTTTGGCCGGCCACCACTTGGGAAGAAACCAGTTTATTTGGTTTAATTAATAAAATAAATCTAGCGCGATTTGGATAAATAAATTTGTATAAAGAAATTTATATAAAGAAATTTATATAAAGAAATTTATAGAAATTTATTCTTTTTTATGGAAATTAAAATGATCCATGGAATGGTTTATTTTAATTCTATAAAATCAATTATGAATTGATTTTACCATAATAAAGAAAATTTATAAATTTCTTGTAAAATTTATTCCATAATAAAAGGAGAGATGTATTTGTTTTATTATAAAGTTAGTTATAATAAAAGTTGGCTTAAACGGAATAATTCATAAAAAAATTTATAGGATAAATTTCTTATTAAAATTCCGTTAAGAGGGAGACTTGGCAAGGGAGAGGCTACTATATAAAGGAACCAAAGGCAAGCCTTGAATTCCTAATTGAGTTATCAAGAGATCTAGTAGTTCTCTCCCTCTCTCTCTTATTCTCTCCCTTTCTCTTCCTCCTAGGGCCGGCGCCCCTTGCTCACCCTAGGGCCGGCGTCCATCCCACCTAGGGCCGGCGCACCATCCTCCCCATCCAAGGGTTGCCGTGAGCTATCATCTCCAAGGAGAAGTCAACCAAGAAGAAGAAGAAGCAGATAGCATCTCCTACCTTCCCGGAATTTAGATTCCGTTTCTTGGTGGTTAGTTTTCTTTCTTCTCTCTTGATCTTCTAGTTGTGCCTTTAGAGAATCTAGTAGTTCTCGTCGGCACAAAACTCGTGACTTTGCGAAGTCATCCCAAAGAGAACTCGGCATGGACACGAATAGAGGCGGAGCTTCCAAGGGACGCTACGGTTGGATCTCGTCCCTTTCTTCGAGTTACGCGAGGTACAAAGTAAATTAGTTTACTTTTCCGCAAAGTTTTAATTTATGATCATGTCCACACATCATAAGGTTGCATGCTAGATACGTGGTTAAAATAATTTGAGAAATTATTTTCTGCTAATTCTTCCGCTGCACGTAAAAATTTAAAATTTTACGAACCCGTATCCTTGTCAACATGCACCCGGTCCCAACAGTGGTATCAGAGCCGGTTAGTGTTCGACATAATCATATAATTGTTTTGTGGAAAACTTTGTCATAATCTCAATTTTGGAAAAATTTTCAATTATGAAAATTTTCCAATTATTATAAATTTTAGATTTAGGAATTTCAAAGTTTGGAAATCCTCATGAAATTTCGCAAACGTTTGAAATATCCTAGTTTCTGAAATTTTATGATAATTGTGAAAACATCCCATCTTTGGAAACTTTCCAATTTTGGAAATTTTCTATTTTAGAAATTTTTCAATTTTGGAAATATGTAAGTTTTCTTTGTAACAGAAACTTACAATTATTCTGAAAACCTATTATGAAATCTCGCAATTTTGGGCACTTTCTTTCAAGAAAGTCTAGACAAATTTATGGACAATTAATTGACAATTAAATTTGAATTGGGTTTTAAATTGACAACAAAATTCTTTATTTTGGATTGAGCCTCGGGGAGCCGTCCAATTTAAAGTTAGTTGTTGTAATTTAATTTCCCAATTTTAAATGAAATTGTCATGTTTAATTTGGTTACGCTTCCGAAGCGGACCAAATTGGATTTACGACAAATTACTTTTCTTTGGGTATCTGAGCCTCGGGGAGCCACCCTTAGAAAACGATTTGTTGTAATTAATTAAATCCATTAATAAAATATGATTTAAGAGGTGATGCTCTTACATATTGTTGTCTCCAAAATTAATTAGGAAAATGGTTTCCTATAGTGTTTCTTAAATGAGATTTTCATGAAAATAATATGTGGTTGAATTAAGGGAATCTATCTCTTAATTTAATAAGATTTGATTTAGAGAATTCAAAGTCTTAAACATATTATTTCCGAAATTGATTATGACAATTTAGGAAATTATTTCCCAAAATAATTCCTTTAATAAAGTATGAAATTAGAATTAGGAAATCCGGTTCCTAATTCAATTCATGGGACTTGATAAATTAAGTCACATACATACTTTATTAAGGAAATCGTTAGTCATGACATAATTATATGTCATGAATGTGCTTAGAAAAGAAAGGATGAGACCCAAAACCCCTTACAAAATATTAAGGCCAAAACCTTCCATTAATATGGTTAGAATCAGGAGTTTTGTTTTTTGTTTGGGTTGATGGACACATCCATGCCCGGCTTGAACCTCAACATGTTCAAACCATGGAATTAGTTTACGAATAATATAGTTGGAGTCAGAGGTCAATCCTTAGTTTTGGTTGTTGGACACATCCAAGCCTGACTAAACGGTTGAATGAGCTCCAACCATATTAAAACTATTTCTTGATTAATCGGTCAGCCTTAAGCTTGGAGCATCGATTTGTTGTGCCACAGCCAAGGTCGATGCAAAGAGAGGTGCAGTTGGGTGCTATGTATAATGTCGCATACTTGTTAATGAGTTAACAACCCAATGATTTATGCAAATATTCAATTAGTTGATAGCATAAAGTGATAGTTACATATATGTGATATGTAATCGTATAATTACCTACCTTCATAGCTAAGAATAGCTTGATGGCCACAGCCATGGTTGTTCTTATCTATGGTTGGATATCAACCTATTTGGAGATGTTCCTACAATCTCCCGAATTGATAAAAAGGGTTATTCAATTTGAAAAATAAATAGGATTTTTAATTAATGTATATTGATACATTCTTTATCATTCTTCTCACATAAGCTCAATTTGTATTTCTAGGTTAATCACTCGATCATGTCTTCTCTAAACATGCGTTCCATTTTGGACACCAATAAACTGACTGGGCCAAACTTCATGGACTGGCTTCGAAACCTGAGGATAGTCCTCAAGGCAGAGAAGCTTGCATATGTCCTTGAAGATCAACTTCCCAACCATCCTCCAGAAGGTGCAACTCCAGACCAGCTAATGGCCTATCAGAAACATGTGACCGATTCTGAACTTGCGAGTTGCATCATGCTAGCCTCTATGGTACCTGAGTTGCAAAAGCAGCATGAGCATATGGATGCTAATACCATCATCTTCCATCTTCATGAGTTGTTTGAAGAGCAGGCGAGATCCGAAAGGTTCGAAGTCTCCAGACTCCTCTTCACCACTAAGATGCAGGAAGGCACTTCTGCCTCGCAGTTTGTGCTAAAGATGTTGGGGTACATTGAGCGACTGAGCACACTCGGTTTTGCAATGGATCATGAACTAAGTATTGACTTAATTCTGAGTTGTTTGCCCAAAAGTTATTCACAATTTGTGATGAACTATCGGATGAACAAACTAGAGACTACCATTCCTGAGTTCCTCAACCTGCTGAAGACTGTGGATCCTTCTGTAAAGCCGGATCAAAAGATGGTACTGTTAGTTGGTTCCTCGAAGAAAGGTTCTAAGAGGAAGGCCAAAGAACAGAATAAAGGGAAGAAGAAAAAGGCCAAAAAGACTGAAAAGAAACCAAAAGGAACTTGCCATCATTGTGGCAAGGAGGGTCACTGGCGAAGAAACTGCAAGGTTTATCTTGAGTCCTTGAAGAATAAGGCATCCGATGCCCCATCCTCTTCAGGTATCTTCGTTATTGAATGTCACTCTATTTCCTCAAATACCTGGGTACTTGATACTGGGTGTAGCTCACATATATGTAATGACATACAGGGGCTAAGGAATAGAAGAAGACTCGTCAAAGGAGAAGCGAATTTGCGAGTTGGAAATGGAGCAAAGATTGCTGCTGTTGCCATCGGAACATATTTGCTAAAGCTCCCCACTGGACGTGTCTTAGAATTGGATAATTGTTATTTCGTTCCTTCGTTAATAAAGAACATTGTATCTATTTCATGTTTGAATGAAAAGGGTTATCATTTAACTTTTAGTAACAATTGTTGTTACATAACTTTAAATGGCGTTCTTTATGGGAATGGAACTTTGTGCAATGGTATCTACACGTTAGATTTATCCGGTGACGTTTTCAATATCGAAGTTAGCAACAAACGTGCTCAAATAGATAATCGAATAGACTCCTACACTTGACATTGCTGTCTTGGCCATGTAAGTAAGAAACGCATGACCGAATTACACCGATGTGGAATTCTGGAATCATTTGAACCCGGTTCATTTGATACATGCGAATCATGCTTAAAAGGCAAGATGACCAAATTACCCTTCTCCGGAAGAGGTAATCCAGTGGAAGAATTGCTTGGTCTGATAGATATTGATGTATGTGGACCAATGTCAACTCTTGCACAAGGAGGCTATAGCTACTTCATCACCTTTATCGATGATCACTCACGATTCGGGTATGTGTTCTTGATGAAACACAAATCTGAAGCCTTTGAGAAATTCAAAGAGTTCAGAAATGGAGTAGAGAAACAACTTGGCAAAAGTATTAAGATACTTCGATCCGATCGGGGTGGTGAATACTTAAGTCAAGAGTTTCAAGATTATCTTAGGGACAATGGGATATTGTCCCAATGGACTCCGCCGTATACACCACAGCATAATGGTGTATCTGAGAGGCGCAACCGAACCTTGATGGACATGGTTAGGTCGATGATGAATCATGCAACTCTTCCAAAATCCTTTTGGGGCTATGCACTTAAGACAGCTGTTTACTTGCTAAACAGAGTCCGACCACGGTAGTCTCTACTACTCCATATGAGACATGGAATAGTAAGAAACCCCACTTAACTCACCTTAAGATATGAGGTTGTCCCGCTTATGTGAAGCGGACTGTATCAGACAAATTGGATGCTAAGTCTGATAAATGTCTATTTATTGGATACCCTAAGGAAACGAAGGGTTACCAATTCTATCATCCCTTGGACAAAAGGTGTTTGTTTCAAGGCATGCTGTATTTCTAGAAAAAGAATTTCTTTTACAAGAAAACAGTGGGAGTGGCATTGAACTTGATGAAGTTCAAGAAACTCCAATAGACATTACAGAGACACCTAGTCTAGACCCACAACCAATACCTCATAATGATGAGCTATCAGTTGAACCTAAAACGACACCACCTCTTCGTAGGTCTGATAGGACACGCAATATTCCAGAGAGATACGGATTTCTCATAAGTAAATCGAACGACTTGTTACTCATAAGCGATGACGAACCTATCAGTTATGAAGATGTTCTGAAATGTTCAGAAAGGGACAAATGGCTCGAAGCCATGAAGTCGGAAATGGATTCCATGTACGAAAATCGAGTATGGGACTTGGTTAACCCACCTGAAGGGATCAAGCCCATAGGGTGCAAGTGGGTTTTCAAGAAGAAAACCGACATGGAAGGTAATGTAGTTACCTTTAAGGCTAGATTAGTGGCAAAAGGATACCGTCAAAAACAAGAAATTGATTATGACGAAACCTATTCGCCAGTAGCTATGCTTAAATCCATTCGGATGCTNATGTTCTGGTATTAATTAATTGCTCCTTAAGGTCTTGATTTTCCTTAAGGAGCTGGTCATTTCTAGATTCAGATGCAAGCAAATTTTTATTCAAAGCAGAGATAATCTTAAAAATTTTTGATTAACTGAATCTAAATATACCTTAGTCGAGTCGTCCGAAAAGAGTCCGATCTCTTGACTCGACTCGTATTCGGAATCTTCGTCGTGCTCTGAGTCCGATTCTGGTCCCGGTTGCCATCAGTGCGAGGTAGCTTGCGTTCTTTGGTTGTTCATCGTTGGAATCGTCCGAGCTTTCATCCCACGTGGCTTGAAGAGCCTTCTTCTTTTTGTTCTTAGTGGGTTGGTCCTCCTTCTTGTAAGGGCATTCATGTTTGAAGTGCCCTTTTCTGTTACAGCCGAAGCAGATCATTTTGCTTTTACCTTCAGTGCTGGAGGGCTTCATTACCTTTTGAATATCTTTCTTTGAAAATTTGTTCTTCCTTCTGGTGAACATTTTTCTTACCAAGTTCACCAGTTGTTCTTCTTCATCTGAGTCAGAGTCTGACTCATCTTCAGGTTCTTCTTGATTTTTTCTTTTTGATTTGGCTTCTTTTGGTGAACCTGCAAATAAAGCTAGCCCTTTCTCGACCTTGGCGTTAGTTTGCTCATGCAGCTCTAATTCACAAAATAGTTCATCCAGATTAATTTTTGAAAGGTTCCTAGAAATTTTATAGGCATCTATAATAGATGCCCATAGTGAATTTCTAGGGAATGCATTTAACGCATACCTTATGATGTCCCGGTTCTCCTGTTTGTGCCCGATCATGTGGAGTCCATTCAATATGTTCTTAATCCGGGCGTGGAGTTGACTTGCTGATTCTCCTTCCTGCATTTTTATGTTAAATAACTTATTCAATAATAGATCTCTCTTTGTTACCTTTGCATCAGAAGTGCCTTCATGTAATTCTGTTAATTTGTCCCATAGCTCCTTCGCCGAGTCGGTTGGTCCAATTCTGTTTAGCTCCTCTTTGGTAAGTCCGCACTGGAGGGTGTTCTGAGCTTTGAACTCGGTCTGAGCCTTTTTCTTCATCTCCGGGTTCCATCTGTCGGGCTTCAGTGGAGCATTATTTCCCTCATCCATTGGTGGTGTGTAGCCTGTTTGAACTGCGAACCACTGATCCATGTCGGTTTTCAGATAAACCTCCATCCTTCTCTTCCAGTAGGGAAAGTCTTCCCCATTAAAGAGGGGAGGCCGGGCAGTGCTATAGCCTTCACCTTGGGCCATTTAAATTCTGTGCACACGAAATAAAAGTAGACACAATATCCCAAGACTGGGTCTTGGATTAGTAGTGCGGGAAAGGATAAACTAACGAAAAGCAACTTGAATGGTGTTGCACCAGATTCAAGTAAAACCAACGAACGAGAAAAATAACTAAATTTAGGCAAGAATACCAAATTTAGATTATGTGTAGCGAAAAACCAAAAATCGAAAAAAAAAACTGGATTTCCCCCGGCTCTTATGGTGGTTGCACCGATACAGAGCGTATCAGGCTCTGATACCACTTGTAGGATCGATGCACGTGAGAGGGGGGTGAATCACGTGACTTTTAAAAAAATTAAAGCGCTTTAAAAAGCGTGCACAGCGGAAAAAATAAAACACGAACGAAAAACCAATACAAACGACACAGGTAGTTTTACTTCGTTCGGAGCCTTCGGCGACTCCTACTCGAAGGCCCAGGTCCCTCGGACCTTTCCGTTGGACAATCCACTAAAACTCTCTACCGGTCAACCCCGATAGAGTAGGCGAGTACAAAAGAATTGAAAGTGCGACAACCCCACACTTTCAAGTAATTAGATGCAATAAAGTATTAAAAAAATACGCTTTTCTTTTTACCGACGTCCGGAGTAGGTCGACTCTTTCGGGGCAGTAGGACGTCGTCGGCTCGAGGTGAGGCGTTTCCGGAGCAAGGCGCGAGCGTAGAAGAACTTTGAGGCGTTAGAAGAATTGTTTTTCGAAGCATGGGGTCGAGGGCCCTTTATATAGGGCCTGGGGGCGCCCGGGACGTCGGGGGCGCCCCCCACGTGGCCTCTGATCCGCAGAGCTCTCAGTCGCATCTAATCCTCTGGATCCGCTTTGACCGGGGCGCCCGGAGCGCTCGGGGCGCCCGGAGCGCTCGGGGCGCCCGGATTGACCGGGTCAACGTCCTATCTCCTTGGCTTCGAGGGGTTCGGTTTGAGGTATGCGTATGGGGGCGCCCGCAGAGCAGGGGGCGCCCGGGAGCAGCGGGGGCGCCCGGAAGCACCGGGGCACCCGGCCCAGCATGTATTCGAACCCTCTTTTGCTTTACCTGTTTTTATGGCCCTTGGGGGCGCCCGGGACACTCCGGGCGCCCTACTCAGCTACTACCTCACTCCTTTGAGGCTATCTGAGCTGCAGACACTCCTTCCTTTGGTCCTGCATCCAGGGTTAGTCCAAAACACAATAAAACACAGTGTTAGATTATACAGCCTTAGCTGTCTTGGTTCTGACTTTGGTCTCCGAAATGGAGCCCTAGGTCGAACCGACGCCTACTGTTCCCTCGACGGGGAACACGTCCTCTCCTACTCCTCCAGTGACTTACCTCACTTACCCTTTGTGCAGCTTTACTTGACTTCTTGACCACCAGGACTTCCTGCCAAGGCTCAACCACCCTGGTCTTCCTGCCAAGTCTCAACCAACTTGGTCTTCAGCCAGTTGTCAGGTCCCGCGGACCCAACTGGACTTTCCGCCAGGACTCAACCATCCTGGACTTCAGCCTGGTGTCTGGTCCTAAGTCTTTCAACCCTGCACACTTAGTAAAGAGGTTAAAAACCAACAACCCTAACTTTAACCACTTTGTCATACATCAAAACCCGAGTTTGACCGTTAGTGCAAACTGCACCAACAGAAGCAATTTTTCAGGACCTGCCTCCAATACAGACACCTCATCGTCATCCACCTGGATAGTGTCATAGACTAAGATGATCCACCACTATCATCATCATCCTCATCTGAATCCTCCGTGTCGGCTAGATCTGAATCCGTGCCATCTGACTCCTCAGAATCTAGTGTGTCCAACATGTCAATGCCCAGCAGCGAATGATCCTCAGCTGGATATCTGATTTCATCAAGGATGGAGAACTGAACCACTGTGTCCCCAAACTCCATGGTGAGTGTCCCTGCATGAACATCGATCTTGGTTCTTGCCATCTTCAGAAATGGGCGTCCCAAAATCAATAGAGCTGAGCTGGAGGTTAGGTCCTCCATATCTAAAATATAAAAATCTGCTGGGAATATCAAATCTTTGACTTTTACCAACACGTCCTCTATGACTCCAACTGGATGAGCAAAACTGCGGTTGACCAACTGAATGACCACCCCAGTAGGCTGTAATGGTCCAATGCCTAGAGAGATGAATACTGACTTGGGCATGACATTGATGGAGGCTCCTAAGTCTAGCATAGCATCCTCGAACATGCAGTCTCCAATCACGCACGGTACTGTGAAAACCCCTGGGTCCTTGCATTTCTGAGACATTGGCTGGATCATAGCTGAGACATTCTTTCCCATACTGACCAACTCTGTCCCTTTCAGCATCTTCTTGTGAGTGCACAGATCCTTCAGAAACTTAGCATACTTGGGAATGTGCCTGATCACTCTGAGCAATGGGATGTTCACCTCAACTTTGCTAAAAATGTGAATCAGCTCTTGAAGCTCCTGTGTTTTGTCTGAATCAGCATTCTTCCTTGGACCAACTGCTCTCTGAGGGAAAGGTAACTAAATGGGTGGCTCTGGTAGTGGAAGTGACTCTGGATCTACTCCCGTCTGAGACCTCGGAAGATCAACCTCGGGTACTATAGGAATCTGTGGGGTAGAAGCCTCCTGTGTAACTCGTCCACTTCGAAGTGTGATAGCACTGACATTCCCCCTAGGGTTTCGAATAGACTGAGAAGGTAGTTGACTAGACCCTTGAGCTTGTATCTGACCGATGGCGGATGATAATTGTCCAATTTGTCGCTCTATGTTCTGCATGGAAGCATCAGTCCTACTCTGATACTGTTGAAGTTGAGTGTTGAATTGCTGAAAATTTCTATCGTTTTGTTGCTGAAACTGAGCGCTAAGTTGGGAACTAAGCTGAGTGCTGAGTTAAGTGCTGAGCTGGGTGCTGAGTTGAGTGCTAAGCTGCTGAAAACTCCTCTCCTGGTGTTGCTGTAACTGAGTGAGGATTGGCTCTAAAGTGAGGGAAATTTTTGTCTTTTGTTGCTGAAACGGTGGAACTCTTGGAGGAGATGGACTACCATAAAATCCTGGTGGTCTCTGAACTGCAGGCGGCGCAACAGGAAGTGGTAGCTGATAAGGCTGCTGCTGATGTAATGTGTTCCCATACCTCAAATTAGGACGATCTTTCCAACCTGGATTGTATGTGCTAGACATGGGATCATAAGACTGCTTGTATCCATAAGGTTGAGATTGGAAAGGTTGAGGCTTGGACTGAAAAGCATTTGCTGCCGCCACTTGACTTGCAAGGTAAGATCCATCATCAACCTGCACCTGGGGGCATAAATTTGTAGGATGAGAGGTGCTACTGCAAAGTCTACAAATCCTCATTGCTTGGGCTACTTGAGCTGAGGGCTGCTGAGCAGTATGAAGGAGAGTCATCTGCCTAAGGAGAGTAGCCAAATCTTGAAAATTAACCTTCACCTCCTGAGCTTCCAAATTCTGTCCTGTGATCTCATGTACTCCTTTAGGCACCAACGGACGGCTCCCAAACTGTTGAGAATTTGCTGCCATAATAGAAATCAACTCTCTAGCTTCCTCAGGTGAGTTCACTAAGTCCCCTCCGCTAGCAGCGCCCACCATACTCCTGTCCATGGGAAGAAGTCCCTCATAGAAATATTGAATGAGTAGTTGCTCACTGATTTGATGGTGGGGACAGCTAGAACAAAGTTTTTTGAAGCGCTCCCAATACTCATATAGTGTCTCTCTAAAATTCTGTCGGATCCCACAGATACTCTTTCTAATGGCAATAGTCCTTGAAGTTGGAAAGAATTTCTCCAGGAAAGCTTTCTTCATTTCGACCCAAGAAGTAACTAAAGCATGTGGCAAGGTGTACCACCAGTCTTTTGCTCCATCCACAAGTGAAAATGGGAAAGCTCTCAGGTTGATGTCTTCTTCAGCAATTCCATGTGGCTTCATAGTGGAGCAGACGGTGTGAAACTCCTGGAGATGTCTAGTGGGGTCCTCACCAGCTAATCCATGAAACTATGGGAGTAGATGAATGAGTCTGGAACGTAGCTCGAAATCAACCTCCAACTCAGGGTACTGGATACATTGAAAAGCCAGCTCTGGTGCTGCAAGCTCCCTCATGGTTCTATTGTTCGCCATCTGGAATTCTGACAATGGGTCACTACTGGTAGACAGTCTAGAAATCTCTAGCTGAGCTCTCCTCTGTGCATGGAAGGTCCTCTCTATCTCAGGATCAAAATCAACCAAGATAGAGCAGGAAGACCTGATCATGCACTGCACACCAAATGAAGAAAATTCGTGAGATGCAAGAATTAACTAGAAAATTTAGAATTATTGCAAGACCTAAAAATAAACAAACATCATAAAAGAGTCCCCGGCAACGACGCCAAAATTGATAACCATTTTAGTCGTGTTACGATTTCAATTAATTTTCTCGTTTCAAGCACTTTTGTAGTAATAGTTGAACCGAATCGTCTCTCAAGGACCCAATATAATGCATGCACTTCTTCGGTCTATGAAAAATAGTAAATTGCAGAAAAATAAAAACGAGCTAAATAAAACATGTTTCCTTGGGTTTTGAGGATAACAAGCAATTAAAATTAGCTATAAACATCTACCTAATAGCCTTAACTATTTGAATTTGAAGTCTAAGCGAATTCAATTTAAAGGACACCAAAGGAAAACTAACCAACAGAAATAAACTCAGCAAAGATTCATATAACATTCCTGACTAGAAGGCAATAGAGTTTATCACCAAACACACGCATGATTGGAACAATTTAACAACCCTTTTTCATTCGAGTAGTAAAAGCTTAAAGATATGGAAAATTCCTACAAATACGAGCTGTAAAACTGGGAAACCAAGATGGAAACCTTAATACTAACTTGAAATTGCAGTACTGAGCTGGAAAATAACAGGAATTTAAAAACAATTGAAAGGGAAATGTAAGCTTCGTTCTACAGCAAGTAAGCAGGACAAAAACAATAAAAAGGAAGCTAAAATGGGTTGCTCGGTGGAAGAAACTCTGCTCCGACGAAGCCGATTGCTTCACAGCCGGAGTAGAGGAGGGAATGGACTGGGGAGTCGAAGAAGAAGGCATGTCCAAGCTGTTAATCCTCAGAGAAAACCGATCGAACAGTATCTTCCCTTCTCCATCGCCTCTCCCCTACGTTCCTGCGTGGATCCGATCTGATACCCCTCTTTGGCTACCCTAATCCCCTTTTCTACTCCTCCTTTCCACCCTTCATTTCCTCTTATGAGTGGCTGAGATCATTTGCAATGGAGCTCTATCAATCGTCGTTGCCAGATCTAAGTGGAAGGTTGTGATGACCAACGCATCCGATCGCATCTGGACAGCTACTGATCGGGGTGGAAGCTCTCTGATCGGACTGGATGACCCCTGATCGGGATGAGGACCGATCAGGCACCTCCCTGATCGGTCTGAGGATCGATCAAGATCTGATCAGTAGCTGAAGTTCGAGGTCCTTCTGTGCCAGCCTCTTCTGATCGGTCATGGGATCGATCAGACCTTCCCTGATCGGATTAGAGACCGATCAGGGCATCCACAGAATGAATTTTTAGCTCGATGTCATTTGCTTATGAATCCATCCTAGCCCTGGAAGTGCCCTTTTGATCCGATGATGCCCAAACTGTCCAAAAAGCAAATAAAATGAAATATGAGTGTAAAAATGCAAGAAGATTAATTAGCTAATGGAAATACATCCTATTACTAATTATGCATCATTTCATAAATAAATGCACCCCAAAGCCTCAAATTCCCTCACTAATTGCACAAAATTTATCCATTAAATTGCTAATTATCACACCACAAGATGATTGTAAGTGGGCATGCCCCCACGCACCCCTCGGCTCGGCTCCCTGACCAGACGTGTGACGACTCACACTCCTTGGGATCAAGCCGACCGAGTGTCCACTCTCGCCTTTGAGCGAGTTATAAGTGGGCATGCCCCCACGCACCCCTCGGCTTGGCTCCCTTACCGGACGTGTTGCGACCCACGCTCCTTGGGATCAAGCCGACCGAGTGTCCAGACTCTCGCCTCTGAGCGAGTTATAAGTGGGCATGCCCCCACGCACCCCTCAGCTCAGCTCCCTGATCGGACGTGTACCGACCCACGCTTCCTGGGATCAAGCCAATCGAATGTCCAAACTCTCACCTCTGAGCGAGTTATAAGTGGGCATGCCCCCACACACCCCTCGGCTCGGCTCCCTGACCGGGCGCGTGGTGACCGACGCTCCCTAGGATCAAGCCGACCGAGTATATAAACTCTCGCCTCCTGAGCGACCAACGTCATATGGGGCTTGGGTTCCTTCGTCGGGCGCGTGGCGACCCACATTCCTTAGAAATGGCCCAACCGAGTGTACTTAGTCCCGCTGCGTGGTAAGCAATGTGAAAGCTAGTTTCATGCCTTAGCTTAACTCAGGGACTCAAATGAGTTTCGTGTTCTTTGGTCGGGACAACAATTGAGTCACTCGAGCTAACTCCACAAAGGTCGGAATAATTTAAGAGGCCCTGAGTGTCGACCGAGATTGATAGCATTTACAAGAGAAAGGCAATATATACACATAACAACATAGATAAAAGGAGTAAAATTGCATTAAAATCATAAGTTCAGTACAAAAATGAGGCAAGCCTCTACAAGGGAAAAAAAGAAAAATAAAAACCCAACCCTCACTTGAAGGGTCGGAGAGCCTCCTCCGTCATTTGTTGGGTCAAGCCGGACAACTTGACTGTGTTGAGTGGGAGGTCGGGAGGAAGGTGCCCGTCCTGGTTAAGCTACTCAAAGGTACTGAGCAATTGCTGCTTAAGCATAGGGCGCAACCTCTGGGATAGCTCTCGGCTGAACTCTAGAGAGTTGATGTATTCAACCCTACGAGCGCCCCACCGAGCTGCCTCTCCCGCCTTGAACGCCCGAAGTTCTTCGAGCTCCGACTGGGCGACCTCCCAAGTAGATTGTAGTCCTCGGAGTCGGCTCAGATCCTCCGCCTGGGTGTTGAGCTCTTCGTCTCGACTTGCCAGTTGGGTTGCCAACGAGTTAGTCTTCTCAGCTTGGGCCGACAACTCCTGCTCCTTGGCTACTAGGTCGGAGCGCAGGGACACAACAGATCGCGACACCTCGAGGAGCTTGACCTTTGTTTTGATCAGCTCGTCTCGAGCCTGTGCCTGAAGAGCCTAGGCCTTGCGCTCTGTGTACTCCAGATTGGAGACTCGGAGGTGTGATTGGGCGATCACCGTGTCCACCGAGTCAACCTGGGTCTTGGCGATCTCCAATTGCTCATCCGACTGGGCCAAGCGGTCCTGCAGGGCGATAATCTCTGCTCGCAGGTCATTCAGAGTCTCCTCGTTGGAGACCAGCTGAGCGTGTTGGAGTCGGGTCTCCAGCTACTCCACTAGACACTCGACCCTCAGGCGAGCCTTAGAGTGAGCTATCATGGTCATAGCCATGCTATAGCAGGAGCCCCAAAGTTGCAAATAACAAAACATGTATTCAGTGTCGAGTTAAGGAGAACATAAGAAAAAAGAAAGTACGTGTGAGAAACATACCTGAGTGACCTCCGAGAAAAATGCGTTCGTCTGGCTATTGAGGCCATGGTAGCTCGACTCCTGAACCCCCTGAATGAAGTGGTCGACCAGGGGTCCGTAGAGATGGATCTCTTGGGACCACTCGGGCACCTCTTCGGTCGGTCGTTCCATGCTCATGTTGGGATCAGCACGGGAAGGCATGAGGAGGTGCACAGGCGGCTGGTTGGCTGGGCTCTTAGTGGGTGGTAGGCCCGAGTCCTGCTGGGGAGGCGGTCAGGCGCACTAGAAGAGCCCGCCCGAGTTAGAGTCGTGGACGGCGCTGAAGGTCCGGTCGTCATCTTCTTCTTCTTTTTCTTAGGTCGGGAGCTAGTGGAGGCTCCTGCAGGAGCGGTGATCGGGGGTGCAGGCTCGTGGTTGGAGTCTCGGTCCCGTCGGCACCGCAGGATGAGAGGCTGGTCCTCTACTTCTATGGTCTTCGGGTCGGCAGTTGGTGCTGCTTCCAGGCCCGAGGGGGACGACACGGTAATTGGAACAGAGGGGAGTGGAGTCGCCTCCCGTTGAGTTAGCTGTTCGGCAACCTGCGACTCCAACTCGACATCATTCATGCCGAACCCCTCTTCCAAAGCTATCGTGAGCATCATAGTTGCTGCAAAATAACAAAGTTTTAATTAGCTATAAATATTCAAAGGACATAATGGGGAACTTACCGAGTGATCTGGGGCGAGGAAATAGCACTTGGCTGAGCCCGAACATGCATAGAATGTCCTCGCAACGCAAATTCACCCCATGAAAATGTTGACCCCCTATCTTAAACAGGGCCAACTGGTAGGAAGGAAGGGATCGGTAATTATTGGGAAGAGGAGGAGAAGGAGGCATGTCTGAGATCCAAGCAGTGGGCCAACTTGGGACGGGTGTGGTGTTTACAAAGAAGAAGCGCTCCTTCCAACACTAATTCGAGGTTGGGAGTTTCGCTAGGAAAGAGGTTTTGGCTCAGGCTTGGAAGAAGAAGTCGCCCGACTCTTATTTTTTGGGGTAGAAGTAGTAGAAGATCTCGGGCTGGAGGAGAATTTTGTACAGAGAAAAGATAACCACCGACCCGCATATCAGGCGGATGACATTCCGGGCCAACTGGAAAGGGGGATTTGGAAGAAACGATAGATGGAGGAGATGAAGGGATGGATCGGGAAACGAAGCCCGACCTGAAGATAGTCACGGGAGATAGTTATGAAGCTGAGAGGAGCGCTCTCAGGTCGGTCGGTTGAGTCGGGCAGACGGAGGCGGTGGTTAGAGAAAATATGGTAGTCGGATTGAAGTTGCTCAATGTCATGGACCTCCACCATGGTGGTGTACCATGGGTCAGAGTTGGAGGAATCCATGAGGTGTTAAAGAGAAAGGAATTGATCGAGTGAAGGAAAGTGTCGTCGGAGAAGAAGAACGCTAAGCGGTCATCGCCGGAGATCGTCGGAACCCTAGCAGAGGACGCACGAGCAGTAGGAGGGCATGGAAGTGAAAAGTGAAAGTAAAAACTACGAGGGTGAGCGGCCTATATATAGGGTCGAGCGACCGATGTCAGCCGTCCGATGGTGATCCAGGGAAAAGGTAGGAAAAGATTTGAGCCATCCATTCGAGCCCTAGGTAAGTCCCAAGGTACTGCGTCACACGTGCGTGCCGCCCATTTGTTGTGTCAGGCGGTGGACGTTTCGTTAATTGGGAAACCAATAGCTAGCGGACGTGTGGCTCCGGCATTTAATGAGGTAATTGGTGTTGGGGCAATCAGCCCGGGTATGATCTGGAGCATCATGATTTTGATGTGTGTGGTCAATATGATTAAGTTAGGGTTTATTGTTAGACTAATATGTGTATGTGAGTGTACAGGTGTGTAGGTACACATAGACTTGATTGGATGTCTTCAGGTAAAGGGTGGCATGGATGCAAGCTGGAGGCTTGTGTGCGCATCCGAGGGACCATGGGCAGAGACGATGAGCCGAGGGACGCGGACTTCGAGGCATGCGTGACGGATGGCATGGAGGCAAGCTGGAGGCTTGTGTGCGCATCCGAGGGACCATGGGCAAAGACGATGAGCCGAGGGACGCGGACTTCGAGGCATGCGTGACGGATGGCATGGAGGCAAGCTGGACGCTTGTGTGCGCATCCGAGGGATGGGAGCCGAAGACGAAGAGGGAGTGAAGGCAATAGATCGAGACTGCAGATTGAAGAGTCGACCAGGTCGTGAGGGTCTGAGTATGAGTGTTTGTACTCAGGGACTAAGCCGGGACGGTTTGAGTGCGGAGAGAAATGTACTCAGGAAGGGAACCCTAGGCTTAGAAGGGGAGCAGTCGACAGCTCCAGGAGCAGTCGACTGGTAATGGCTGGGGATTCGAACATTGGCTGTAACGGTGGAATCTGAGTAGGAGCAAGGGGCAGTCGACTGGTAGCGACCAGTAAGTACTCGAGCTCTATTTTAAGGAGCTCGTTTAAGACTACTGTTCTTTGGCGAAATCTGCTTGGATAGAGTGGATTAGTAGCCTTCTTTGCTCAGGTAGTGTCCAAGAGTTGTGGAGAGGTTTCTCCACCCACAAGGATCTACGCGATCTAGCCGGAGGTGTGATGAACCCAAAATAGACTGTCACGAATGTGGGCCTCAAATTTAGATATGAGTAAAATGCTGGAACCCTTTTTGCAATTAAAATATGAAAATGTAGTAAAGGGGCCACAGATCGTATTTTTCCTAGGGACTAGTTGACGTTGTGTGATTTGAGCTTGTATTTAGATGTCGTTTTTGGATTTTGGGTTTCAAATAAGACGTGGGTTTGGGTTGCGAATAGAGATAAAAGTGCAATAAAAATAAAGGAACTAAACTAATGAACTAAACAAACAATAGCAAGAGATGGAAACCGAATCAACCAAAGGAACTTAACTAAAATGGGAAAAACAAATCTAAATTCAAATGCTAAACAAACGCTAAGCTAAGAAATAGAGGCAGTGATGGTAATTCAGAAACAATAAACTTAACACCAATACTAGCATGCGAAATTCAGAAATTAAATAAGCAACAAACTTAAACTAGCTACAAGTTTTGGAAACAAGCAATTGCAAGGAGATTTCAGAAAATTGGCCGAATGCAACCTAACTAATTCCTAACACAAAGGCTAACTAAAACTGCTTTTAACTTGGTACCAATTAATACCAACACCTCTCTTGATACAAGATGAAGAAGTTGATACAAACTTGATACCAAGGAAGAAGGTAAAAATCTATGTATCAAAAGTGGAAACTAAGTACCAAAGCTGTGGCTACACTTCAAAGAATAACTCTGAATGCAACTCAATATGGGAATCAAGGTAGCGTTAAAGAAAATTGCAGGTTCGAATGAAGAAAATCAACTCCAAACTATTCAAGTCAGATAAACAAATCGAACCTAAAATGAATGTGCAGAAAATCAGCAAATGAGCAAAATTGAAATGGAACATCTAATTGGATGCAAAATCGAACTAAGCAACTAAAAACAGCTACTCGAAACTAGCTTAAGGAGTAGTGAACCTAGAATTTCAGAAATAAGCTACAAATTCATACACAATCTGAAGCAAAGAAAAGAAAGACAATCGAAACTGAAAATTCAGACAAACTGTGCAGAAATTCTTCCACAGAGCAAATGCAAGAACAGTTCGGTCAGGAGGAATTCTGAGGCAATGATTCACCAAACAAAACTCTTTTGATGAACTGAAATCTAGAATGCAGCAACAAAAGTCTCGAAGGCAGAAATAATATGGATAATGCAGGAATGAACTTGGCACGCAAGCTGAAATTGGCACGCAAGAAATTGACAGAGAAATAAGCTAAAATAAAATTCAATTGATCACTAACAAGCTTCCTAAACTACTTGACTTGAAGAATTGAAGCTAAATTACAGCAAAACAACTCAGAAACGTGAATTACAATAGCTGAAAAAGGATTTCAGAACAGAACAGTTGCGGCAGAAAATACAGCTAATGCAAAAACAGAAAATTCAATAAGAAACTACTCCTCAACCCTTCCCGAGCTCAACATCTCTTTGTTCGTCACGCAAAGGCTGGCCTCGAACCCCTAAGCTCAGCAAATCAGTGGAAAACAACTTAGATTGATGAACTCTGCTCAAACTGCATCAGCTGGGAGAATTCCAATCCGAACTCTTCGATCTCAGTTTAATGAGCTGCGATGATGATTTGGAGAAGATCTGAGCTCACTTGAGAACCCCTACAAGTGACTCAAATCATCGGAAATGGATTGTGGCTGAGATGCAAGTGCTCGAACCACAGAGAATGCCGAAACCCTCAAACACCTCTGTCCGGATGAAAATTGAGATGAATTCTCGATCGAAGTTGTCTTCCAAGGATTCAGATGATGATCTAAGGTTGAAATTGAGGTGGTCACGCCTCCTTAGATGAAAAACTTGAAGAAAATGAAGATGAACTGCGGAAGAACGCGAAGAACGGCGAAGACGCGACGAGGAAGAAACTGGGGCGCGTTTTGATTACGTAGCTAGCAATGGACGGCTCAGATTGAATTGAGAAAATCCAACGGCTGATCTTGCTCTGATTTAATCCAAACTTTGATGATGATGATCAGGGGTTAGGATCTGCCTCGTGGTAGCTCGGATCCTCCAGATGTGCAACGGATGGTCCAGATCAACCTAATCTTTGAACGGACGATCTAGAACCCTCTGAGCTTGATCCGACGGTTGAATGAGCTCTGATTAGGATGAAACCTTCAGATCTTGATCAGAGTGCTTGATCAGCCCTAACCCTAGCTTGGATTGCTTCAAATGGTCCCAGATGGCTCAGATCTAGCCGCTTTTGAATCAGACGGCCTGGATTAATCCTAAGCTTGATAACTCGATCCGGGTCACTTCCGACTCAAGTTTGACCCAATATGCCCTAGGTTCATGAACCTTTCATGCCTACAAAAATAGATAAAAAATTTAGTGGCCCAATAATCCAAATATGTACAAATTTGTAATTAAGTCCAAAATAAGAGTAAGTTCTAAAACCTAGGGTAATTTCACAATTAAGCAATCAAAACATAGGTCAAACATGGATTTTAGCAACTAAAATAATCAATAAAATGGTACTTATCAACTCCCCCACACTTAAGCTTGAGCGTCTCGCGAAACTACTAAGTATGTATCCCCTAGATTTTCTTAAGCATAATTAGAAGCAATTGAAAAGAAATTACCTAGGGTCGTCAATTCTCATAAATCTAAGCTCTATGGATTAGTATCTTGTCCTTAAATTAACAACTTAGCCTTTTCATCCTTCATGAGTCATTGAGATGAATTTAACTCACTAGCCTTTCAAGGGAAGTTTTGGTAACTCTCTCCTTAAGTTCTAAGTTGATGATGAAAGTGGAGCTCACTCAAACACACATGTTTCTTGCACTACCATAGGCTTGCTTGTTATCTAATCTCCACCATTATTCATGATTAGGATCAACATCTACAAAAACAAATGAAAACATAGAAAATGGTAAGGAGTGGAATAAAAGTCAAGAAAATGGAAAAATTGATAAAGTGGAAGACTTGAATGCTCAAGAATGTTTCCAGTGTGCCTTGCCCCTCTTGTCAGTTCTCTAATGAAATCAAAAGTGGAATGGAATGAGGCTATGGCATTGCCCTTAAAGAATTTGATGAAAAGTCCTCACTAATTCCTTTGTGCCAAATTGCCATTTGCGTGCCAATCTTTTTCCTTGTTCTCTTCTTCCCTTTTTTTTAGATCCCAGCTCACAACACGAATTCAGAATCAAGAATCACTACTTTCTTCACCTTGCCATTCTCTGATTTTCCGAGGCAGCTACATCCCTAGAAGTGGAAAATTTGATCCAACTGTTTTGGATTCCAACTTCACTGCTCTCACAACTTCTTTTTCTTCTAAAAACCCAATCAGCCCCATTTTCCTTTGTCTTGATCAGCAATGAATGCTCTCAACACTTTTTGACACGTTCATATGCTTCATTCCTTGATTCACAGCCTTGAATCCCAAAATTCAGCCTCATCTTGATACAAACTGCATTCTCAGCCTTTTTCAACTCAACTCAACACATAGATTTCTTTTCTGCCGCAAATTCAGATTGTATTCTGCTGAAATTCAGATTGTTTCATTTCAGAAGCTCAAAGTCGTAGTTTCTCAACTGCAATTCGTCCTTCCAGCAGTGTTTTCAGATTTTTTTTTTCTTTTCTCTTAATCAGCTCAGAATTTCTGCTTTTATGTGCCAATTCAGACCCTTGGCACAACTTTTCTCAACTTGGCAGATTTTTTTTCTTTTCTTCTTTCTGCTCTCTAATCTTCTAATGTACAATTGGAGCTCTTCGGTTTTGGATTTACATTCTAGGAACTTGAAACATTAAATGACAATTAGGAAGTTAGATGCTCCAAATGTAATCTTCACTAACCATCTCTTACAATTTCCTTTTTGATACACTCCACCTTCAAGTTGGCACTCTTCTTCTTCCATTCTTTTTTTTTCTGTTCAGCTGCAAATTCAGCTTCTCTGAATCCATTTCAAGTCTCTGATTTCTTAAATACTCAACATCAGTTAGCATCCATTAGTGTAATGTAGAGTTTGAATTGTTCCACTTGAAAATTCTGCTCACAAAGTTGAATTTCAGCCAACTTCTTTCCATTTTCTGCTCTACTTCGAAACTCCTAGCAGCCATTTGTTTTTCTTAGATTCGATCAGCAGTGAATGTGCACCTTCAATTTCAGATACATTTTACACTTGATATCTTGATTCATAGCTTCTTAAAATTCAGATTCATCTTCAAGTTGATACAATCTTAGTCCCACTAGTATTCATAGCTTCTTAAAATTTTTCCTAGCTGCATTTCAGCTTACATTCTCCATCTTACTGCTCTCCAGAACCTCTAATAGCTGTCGATTGATTTGCTTAGGTTCTTATCAGCTCCCGTTGCAACTAAACCCAGTATCAGCTCACACTTGTTGGGTCGTTTGTCTACGCTAGAGGGGGTGAATAGCGTTTTCGGTGCTTTCTTTCACCTACGTTGTTAGTTGCGCAACGGAAATACAAATAAAAATAAACTAACAACTACACAATGCTAACCAACCAGATTTACGTGGTTCGGAGATGAAACTCCTACTCCACGACAGTCCGTGAGGTGGACGATCCCTTGATCCTTCGGCGGATCGCTCCCCGGATGCTCTCCGGCTATCTCGTGTAGCTCCTTGTGGGTGGAGAAACCTCTCCACAATCCTCTACAAGCACCTGAGCACACAAGGCTACTATCAAGCTTTTTCCAAGCAAGATTCGCCCAGAAACCCCAGCCCGATCGAGTCCCCCTTTAAATAGACTCGGGCTGAAAATCACGCCACCAGTCGACTGCTCACTTACCAGTCGACTGGTAGGCTTCAACGGCTACAAAATCTGCAATGAATGCCTCAGCCGCCTTCGCAACGGTCGACCTCCAGTCGACTAGTACAGGACTAGTCAACTGGAGCCAGTCGACTGGAACCAATTCCAGTCGGCTGGCAGTCGACTGGTCGACCCTCCTTGGGTCGACCCGATTCTCTGTGTGTTGATGAAGCTGAGAAATCACATTTCAGCTTCCCTTTTCATCTCTTAGTCTTGACTCACGCCTTCAAACGCCTTCCACAAGCCTTGTGCCTCTCTTGGATGCTTCCGAGTCCATGACTCCTCATCCTTGCACTTGCTTGAAGTGTTTCCATCGGCTTCGTCATACTAAGTCTCCCTTTTGCCAAGATGTCACACCTCCGGGACTTCCTTTGCCAAGACTCTTTTCTTGGACTTCCCTTGCCAAGTCTTCCACCTGGACTTTCCTGCTTACTCAAAGCACACAAGTTAGAACACAAAACATTGCCTAACTTAAACTTGTTTAGCCAAACATGAAAACCATAATTACTTGGAGCAAGATTGCACCAACACTTATCAGCTCCCGTTGCAACTAAACCCAGTATCAGCTCACACTAGTCCAGCTGCACTCCAATAACAAATCTGTACAAATTTTTTTTTATCTTCTGTTTTGGCACCAATTCCCTGCACTGATTTCATATTTGCACAGCCTCAAATCAGACTTTAGCATAATGTTCCCGATTTCTATAGTAAATAACAGCTGCAATCAGGGTGTCCGAACAGCTCTATCAGTTGCAAATTCAGCTGCAATTTCAGTATCCTTGCAAAGGGAATTGTTTTGGGCACAGATTTTTCTCCTCTTCATTTTGCATTTCAATTCTTAATTCTTTCTAATACATATTCCACTACACTTCTTCCACAAATTTCAGGATCTTGCAGCTCACTTTACATTCAGCTTTTGTCATTTCAGAAGCTCCAAGTCAGCACTCGGCAGATCATAAACTCTCAATGCAGTGCAGATTTCCCAACTGCAGATTCAGGGTTAGCTCAGCTTCTTCTCAGCTTCAACTCCAACTTCATCAGCCTTCAATCCAGATTGTCTTCAACTGGAATTTAGAAATTAAGATCCTAGCAGAATTTTACTGATCTTCCTAGCAAAGAACAGCTGCAGTCAATTCAATCCCTGATCCAAACATGCTTCACAAAATTTTCTTTATAGTCTTGGCACAGATTTTAAAGATTTCTCAGCTTCAATTCAGCTTGTCTTCAGATTATCTTCAGATTGTCTTCAGATTTCAGCACTCGGCAGCTCCTTGCACTAGTTTAAGTTCAGAACAGTTCAGCTTGCCAACCCAATTCCTGCTATTGCGTGCCATTTTAAACCTTGCACAGCTTTTCTCACCTTGGCAGATTTTTTTCCTTTCTTTTCTTCTTTCATTGCAGATCCTTTTGCTCCTTAACTTAGCACAAACTTGCATAGATCTTCAAAGTATAATAAGGAATTGAGATTTCCAATTGCTTCCATCCTCTTGCTCATTTTTGGTACCAAACCAAACTCACTCAAAATGTAATTGTTTCCATCCCTCCATTGCAAAAAATTTTTCTTTTTGGATCAAAATGCCTTCTTGATACAAAACTTTTCCAAAACACTAATCACTCCCCCACACTTAAATCTTTGTCTGTCTCGGGCAAAGTAGCATCAAGAAAACATCCCAAGCAAACAAATCCATAGAAAAATGGGGTTAAGAGTAGGAAAATAGAATGGAAAATTGAAAAGAGTATGTATCAAGTATGATCATTGCTAAGAATAACATGGAAAAGGGAAACAAGTTGATTAGCCTTCATAGATGTTATCCAATCATCGAAATATGATTTTGAAAGAACCTAAGCAAGTTCTAGAGTACAATAACATATGTGTATCACAAAAGTAAGGCTAATTCTCACTAGGCAAAAATAATTCATCTCAAGTCCTCAATTAAGAATCTAAAGCAAAGTAGTACTCAAACATCCAAGAATTCATCCATGAGCTCAAACCCTAAATTTTGACAACCAAATTTAATTTATTTTCAAAAGACTCTAAAATGCTATGGAGATAACCTAGAGGAATACATTAATTCCTAGTCATGCAAGAAAAAGTACTAAAAGAAAAGACATGGTATTTACAATGACTTTTATTCATGTTATGTTTCTTAAGAATTTATTATCCACTATTCACTTTAAAAAGAGAAACATTTATTCCTAGAAACATGAAAATGATATGTACAATGAAATGAAGTGTAGAGAAAGTGAACTCCCCTTAAGTTGGGTAGATAGCTTCGTTCATGTCCAACCCATCCACCTCTAGCTCCTTTAGTTCTTCAAAATACCTTTTTAGCCGGTGGCCATTGACTTTCCAAATAAAACCATTAGATGCATCTTGAATTTCCACAACACCATAGGGAAAAATATTAGTTACAATAAATGGACCATCCCACCTTGACCTTAATTTACCTTTTATCAACTTGAGCCTTGATTTGTACAATAATACATTGTCACCAATTTGGAAATCTTTCTTCACAATGTGCTTGTCATGGAAGTTCTTAGTCTTCTCCTTGTAGATCCTTGAATTCTCAAATGCTTCTAGCCGAATTTCTTCAAGTTCTTGAAGTTGCAATTTTCTTTCCTCTCCCGCCTTGGTAGCATCAAAATTACAAGCTTTCACCGCCCAATATGACTTATGCTCTATTTCCACGGGGAGGTGACAAGCCTTACCATAAACCAAGCGGTAGGGTGACATGCCAATCGGTGTCTTATATGCCGTTCTGTAGGCCCAGAGTGCGTCATCTAGCCTCTTGCTCCAGTCTTTTCTAGTGGGCCCAACTGTCTTCTCTAAAATGAATTTGATCTCTCTGTTTGAAATCTCAGCCTGTCCATTTGTTTGGGGATGATAGGATGTAGAAACTTTATGTACCACCCCATATTTACTCAGCAGTGCCTTCATGTGTTTGTTGCAGAAATGAGATCCTTGGTCACTAATTATTGCTCTTGGAATTCCAAACCTGCAGAAAATGTGTGACCTAACAAAACTACAAACAACAGAAGAATCATCAGTCTTTGAGGGAATGACCTCCACCCATTTTGAAACATAATCCACAGCAAGTAAAATATACAGATAACCATAAGATGCAGGAAAAGGTCCCATAAAATCTATCCCCTAAACATCAAAAATCTCACAGTAAAGCATAGTGTTTTGGGGCATCTCATGTCTCGCTCCTATGTTCCCAGTTCGCTGACATCTATCAGAATTTTTATAAAAAACATATGAATCATGAAAAAGGGTGGGCCAATATAATCCACACTCTAGTACTTTCCTGGCAGTCCTCTGGGGTCCAAAATGCCCCCCACAAGCTGATGAATGGCAAAAGGTAAGGACAGAAGAAAACTCATGATCTGGTACGCATCTCCTAATTATTTGGTCATTACAAAATTTCCACAAATAAGGATCATCCCACACATAAAACTTTGCATCACTTTTTAAGAAATAGATCTCAAAGTTGTGTTAAATTATAATGGTTAGCCTTGGTAAACACATGGATTCATAAATAGATCTCAAAGTTGTTACAAAATGACCATTTTTAAGAAAATTAGAGTTTGTACCAAAAGTCAAGCACATTTGATATTTTTCATGGAACTATATTTTTCTAGGATAGAGTATATCCTGACAAATGTGCTTGCAAACTCTTAGATTTTTCCGAATTTTCTAGAATTTTCTAGAGGTTTCTAAAATTGGGCTGGAATTTCAGAAGGTGAGTGTATTAGTCGACTGATGTCTCGGGAAGTTGGCAAATTGAGTGTATCAGTCGACTGATGTTGGATCAGTCGATTGGTAAGGTTGTATAGTGATTTCTGAGGAGGTTTTCAGAAATAAGTTGAGTTCTTTTTGACACTAGGGGTAGGATTGCTTGGGGTAATCGTTTTGATGGTGTCAAAGGGGGAGAACTTGGGTGTTAAGTTAAGTTTAACTTAATATGAGAAAATGTGTGGTGTTAAGTTGGGTAGAACTTAACTTGGTGTTATGGTGTTAAGTTGGGTAGAACTTAACTTGGTGTTGGTTATGAGAACTGAAAATTGGGAGAAAGCATAGGTTAAGGGGGAGATTGTCTCTTGTTTGTTATGCTTTAATTTTCAATTGTTATTGCTATTGTTGTTTTTTTATTACCTAACTTAAACATATTGCCACACATCAAAAAGGGGGAAATTGTTGGGGCAATCAACCCGGGTATGATCTGGAGGATCATGGTTTTGATATGTGTGGTTAATATAATTAAGTTGGGGTTTGTTGTTAGACTAATATGTGAATGTTAGGGTACAGGTGTGCAGGTACACATTGACTTGGTTAGATGTCTTCAGGTGAAGGGTGGCACGGAGACAAGCTGGAGGCTTGTGTGCGAATCCGAGAGACCATGGGCAGAGACGATGAGCCGAGGGACACGGACTTCGAGGCATGCGTGAAGGATGACATGGAGACAAGCTGGAGGCTTATGTGCGCATCCGAGGGACAGGAGCTGAAGACGAAGAGGGCGTGAAGGCAATAGATCGAGACTGCGGATTGAAGAGTCGACTAGGTCGTGAGGGTTCGAGTGTGAGTGTTTGTACTCAGGGACTAAGCCGAGAGGGTTTGAGTGCGGAGAGAAATGTACTCAGGAAGGGAACTGTAGGCTTAGAAGGGGACCAGTCGACTGCTCCTTGTTGGAGATTCGAACGTTGGCTGTAACGGTCGAATCTGAGTGGGATCAGAGGTAGTCGACTGGTAGCGGCCAGTAAGTACTCGAGCTCTATTTATAGGAGCTCATTTAAGGCTACTGTTCTTTGGTGAAATCTGCTTGGATAGAGTGGATTAGTAGTCTTCTTTACTCAGGTAGTGTCCAAGAGTTGTGGAGAGGTTTCTCCACCCACAACGAGCTACGCGATCTAGCCGGAGGTACTCCGGGGAATCATCCACCAACGGATTAGGGATCGCCCACCTTACGGGTAGCTGTGAAATAGGAGTTTCATCTCCGAACCACGTACATCGATGTGTTGCTTCCTTGTTATAGTTTATTCCGCTTGTACAACTAACAATTGTAGGGAAGAAATCGAAAATTGCTATTCACCCCCCTCTAGCAAGACATAAACGATCTAACAATTAGTACGAGAGATTCGAATCGGCCCGACGCGAGTCGAGGACAAGACAGAAAAGACAGGCAGAGGGGCCGGTGCTAGCGGTCGGGCGTTGGGTGGTGAAGATCAGTTGGGCAAGCAACCTACTTGGGCGTGCCAGGCTTGCTTAAATTGATAGTTCAGTCAGTCGGACTCAGTGCCTCCTTCGACTAGACTCGAAGGGGATGCTTATGATCCCGGCACAGCTCGCGTGTAGTTCGGTCAGCCAGCCTGACACCACATAATGATAGGCCAGGGTCATGGGATACGGGTAGATCCCTATAGCTGGCTGGGCCATAAGTCAGAGGCCCACTCGGTCCGGATCGCCCGACTGAGCAGCCAATCATATGGACCTCGATCTGATCCCGCCTGGAAAGCGCTGAGTGTCCGACTCCGTCACCCAATACACACACTACATTAACCCCCAGTAAAAGATATCGAATGCCGAGCCCTGGGATGTCCGGGCAATATTCGTTTGGCATCCAGTCGGTAGTCTCCGCGTGCCCTAACCACCTGACCCTGGGATGAGTCGGATTGGTCAATTCCGAGCGCCCCTTGACTCGGGGAGAATCCTCTTCCAATCTAAGAGGTATCGACCACACGGTCGGGTTTCACTCGGAGTGGCCGGTTGGCGCTCCAGCTCGGGATTTATCATTTTCCAGATGAACACTCACTCTCTGACACTACTGGTAGAAGTGGTACGAGAGTCGGCGCAGGCCTGATACTATTCGTGCCTAAATCGCGAATATCCTGCTGATACAGTACGTTTCTGACATATCCTGGCACTCCGTACCACAACCCCTACTTGTGGCAGACTGGGCGGCGTCGGTCGGCGTCAGTCGGCAAGCTGACAGCACTCCCGATTCTGTTCCCACATAAGGCATAAAGGACGACAGACGCGAGCAGGTGTTGTCGGCTCCCCCGGCTATATAAGGTCCTCCGCACTCCGTCTGCAGGTACGCGCATTAGAGTTTTTGCACCGTTCTTCTGTTTTCTCTCTTCCATCGGAAACTGACTTAATCGTCGGAGTACCTGGCCGGAGATTCTTCCCGACGGGTTGCTGACGATCGTTTTCCTTGCAGATTGGAGCCAGTATCAACAATACTCGAGCTTGCTTTATCATTGGAAGTTCACCTCGCTATGTGACAGGATGACTGTTGTTGATCAAACAATGCCACTTCCCTTATGAATGTTGACTTGCAGAGCGGGCAGGTGGCATGGATCCGAAGCCATTTCGTGATGCAAGCGGAATGGAAATGATGGTTGCATGGCATCGCAAGCAGTTCAACTCCTTCTTCGTAGGGGGTCAGGTCAATGCAACATTCCTGGGACCAGAGGAGCGCGAGACTTCAATATAAACGCAAAGTGAATATTGAGCACAAAATGATAAAGCAAAGAGCACACAGCAAACCGCCTTTGAATGTTGCAGTTAAACAATGTAGGCATATGCACGAGTATATAACATGAATTTGAGGATCAACTAACACGAACTGATAATATGGGCACAAGACGAATTCATAATGAAGTAATGGCTTCATCCACTACTTGATCATGGTAAATTGCAGCTGTTTTTCATTTTAGGCTCTAACATGTCTCTAACAAAAAGTGATGGTAGATGTGACTGATCACCAGTGCACAACATTGGGGCTCCAATTACAATTTGATGCTGCCCAATATCACTTTCATGAATTGATTCACTTGATCTGATTGGTCTTCCGTTCTCTTTTGTTAAGGATAGAATTACAAATGCCATACAATACACGGGTGGAAGTGTGATCTTATATTGATGAATCCAGATGAATCAAGAGGAGACTGTAGAACCCTATTAATTTTCCCTATCAACTTCTACACAGCATGAGAGCTGATACTGAAACTTCTCTTTGGCATAGATCATTCTAGTGAGTAGAACCAACAGAGGATCCATATAAGTTGAAGTTCTGTCCAACATGAGTCTAAATCAATTGATGAATGGCCAACCTATGTCTGGGGGTTAACTTGTAGCATTTAAATATCAACTGATAACCATGTTAGGCTGCAGCATCTTAAAAAGTATGTTTTATTGATGATGATCAAGCAACAATTAGTTTAACTTGTTCATTAGTTTAACTTGTTCACTAGTGCATCTATTTTATTGCTTGAGCTCATGATGCAAAACCAATCAAAGAAGAATATCTTAGAAGAAAATATCGCAACAACAAAGTTCTAGATATGGTAAGCGAATTTTAACTAAACCTCTATTGTGTATGATGACGAGTTATCTACTAGGATATATACTTGTTGTCATTGGTTTGTTTAACTACAAAAGGCCTATTTGTATTTTTAGAACAATGGAATTTTTGCAGTATTGTTGAATTGCTATTCTGTTCGTGTTGTCCTTTGTCACAAAGATCCCAATCATCAACTTTGTTATTGCTATATCGAGAGAGAATCAAAATCAAGAAGTTTAGCTAAATTCCCCGGAGTGATTAAAGCGACCTGCAGTACAGGCATAGGCAAGAAGCCCTAGACACAAAGCTATGAATCGGTCAAAAAGCTAACTTACTTTTGCTGAAATGTACCAAAATTTAACTAGTTACCTCCTCTGCCTGCTTCCAACTCCATCCTCGTCGGCATCCACCTCGCTATCGTCGCTCGAGCTCGGCGCCGCCTGGCCTTCCTGCTCGGCATTCAGCCTCCGCCTACGCCGGTACTCCGACCATACCAGAAACACATGGAACAGCACTACACCGCGTAGCCCACTATCCAGAGGCGGAGCGGGACGCTAGGACATTCGCACGCAGTGGTGCCGAGCAGGGTCATCTTTAGGGCCTATGCCTAGGGCCTCAATTTTTATTGGGGCCAATTATTTTTGATATATTAAACATATTTTTATCATATATTTTAAAAGAATGGAAAAAATAAGGTCTTGATAAAAAATTTACGTATCTTATTTTTTAGTTAAAACTATAGATTTTATAAAAATCTTATCATAGTTCCAATGGATAGAGTCATAAGGGATTCTCTTTCTAATATTTTAAAATAATTTTTATTATGTATGTTATTTTATAAGATCTAATGTATTCCTCTTCAATATCTTTCAACCCTAGCCTTCTCTCGTTACATTTATTTTTTGATAGTAACGTTTTCTCTTCTGATTAGTAAGAACATGAATTATAATTTTTTTATCTATACAATGCAAAATAAAAAAATATTAGTCTTTTTTCGAGTTCTCCCTCTTCCCTTGACTAGCTCCCCTCTTTGTACTTCTCTCGCTCATTGATATTGGGAAAGGGAAATTACACCTAATGCTGTCATGTTGATTCGGTTGGTGCTACTATGCTCCTTGCTTAATTAAGTTCAAATGTTGAGAGATTCATCCATATTGTGTTCGATCGAAATAGAAGATTTTATTATTTTTGAGCAATAGTGAGTTAGATATCTTTGTTATTTCTTTCTTTGATAGACATTAAGTTTTACTTTTATTTATATGTATTTACAGAAATACATTTTTTGATTTCCTTTTGTTTCTATTCTATCATTTACAACTATTTTAGTTTAGGTGATAAAAAATATGATTTATTTTTTCTTTTGTTTTGTGTCTAAAATGACTTATTTAGATTTTAATAAATGATAATGGCTGGTTTGATCTCGTTACGATCTTCATTTTCTAAGGATTATATTGAATTTTATCATTTTGTATATATTATTTATTTATTTATTTATTTTTTTGTAATTTGCGGTGATGATGAGTTGAAGAAGGAAACATGATTTTTTTTTTATTATTGTCCTATTTCATTTATTCCTTTTTGTAAGAGGTATTATTTTCGTCTTTTATTTGAGTAATTAGACATTTTTTTTATCTATCTTAGTTTTTAAACAATTCTAAATATATTTATTTTCGACCAAGTTGGTTGTTAGTTACAAGTCCGAATGAAAAATGACGAGTAAATTTTTTTTAAAAACAATGTTAAAGACTTTTTTTTTTGCCTAGGGCCTTTAAGAAGCTTGAGCCGGCCCTGACAATACCAGTGGATGAAAGGTTGTGATTGCTCATGAACTCCTGCAACTCGGCGCTAAGCTTCTTCACAATGCCATAGTCATGCATCATCACTCCAGTGCATAATCCATCAGGATATATAAATGAAAATCAATTAAGGAATCAAGAGAGAAAATAAGCAAACGGGAAGACCGTAATGCATTTCTACCAACTAGATGGAGAAATATATACCATCAGAAGGAAAATTGAGATTAAAAAATGAACCAAGCCAACTCTGTGACATAGCTCAAGCTCTACATGCAGTTTCAACAAGGAGCTAAAATCAAAGGTTCCATAGGCCCATGCATCAACTCAGCATATGGCTAGACTCTAGCACAAGAAGATCGATTTTTGATCCATGTTTAGGTTGCAACAGCTAAAGGGTTTGACTGTAGATATATAACTTAGTTCCTAAATTAGTAGCCAGCATTCCTGGATCCCTGAAAATAAAGACTACTTTCCATGATATATATATCTATATTAAGTGGGTTCAACAATGGTAAAGAAAAGGATCAACTAGGGAGATCTTATTTCTAGCATAGTATTGTAACGAGTTACTAGAAATAAAATGTAGTGATCAGTTTAACTACAATAAGAGCTCTTGTGAAAGCTACCTGAACAGTGTTTCCTCCTAATAGAATAAATTCAGCAGCATCGCCACCCGTCTCAACCCCTCTGATTCCAGAAAGTGAGAAATCTCCATTAGGAAAATCTGATTGCATCATTTTTGCAATCTGCATAACTTTTCCAAGTGCAATATGGTTGGACAGCCTTCGCAGAGTAACCACCAGGTGTGGAATATCTGCATTTCAAAGGAAAGAAAAAAAAATATGAATTATTCAATTATGTGAAACCACAGGTTTCTCGTTTGAGTTTCAGCTCTAGGTTCAGGATGTAAAGTATTGTGATTGATCCCCATTACACTCATTATTGTGATGATAGCAGAGACTCCTTCACAACCTAATTTAAGAGCCCCAATCTAGCTGGCTGCATTGAATAAATAACAAGCGGGTAGTTCAGAATACCGGTTGGTAAATATAGCAATCACCAAGTTAAAATAACAAGTAGAAATGAGTTGCAAAAGCTTGTGGGATAGCTTAAGAACATGGGATATATTTTTCTCATATGGAGTACATCGGCATGCATGAATGCAAGAACGAATTAACTGATATGAAAAACTTGCATACTTGACTAATATCCGTTATGTTGGGTGCCATCTTTGCCCATACAGGCACAGTTACTTTCTCATTTGGATACGGGTGCTACGGATGGATATTGTTTAAGAATAAACAAAAATGAAAGCTGAATTTTAAATTAAGATTGAACTAAAGAACAAACAAAGCAAAGCTAAATCTACAATAAAAAAGTAGAATAAAATAAATTGTATCACTATTTGTATTTTTGGTATATATGTATGTATATAATTTCTAAATATAAATACAATTTATTCTATATATAAATAATAAATTTAATTTAATTTTTTTTTGCATATATAGGAAGTTGTGGCCACGTTTATAATTTGTTCTTTTATGATTTGTTCGGTAGAAAGAGATCTAATTCTTAAAATATATTATTTTTTATTTATAGTTGTAAGTTACCATGATATAATAGATAGATAGATCAGTTATTCATAGATCAGTTATTCAACATTTTGATAAAATACGGAGAGAGACTCTGAATCACGTAAAAAATAGATAGAAAAAAGTCAGCTATCAGAGTTGAATCGATGACCATCACATTACAAATGCGATGCTCAAACGTCTGAGCTAAGCAGGCTCACATACCACATACACAAATCACATGTAACAAAAGAGAAAAATAATATATAGAAATAAAAGAAACTACTGGATTTCATCTATTAGTCAATCTTAGCTTAGATATTTACTTTAATTTTATAATACTAACTATATTTATAATTAATATGAACTAGAACCATATAGTTGTATATAGTTCATATTTTATTAACTATTATAGAACTAACTATATTGATAATAGTTATAATATATAAAATTACTTTTAAGTATAATGTATTTACATATATACATATACTGTTGGGGTTGCAAAGTTACAAGCATAGTCCCACATTGTAAACACATGAGAAAAATCATAGACTTATAAGAGAGAGATACGAAGCCTTTAGGGTAAAAGCCCAAAAACAAAATCATGCGGGCTTAGGCCCAAAGTGGAAAATATCATACCATTGTGGAAATATCTAAATTCATTTTGGTCCTAACAATTGGTATCAGAGCCCGGACTGCCAAAAGGTCTAACCACCGATTATGCACAAGAGTTATGGTCTAATTGAACTGTGGGTTAAGCCTTGAACAAACAAAATATAGGCTCTCGTGTCTTGATCAAGAGGGCCAGCACTAGGCAGAGAAGCCCTAGTTGTGGCTAGGTAATGAAGTCCTAGTAGGTCGGATGAACCGAGGGGCAGAATGCTCAAAAACAAAATCATGAGGGCTTAGGCCCAACGTGGATAATATCAAGGTTGTAAAAATTGCTAGGCCGCAGCCGGGCGGAGAACTACCGCCTAGCGCCTAGGCAGCCTAGGCGGGGGCCTAGGCGTTTTTACTGTTTATAAGAAGTCCAATTAATGGTATTATGAATAAATGTATGCTTCTCCTTTGGACCCTTACCAATTAAACATAGACTATAGTGGATTAGTAACAAAATGACAGTAATATTTCCTCTGAATTTAATCAAATAATTCAAAATGACAAGAAGCTTAAAGTGTTTAAACTGACCGTGTGGAAATGTTTAACATCTTCCTCAAAGATATAAGCTTGCTGATATAATTTTGCTCATTATGAATATCAAGGTGAAATTGATGGTTGTTCATCAAGTAGTTTGGAAGAGCACCAGTCCATGCACCAATGCTCACGTCAAAAAGTACATCCCTAGGCCAACTAAGTGCACCTTTCATATTTTCAACAACTGATATTGCAAAACTTCCTACCTATCCAACGCAGCTATTTAATCAAATAAATATCCAAGAACAACCAATATGCATATGCCTATCCAACGCATATCCCACCTTTTCTATATTTTTTATATCAAATTTTCTTTAAAAAATTAAAACAAATGGCCTGGGCGCCGCCCAGGGCGCCCAGGCGCCACCTAGGTGTCCCCCCGCCACAACCCTGCTGATTTGCACAAATTCGGAGCGGCTGGGGGTCGATTGGCGCCTAGGCGTCCGCCCAACCCGATTTTACAACATTGGATAATATCATACCATTGTGGAGATATCTAAGCTGCTTTTGGTCGTAACATATAGATATTTGATATCCTGTATGACGCCTCCTGCGCAACTGTGAGTGGCCAGCTTGAATTTTTTTTTTATTAAATTTCTTTTATTCTCTCTCCCCTACCGCCCTCCCTTCAAAACCTTCACTCGACTTTTCCAAATCTTTTCCCTTGCTCTTGCTCCTCCCTTCGGCACACACTAGCTTCCGTCACTCTTGCTCCTGCCGGCAACCTCCTCATTCGTCGCAAGCAACTTTTCGAATGAGCCAGAAGCACCCCAAATTTTCGCTGCAAACAATCCGGCACTGCCGCTCCCACCCCTCCATTCTCAATCATAAGCCCTTCCACTTCAGTGTATGTTTTTCTCTCTGTAATATTTATTCCATTGATTTTTTATGATCTTCTATTTTTTTTTAGCTTCCTATATTTTGATATTAATATTGTTGGCTTTTAGTTGGTTCTTCCTTTATAGTTTGATTACTTGGATGAAATATATAAGGGAGAAAAAAAGAATGGATGAAGCTTCTTTCATAATTTTCCGATTAGCAGTAGCTGCTATAACATGAAACTGACATTGTAGTAGCTATCATCGAGTAGCTACTACAACATCAAACTGACGTTGTAGTAGGATAGTAGCTATTACAACATGAAACTGATGTTGGTAATCCTTGTCTTTACTCTATCCTATCTTTTCACAGGTTTTGAGGAGTCGCTTGAACATATATAACCTAGCGAGTCTTTTGATAAGGCATTTTATAGTTTGAAAATACGCTTCAGTTTGAGTTGTCTTTATCAAGAGTGAATGTTACTAGAATCATTTTTCCTATAAATCATTTATCAACCTAACTGTTTCATGCTGCCTCTTTATATACAATGGTATTAGTTGAAATCTTCTAAGGATTATGTCCTTCTTTAGCAGGAAGACAAAACCCCCTATCGATGAGGATTCAAGCTATATGTTTTCAGCCTTTGAAAGACCATCTCTATCAATAAACTCCTCTACTTCTCGGTATGTTTTATCCTTCTTCTATGATATCTTGTTGGAGCTGGGAGCACCAAATAATCAAATCTGATTTTGATGTTGACAAAAATTCAAAGTTAAGGTTTGTTGTAATCTAATATGTTGAATTGAGTATGTAGGAAAGTCCTAGTTATGCTAGGCACTAAGTCCTGGTTGTGATAACTGGGCAACGAAGTCCTGGTCTAGGAGATTGGGCACTAAGTCCTGGCCGTGTTAGTTTGGCAACGAAGACCTAATATGAAGGATTGGGTACTAAATCTTGGCCGTGTTGGTTTGACAACGAAGATTTGATTTGGAGGATTGGACACTAAGTCCTGGCCATGTTGGTTTGGCAACAAAGACCTGATCTGAAGGATTGGGCACTAAGTCCTGGTCGTGTTGGTTTGACAACGAAGATTTGATCTGGAGGATTGGACACTAAGTCCTGGCCGTGTTGGTTGGGCAACGAAGACCTAGTTTGGAGAATTGGACACTAAGATCACACGAAGTCTTGGTCTGGAGAACTGAACAACGAAGTCTTGATTTGAAGGATCGGACAGAAGTCTTAGCTGATCGAGGACAACGGGCAGAAATCGAAACGGGTCAATAATCGGACGTCAAGAGTTCGGAGTCAAGGTCGGAGGTTGAGCAAAAATCCAACTGGGGTTAGCAAAAGGTAAACTCTTCTAAGAGGAGTAGGTGAGGACGCGTTCTCCGTCGAGGGAACAGTAGGCGTCTATCCGACCTAGAATTTCGGTCAAAACCTAAAAATCTGGATCGGACAGCCCGAGCTGTCCAATGCATTTCATTTATTATACATATTTTTTTTTATGTTTTTCTAACTTTGTTTTGTAGAAAAACAAAACAAAGGACGATTGGAAAATAGAGTCCAGGCGCCCGAAGCCCTCCAGGCACCTAGGGTTTAGGCAACCGAATCGCTCTAGGGGCCTAGGATTCAGGCGCCTAGAGCCTTTCAGGAGCCTGGAATTCCAAGTGTCTGAGATTCATTGAGGTGCTCGGGACCAGCACATTCAGCCAGGTGCGGCTGAGCTGGTGTTTGTGGAGTGGTCGACCCACGTCACAATCTAGGCGCCCGGAAAGGGTTTAGGTGCCCGAGAGTGGATAAACTTAGGGGATCAAGTTTTGACGAGCCATTGCCATGTCACCAGGATGGGGGCGCACGGGAGACCTTTTGGTGCCCGGAACTAGCTATTTAAGCAGCTTCGACCAGCGCCTTGGTACATCAATTCCATACGACTTTCGCTCTTGTGTGTTACGCCACAAACTGCTTAACGACGCAATAACGCTGCATGACGACAAACGCTCAACCTTCAACTCTTTTAGTTGTCGGTATACTTTATTTTTAAATGTATTTCGCACTCATATTTTGTAATCATTTTCAGATTGATAGTGGATTGCTCTAAGTTAGCAGTCAAGGATCGCAGGGCTTGGAATAGGAGCCGTCACGGACTCCAAACCAAGTAAAAACAAACCTGTTAGCATTGTTTTCCTTCGGTTATTATTTCCGCTAGGTTTCACTCTTCCTCAATTTCGAAAAAGGCAAGAGCGGTATTCACCGCCCCCCCAATCACTCTAAACGATCCTATATATCTTTCTTTCCTTATAAATTTATGAATTTTATAAATTCCTCTAAACGATCATCATATGACTCGCCCCTATATTACAATTCTCATAGAACGGAAGCAGGCAAGGAAGCAGTTGGATGTTGCCCTTTTACGAGATAAAAATAATCAAACTGAACTTATGCAACTGCGACGACAACTGTCCCAAGTTAATGTAGCATTAGAGGATGTTATAAATCAAATGGCTGAAGGCTAGCTATAACCCTATCCAAGCTTTGGTATTTGTATTAACTTTTTAGCTTAAGGTCGTCTTGTTTATTCTTTGTTATTATCTTTATTTATGATATTAATAATATTCCCTTTTTGTATCTCAACCCAACAAAAGTCTCTAATTCTTTCTTCGTTTACTCTCAATAAGAAGTTACTCTTCATTTTCAAACAATAATAGTCCAAATCAATCTTAGTATCTATATCAATTCAAGTATGGACACGTTGTAAAATCTAGTAGCCCTAAAGATCATTTTAAATTAGTCCAAATTACTTTTAAATTATTGTACACAGTAGCTGCTACACGTTGTAGCGGCTATTGTCCAATAGTCTGCTACACTTTGTAGCAGCTACTTGATAGTAACTGCTACAATATGCAACTCACTGGCTAGCTCATTATAAGACACCAATAAAACAAAAGAAACATCAACATGATCTCCTCTAGTCTTAGACTTCTAAAGTGAGCCCCTAGCAACCCATGCTTTCCAACAGATCAATAGCCGCTTTCACAGTTGGCTCGGTCTCCACCGGTGTTTGGAGGGCTCCCTTCAATTGGCTCACCGCTTGATCCCACTTTTGCTTGCCGCTTGTTTGGAGGGGAGGGAGGGTAAAGAGTCTTCCCATGACCCTAAAGAAGAGGAAGATGTCTATTCATTGACTATATCACAGGACCAGGAGAAGATCATGTTTTCTTGGCTCCCAAAGGAGGGGTTATTATCTGAAATTCAAGTGTTTAGGGTTTAAGATAATGAAGGGTAAAGGGTTTAGGATGTTATCTTTATAATGGTGTGATTTCGTCAATTCCAGAGGTATAGTGCAAGAGAGGAGCTGGTGAAATTTATTTCAGGCAGTTGAAACATCATTTTCAGAGTTATAGCCAATAAATGCAATGAGAGGAGTTGGTGAAATTTAATTAATCAAGACCATGTTGTAGTAACTACGGATCCGTAGGTGCTACTTCAAGTTGTAGCAACTACGGACCTGTAGCTACTATGACACAGACTTCATGTTGTAGCAGCTACATGTTCGTAGCTGCTACAACGTGATTTATGAAATCATGACCACGTTGGGTTCGTAGCTGCTATAACTGTGTTGTAGCAGCTAAGGAGGCAAGTTGCTACAACGTGGTCATGATTTGATAAATCACAAAATTTTGCTAGTTTTATTGTGTTTTTGTCCCACACTTTTGACAAAAAGTGTAGGAAGAGTTTGCTTAAGTAAATAAAGTTGTTCCATGACTCCCTTCACATTGTAGCAGCTAGTATTGACTAGCAGCTGCTACAACGCGTAGCAGTGACTAAAAACATGAAAGTGACAGAGTAATTACCCTTCTGCCCACATAGCTTACACTATAACCCATAAAAGAGAAACATTTAGGACCATTTTGAGCCATCTTACTTGGTTATCCCTCTCGTTCGTGATTGTCGCTCCATCTATGAGCCTCACCATGACACTTGGTTTTCGGCTCAGAATCTTCGTCCCTATCACAAGTTATTTAATTTGACTCTTCACCTCATGTTTAGGATTTAGAATTTTTATTTTTTAGGGTTTTCAATTGGCTCCCAGAATAGCGTAGTTGCTTCATCGAGCTATTCAACTGATTCTAGGTCTTTGCTTTTAAGTTGTGGTAGCTACACCACGTAGCTGCTATAATGTGTAGCAAAAATTATTTTTTCTCTATATGATAATTTCTCTATATTATTCTTCTTGTACCATTGAAATTTTTAATTTAAATTGAACTAAATCTGTCATTCCCTAGTAATGGAAGAAATTTATTTTGATAATCAGCTATACATTGCCCAAGTTGTTGAAGATTGAAAACCAAGAATTGAGATGGAATTTGCATTAGTAGAGGAGACATTTTCGTTCTATAACCAAAATGCACGAGAAGCAAGATTTAGTATCAGAATAGGCAACAACTAGAAAAATAAGACAAATGAAGTTGGATGGAAACAAGTTGTATGCTTTAAAGAAGGATATAGAGATGATAAACGGAATAAAAAAGCACTAGGTCAAAGTAAAAAAGAAAAGAGCACGTGGCGAAGTTAGGACTTGATGTAAGTCAAAGATTTCAGTTATTAAAGAATAGACCGGGCCAATTGGGTTGTCACAAACTTAATGGAAAGTCATAATCATCCACTCTAAACTCTTTCAAAGGTGCATTTACTACGCTTACATTGTAATATTTCTGTAGTCAAGAAAGTTTTAACTCGAGTTATCAAAGGACAATGTGTTAACTTGTCAAGAAATTCAATTATTGGAGAAGAGTATGTAGGGTCTGAGCATGTAGGTTGCACAGAAAGTGATATAAGAAATTTTGAGTATTGATGTCGAAACATTGAACGAGTTATTTGCATCTGAGAAAGAGGAGAATTCAACCTTTTTTTTATTATGAGACTATTCAACCGACAAATTCACTAGGTATTTTTGGACAGATCAGGTATCAAAGAGGCATATAGTGTCTTTGGTAATGTAGTTGTATTTGATATGACATATAACACCAACAAATATAGGCTGATTTTTTACCTTTTGTAGGAGTTAATCATCTTCATCAACCTATTATGTTTGGCTCTGGCTTTCTAAGTGATCAAAAAACTAAGTTTTTTGTTTGGTTGCTTAAGAAGTTCATAGAAGCCATGTCTAATGGTCCACCAACCGTGCGTTGACGAAGGCCATTACGTAAGTTTTGACAGTGCATCGATATTGTTTGTGGCACATACTCAATAAATTTCTAGGTAAATCATCCCCTTTGACTTTTCGTAACTACCATCAAACTAGAAAAAATGTTATTGTGAACTCCTTAACACCCGATGCATTTGAGAAGTCAGGAAGAGGTTATCATGTGTTCTAGCTTGGAGAAAAATGATTGGTTGTCATTGATGTATGAATTATGATAAAAGTGGGTCCCATTATATTTTATCCATATATTTTATGTTGAAATGTCAAGTAGTCAGAAATCTAAAAGCTCACATTTATTTTTCAAGAAGTATGTATTCAAATAACAACTTATTGATGGATTTTATCACCCATTTCAATAGGGCGTTGCGACACCAAAGTGGAATATAAATCATGGAATTGTCTCAGCATGGAATATAATTATTAAGGAGGGATATATCATGCACCCGAGTCAATAATTCATCGTTTGAGAGACTTGTTTATGTTTAAGGTATTAGGTAAAATACCTTTATTGTGGGATGAGTAATCAGTGGGCTCTAGATGGGTTAGGCAATAGTGGGTCTTTTTTTTTGTTTGAGTGGGTTAAAATTTCAAATTGGGCCTGATTTTCAGTGGGCCTGTGCTGGAAAAAGAATCCAGCCTGATTTTCAACCTTCCTATATCTCTCGCTGCTTTGTAGATCACGCAACATCTTCATCTGCAAGTCAATCTATTCAATGTTGAAGGGGTTGGCTGTTGACGATTGATTGTGGGTGACGTAAGCTCGCAGGTGGCGCTTCAACTTGGGCTTCTAGTCATGTGCTTCCAGTGAATCACCCAACATTTATCTTTGATGTGCCAAGCTTTGCGACAATGGTCGCAACTAGGATACCACACCGCAGCTGGTTGTCTCCATAAGTCTATCAAGGCTCGCAACTGTCGCGTTGAGTCAAGATTGGAATCGACAAGTCACAAGTGCTTCAGCTTTCTTCGCGACCGACTTCGCAAATGCCTCATGCATGCTCAGCAATAACTTGAGGCTAGAATGGGTGAGAGTACGTTGTCTAGTGAGGAGTTTAACCCAAATAGGAACTTGAAGGTCCTCTACTCATTGATGGAGTTCGACATCGATTTTAGGGTTCAATTGATGAACATCAAAGATGTCGTCTTGCTTCCAAAAGCGAGAAAGGGTGTTGAAATATTGTATAACAGATAACTCACCTTGTCTAAGGTCGTGAAGATTCAATTCGACCTCAAATAGTTTCGATGTATTGTGCGAATGTGAGTACGTTTCCTTCACAGCTTCCCATATATATATCCTTTGCAGATAGGTGGAGAATAGAGTTTTCCCCAATTTATTAACCAAGACATCACTATTTGATTCTCAACATTCCAAATTTTGTATTTTAGGTCTTCGGGTGAGGGCGTGACAGAGACAGAAGTGAGGAAATCCTCTTTCCCTTTGCTGTAGATATACATCCTCACAGATTGTGACTGGAGCATTAGGGGTTGGCTTTCGGTTTTTTGTTGTTGCAACTAATGAGCTATCAAGACTGTGGTCGCCGAGAGTTTGTTGCGCTTTAAAGAAAGAGATGGTTGATGGCTTACTGTGCTGAAAAGTAGCCTTTGTGCTGGAAAGTGGCCTTTGTGACAAAATAGATTCAATGGCAGATTAATGCTATGATACTGTGAAGAATTCTGGCTAGAGAAAGAGAAAGAAATGGCAGATTAATAATAATTTTATTAGACTTTAATTAAAAATCATATTTAGGAGTCGATTAAAATTATTAACATAAAATTATTTATTTAAATCCTGACCTAACTCCTCTTATCACTATTCTAGCCCACACAATGAATTCGGACATGTGGTCGGGCCCGAGCGACGTGTCCGAGCTCGTAGCTTGGCCTGACAACACGTCCGGGCTCGTCGCCAGATCCGAGAGTAGTGTCCAAGCTCGTCGTCGGGCCCGAGCAACGTTTCAGGGCCTCTCGTCGGGCTCGGGGATGTGTCCTGGCCCGCGTGACATGTCTGGACTCATCACTAGGATCGCGCGATGGCTCGCGTGCCGCCTTGCCTAGCTCACTAGCTTTGCCTCAACTACGACCACCTAAAGCACCGCCTATGGCATAGGCGGTGTGGTTGATGCCTGCCTCTCACCTAGGCGGTCGCCTTGGCCATCATTTAGAATACTGGTTTATGAGGAGTGAACTCAATAACTAGAGTGGAAGTTGAAGTCACCACTAACTTACACTCTTCTAATCCATGAATCCAGTATTAAAACAAAGTAAACAGGACAAATGAAATAGTAATTATTGACTTAATTTCTATCATGTATAGTGAACTAAACAAAAAAAAAAGGCATATAAGTGAAACAAAGTAAGAATTACCTGTCGATGCCTTTTACTAATGACAAAAGGTAGGCTAGAATGACAATAGTAGGATTGGAAGCCATTGCGAGGTTAAAAGATACAGGAAATCAAACGCAACTAAACCATATAGAAGCAAATCAATCTTGTGCTAGTTCAGGAGGAATTAGTAGTGGGTGCACCCAAAATCCATTTCTAGATCATGGATAGATGTGTCTCCTAGAATATGAGTTTTGATTGGCCCATTAAGATCACACAATGGGAAGGAAAAGACTAGTGAGTAGCTTATCATTACCGCCTTGCAAGATTCAACAACTAATGTGACTTTGAGTAAGTTTCTGAAAGTGGCAGCAAATGCTTGAAACCAACTGATATGTGCACACATCAAACCATTGAAGCTGAGAGATCCTCAACCACTTTTTTCATAAAAACCTAACCACTTTTCATCGAAATGATGGTTATGGAGACAGAAAGATTTAGAGGTGTTGTAAAATATAAGGTAAAATAATCAAAGCACTTGGCATTCTCCCGGAAAAAAGGAATCCCTTGAAGTGAGAAGCAGATAAGATAAGATCAGTTGGCAACAACGAGAAGATGGTTGACTGATATAAATAAGATGGTTGACAATCAGTAAATCAAACATATCAGCATATCATCCTGGAAGAAACTAGCAGCATCAGGATAGTAACTCAGTTTCTGTGACAATATGGTCTGAGGCTGTAGATCCAGTTAAGCAGGCTAAGCAGATCTCGGCTGAAACAGAGGCATCAAAAAGCTGAGAACTTGAAACATTCAACGCTGAAGTGAGGTTATAGAGAGGATTGCAAGGCAGAAAGGATCTGGTGTTGTTGCGATATTTTGAAGGATCAATAGGAGCCCACAATCTAGTAAGGAGCACGCATCTCTTAAATAAGAAGACAACTGTCAAAAGTAGTGTTTTTACCCAAACCAACGGCTAGATCAACTGGTTAAACCAGGAACCAACAGCCAACCTCCAGTTCTATTGATGGAGAGCACCCTGGTTGAACTAGATTTTGAATTGGTACAACTAGAAAAGAGAACCAGTAATGCCTACAGTTCGCTGTCAGTTCCAGTTTTAGAAACACTATCTAAAAATAGGTCTTCTCCCAACGGAGCACAATGGCAGACATTAAGGATGCCATGGATGTGGGGGCAGCGAGTTCCTAGCTACAATGAGTGGCAATTTGGGTTGAGCGGTCACAAAAATAGGTCTTCTCTCACTGACTCGTGCTACATTTAATCTAAACCCAGACACAACCCATTTAAGGGTCAAAATTTTCAAACCACAATGTCCCATTGACTAGTTTATGACCTGTTTGATAAAATGAGTTAGACATATTATGAGACGCAATCTGTTTAATTAAAAAGGTTGACAGTTTCATTTTAAAAAAAAAAGGTTAGACAGGTACATGGCATTAGTCGTTGTTACCATGTGAATTCATAAGGAAGAATCAAATCAAAAGCCAAGGTAGCCACATTAACTATATGTATATTAGATTGAGTGAGATAATTATAAATAGGTCCCTGTACACTAGGCACAGTGTCATCCATTTTAGCCTCAGCCAAAAAACACTACTAACAAAAAGTGCCACTGATCAATCTTTTAGTATGTCACACAAGCAAATCAGAACAAGAATATAATGGATATTCTCATTTACAGTTACTGTTTAATCCAGATATGTAACTTTAAAAATATGGTAAAATAGGTGTTTTGGAACTAAGGGACAGCTAAGAATCACCCGAGACCAGACAAAATGATGCAATGCATACAGGAGGATCATACTTAGAACCAGTGCTTCTATCAGGTTATGATTTAAAATTTTAATACTTGGGAATTGATGCCAGTATCTATAGCAGATCTATATGCGCAAACGGATCACAAGTGGACTGAAAGTAGGAGAATCATGAGGCAGAAAGACATGATGCTGTTGTGATCTTGTAAGGTAGGAGATCACAATCTAGTAAGGATCACATATGGTGCAATCCTCTCTAAATCTACAGTCAAGTGCCACAAACCACAACCTTTGAAGCAAGGAAAAAATTCACCAACAAGGAAGGGTGCACACTCTGAATACGCAGACTTTGGGGCAGCAAGATCCTGCCTATAGCTGATCAAGTGAATTTATGGTAAGAATCAAAGTCATCCCTAAGCAACAACTTCCCTATATGCATATTAGATTAAATGAGATATTTGAGTAAGCCCTTGAATAGTTAAATATTCTCCCATTGGTCCTTGACGGACCAAGGTGTGTGAGTGTGTCTATGCCTTCATAAAACTGGTGAGAGCTGTGTTTATATATCAATGATATCCGGCTCAAGATTTGCTAGGTTAGTAAAAAATGCTAGTAACAAGATACACCACCTAGTCAACCTATACAAGCGAATAAGAGTTAAAAATCAGGATGGAAAGTCTCATTTTTTTTCATTCATATGTAATCTAGACCCTTATGCTTTGACATTGGCTGATATGGCCTTGGTTGATGGATACCACCCTCTTCATCCCAAAACAATTTGTAAGAACTCAATGTAGCATACATTCATAGTACAAAAATAAACAAAGGACCAGAATCTATAATGGATCAAGATTTCAACGCTTGGGTATAACTATAAAAGGTGACATATTTTGGATACACCTCATCCTAAGCAAGCCCATTATATATGGATTATATTTTCAAATTGTCAGATGTTATAAATGCAAGATAAATTAATTATCAGCCATAAATTTTTAGCTTTATCCACATGTGAAAAAAAAAATGGTCATAAATGAGAACCGAGCATGTTACCATCTCTCTAATTTGGAGAAAGGTCTAGGCAAAGATACTTATGTTGTCCAAAAATAGATAATTTACACAAGGAAACTACCAAAATAAATGCTCAGCAGAGTTATTCCTGAAGTGGCTGATCAAAATCAGCCATCGTACATATAATAAGGAAAAGGAATGAAGTGATAAAAAATAATAGTAAAAGAAGAATACCAAAAATCAAGCATACCTGAATAAGCCATCACAAATCTCAATATGCTAAACTGCATTTAGCCAAGACAGCTGATCAAGGAGAATTTGGGCATTACTTTAACAATCAACTAAAAAAATGCCAAGAAAACGCAAGATAGATGAATTTGACCAAACATGGAAAACAATACTAAAATATACAAGCCACATCCAATTGTTTATAGTTTACTCAATTAAACTCAATAATACTACATAGTTTTACAGAATGGATAATAGTTTTTTTTATTACAATTTTAAAACAAATGAAGAGATCTACATATTTGACAAGGTTTAAAATTCCTGGAAACAAAATCATGCTCCAGCATACAGATAAAATCATCTTGAGAAGGTTGGTCAAACTTGTAATAATAATTGAATATGATTAAGTTGTATTTAGCCTGTTAGAACTGCAACATCACACATTAGTGGATGCACAAATTGTCAATTTCCCACATAAGGAATAAATGGTGTCATATTGAAAATAGAATTACAATCAGAAGTCTGGATTATATTCCTCTATCAGTAAACTAGTTTCTTTACATGCTTCTTGGTTTGTAACCGTAGAACCCCTGGTGCAATTAAATATAATTCCAAACAGTATAAATTAACTTTCTTCTTTGAGGTTGCTGGAGGTTTGTAGGTCATACTCCTGTTCTTTGTACATAGGGAATCATATATTACTAACAATAGATATTTTCATAGGTTTGCTTTCCTTCTGAAAAATCATATAGTACTTAGTTGTTCCACACAGAGGTATATTGTTCAGTATGAGAACATTAAACAGTGTGAGCTAACTCACCCGAAGAAAGATTGATCTAAAATAAAACTGAAATGAAAATGAAGTAGAATTTGCCTTTAAAAATAACATTCCTGTGCACACAAGGATCGTCACAGTAGGTCCGAGTAACAAAGACCAAGTACATCTGAGCAGAAGAAATTGCACTGGCATGTTGAATAGTATCACTTAATCAATCAGAGGTACAATAGAAGGTTTGAGAAAACAACAAAAAACAATGTACAACTCCAGCTCAGGAAGTTGCTTTAGATGTTCAGACCAAGCATAACAGCCTTTGCTGCAATTTCTCCAACTCCCCAACCAACTACTCCCAGCCCATGAATCATAGTAGTATGGGAATCAATTCCTACCACACTATCAGGATACAGGATACCATTGGTGTTGAAAACAACATAACCAAGACACTCTAGATTAACCTCAAATAGAAGATAAAATACACATCTAACTTGGTGGACTTCAAATGAAGTCTAGGAAGTTCAATAGTGGAAAAAAGAAAAATCTAGGTTCACCAAATCTTTTAACAACCAAATCTAACTTGGTGGACAATGCTCTAGTGGAACCACCAACATATTCTGGAAAGCACTAGATCCCCAATTTATAATCCAAACCATGAAGATAATAAGAAAGCCCAATAGGATAGAAAACCTCCATCCCACAGCCAAGAATAAGAGTGCTCGGAATACTTGAATTTGTATTATAATCCGACTGGGGAGAAGTTCGATCACACGACCATGAAGATAATAATAAGAATGTCGAGAATACCTAAGTATGTACTTTGATAGGAAAGAGAAACTCGATTCCACAGCTAAGAATAAGAATGGCCAGAATAACTGAATTCGATTATAATCCGACCTGAGGGAGAGGAGCTCGATGCCACCACCATAAAGATAATAAACATAAGAATGTCAAGAATACCTGAATATTGATTATAATCCAACTGGGGGAGAGTAGCTCGATACAACAACTATGACAATAATAATAAGAAGAATGCCCGCCTGAGTAGCCAATTGGAGAGAAAAACTCAATCCCATGACCAATAATAAGAATGTCCAGAATACTTGAATATTGAGGAGCTTGATTAAACAACAATGAAGATAATAAACATAAGAATGTCCAGAATACCTCAATATCAATTTTAATCCAACCGGGAGAGGAACTCAATCACACAGCCATGAAGATATAAAAAGAAGCATGTCCGGAATGACTAAGTATGTAATCCGATCGGAGAGAGAAACTACAACCAAGAATAAGAATGCTCTGAATAACTAAATACCGATTATAATCTATCAAGGGAGAGGAGCATCCCACAACCATAAAGATAATAAGTATAAGAATATTCACAACTCACTTGAATATCAATTATAATCCAACTCCATCTAGGAACTAGGAACAAGAGCACTATCCCACGCCCAAGAATAAGAATGCTCAAAATACTTAAACATCGATATAATCCAGACCTGAGAGATGAGCTTGATCCCACGACCATGAAGATAATAAGCATAAGAATGCCTAGAATACTTGAATATCAATTATAATCCAATTGGGGAGAGTAGCTCGATCCCACGACTATGAGGATAATAAGAAGAAGAATGCCCGAAATGCTTGAGTACCAAATGTATCCGCCCGGAGAGAAAATCTCGATCTCATGACCAAGAATAAGAATGTCTCGAATACTTGAATACCGACGGAGGAGCTTGATAATTACCATTTTGATGATTATTTTAGGCTCTCAAATCCATGTTTTGATCCACTTTTACATGCTTAAGTTTGCATTTACATTAGGTTTCATGAATTGTCTCTATTTTAGCTTTTGATTCAAATCTTTCTATATTTGAGATATTTTGGCACTTAAATTTGAATCTAATTTTGTAGGTTTTGAATGAGCATGGACCTAGATCAGATTGAGTCAAACTTGAGTCAGAATTGGCTTTGATCAAGGGGATCAAGAGATGAATCAATGTGGGCCGTCCGATCAAGAAACGACTAGATTTGAGTCATCCGTCAACTTCTGATCAATCCAAGCTCAAGATAGAGTTAATCAAGTCCATGGATCAAGATCTGAAAGTTTGGGCAAAATCAGAGTTAATCCAGCCGTTGGATCAAGCTCGAGAGGGTCTAAGCCGTCTATTCAAAGATCAGGGCAATCTGAGCCATCCGTTGCAAATCTGGAAGATCCAAGCTATTGAGAGGCAGATCCTGACCCTTGATTGAGATCTGGAAGGTTTGGGCTTGATTCGAGTTAATTCGACCGTTGGATGAGGCCAGAACGATCTCAGTCGTTCAATTTCAAATGGAATTAGTTAAATTGGGAATTCCCTCCGCAGCTCTTGGTCGTCGGGTGGTAGCAAAGTTCTTCGTTTCTGTTCTTCGTTTATTCATCGATTTCTTATCTGTTTCTTCTCCGATCGCGCGGCCAACATCAAACCTGTTTGTTTGCAAGATTTCAGATCATCGAGGTAAGATTTCATGTTTAGTTTGCTAACCAATTCTCGCAGCTGAAGGAGTCCAGGTGAGGGTTTCGCCCGGAGTTCCATTCCATTGATCGCCTCTGTTTGATCGCCGATCTCCATCGACCGAAGCTGAAGGACCGTTCGGAGGGGTTCTCCTGACTTTTTTGAAGGTTTCTGAGGTCGATCGCGAATCAGCGCGTCAGGAAGAAGATGTTTGGTGGAAGCGTTTCAGCTACTGACCGATCGTGGTGACCGGACAGAGATGCCTCTGATCGGTCCCGTGACCGATCAGAAGAGGACATAATCGGTCGGTTGACCGATCAGGAAGGACAGTACAGAGCAAACTGAGCAAGGGAGTTTTTCTTCGTTAGTTTTCGAGCTAGGGGGTTCCTAGCTAGACTTTTGTGTGACGGCAAAGGGAAGTCTTGTTGATGAACTGATTTGGTGTTCAATTTAGGATTATTTTGTTCTAAGCACTTGTTTTCTTTACATTGCTTTAGTTTGTTCCAATTACACTTCAAGTCAAGTTTTCAAGTATTGTTTCGTTCTAATTTTAATTTCTGCAATTAGTTTCTTGCAATTAATTCTTGAATTTCAATTCCATTGTTTGAATTTAATTGCTCAGTTGTTAAATAGGTTAAGTTTAGTTCCCGTAATTTCCTAATTCATTACATGCTTTTGCTGAGTTCAGTCTATTTCATTCCGAATTGTTATTTCATCTCTTACCGCAAAAACCCCCATTTTATTAGAAAACCCAAAACATTTAACGATAACAACTTGCAAGCTCGAATTAAACACTCTTAACTAGTCCTTGAAAAATACGACTTGAGGCCCCTATACTACTCATTTTTATTTTGTGAGCTAAGGGTTTTCAATTTATAAATATCTAAATTTGAGGCTCATTTGTGACACTTGTATTGGGCAACATCAAATTTTTAGCGCCGTTGCCGGGGAAACAACTAGTTGAGTTTGTTTGATTTGAGCTTGTATTTATTTCCATATTTTCATATCCTTTGAATCTATTCCATTTGCTTATTCTTTCTATATACATTTGCTTCCATTTTTGTTTGTTTTATGATCAGGACTGCAAGTGGAGAGTTTCAGAGCTAGAAAGAAGAAAATCAAGGGAGAGTTTAGAAGTTATTGAAAATTTTTCTACTCATTCAAGCAGTCCATGGCAGAATATCAATATTTTTAGAATTGTTAACAGCAGTTTCAGAATTTTCAGCAACCCTATCAACAATTTCAACAAAACCAACCTTGGAATCAGCCACAACACAACATCTCAGAGAGGATCCTTCTATCATTAGCATGGGTATTTCAGATGAGGTTGTTGAGGCAGAGTTATTTGATGATAGAGTTTCATTTGATATTCAGAGAGGATGTTTAAGCTCAGAGGAAGCAGAGGAAGTATTAGCTACAGAGGCAGCTGAGTTGGAGGTTATATCTGATTCACTTCCAGTTGGAGATGATTCTTTAGGTATAAGGGATTGCACTGAGCCCCAGGGATCACCTATATTGATCGAGATGTCAGGAGATTCAGAGGATAGGTGTGAGATTGTAGGGGATTGCACTGAGCCCCAGAGACCACCCATACCTACTGGGCAGTCATTAGCTATAGAGGCATGGGAGGAGATTGATAGTAAAGCTTGTGACAGTTTTGAATTCGATTCTGAAGCTCTACAGGACCCTTCTAGACTTTTATTTTGTGATGATATAGTTGTTGTTGGTCCTAACTTTTCTAATATGGTTGTTGCAGATATGGTTGATGAAGCATGCGTTGGAGATGATTCTATAGGTGTAGGGGATTGCACTGAGCCCCAGGGATCACCAATTTTGATTGACATGTCAGAAGATTCAGAGGATAAGTATGAAAGTGTAGGGACTTGCATGGTGGAAGCAAGAACCCAAGAATCACCTCTCTTAGTTAAATGTCCACCAGAACCTGAGATTGAAGTAAAGCCTTCACATGACCAGGAGGAGACCATAGATACCTCTATTCTTATAGAACCTTCAGGTATTTCTCAGCAAGACAAGGTAAGTATTTCTCCTAATTGTTTGGAAAAATTCATAGAGATACCTAGTGTTGATTTTGTTGAATGTGATGCATTTCTTGAGATATCCTATGTAGAAACTGATTGTGAAAAATTCATAGGGGTACCTAGTGTTGATTTTGTTGAATGTGATGCATTTCTTGAGATATCTTATGTAGAAACTGATTGTGAAAAATTTATAGAGGAACCCAAGGTTGATTTTGTTGGTTGTGATGAAATTCTTGATACATCTTATGTAGAGATTGATTGTGAAAAATTTATAGAGGAACCCAAGGTTGATTTTGTTGGTTGTGATGAAATTCTTGATACATCTTATGTAGAGATTGATTGTGAAAAATTTATAGAGGAACCCAAGGTTGATTTTATTGGTTGTGATGCATTTCTTGATATACCCTATGTGGATACTAATTGTGAAAGATCCATAGAGGTACCTAAGATTGATTTTATTGGATGTGATGCATTTCTGGATACATTCTATATAGAGACTGATTGTATTTCATTTCTTTCTTACCCTGCACGCGTGAGGGAGGTATTTCATGGTTTTGCAGGACGCCGTCGGATTCTGGAGTGGGTGCTCCAATTATTAAATAGACTCCAACCTCCTTGAAGGACTTCCAAAAAGCATCAAGAGGGAGGAGTTGATCTTACTTTGACTTGTAGCACTTCACCTCTTAAGTGGATTTTCTACCTTAATCGTCTCCGACCACCAGGACATACTTGTGCTAAGTTGATGAGGGAGAAATCTGTGCATTATGAGATTGATCATATGAGGATAGTTCTCCCAAGATGGATGCTCCGTGCTCTCTACCCAACTTGAAGGGGAGTTTTTATCTTTCTTACACTCTTATTTCATTGTTTATACCATTTTATTATTTTCTAGCCATAATTTTTCCTTTACAATGAATCCTTTCTAATAAATGCTTAGGTAGTGTAGAATGAATAAAGAGTCATTGTAGATACCATTTTATCCCTTTTGGCATTTTATTTCATACATGAGTTGGAATAAATATATGTTTCTAGATTTTCTCTATATTATTTTAGAGTCCCTTGAAAGCAAATTAAATTTGGTTGTTAAAACTTAGGATTTGAACCCATGGATGAAAATTCTTGGATGCTTGAGTACTACTTGGTTATGGACTCTAGATTAATGACTTGAGATGAATTCTTTAACCTAGTGAGGATTTGGCCTAATTTTTGTGACACACACATGTGATTGTACTCTAGAACTTGCTTAGGTTCTTTTAAAACTATATTTCTATGATTGGACCACATTTATAGAGATGAATCATCTTGTTTCCTTTATCATATCATTTTTGCAAATTTGTTGTTGATCTACACTATATTCCATTTTCCTTCCCTTATCTTCATGTTCATCATAATCTTTTCCATGGACTTGGGTGCTTGGATGTTTCTTGATGTTACTTTGCCCGAGACGGACAAAAGTTTAAGTGTGGGGGAGGATGCAAGCATTTGATCAAATCTTGAGGATAAAGTGAAGCATTTGGTAACATACAAGCAAAGGTGTGCCAACTTGATGGAGTGGTGTATCAAGAGTAAGTTGCAAAAGTTGATTAGTGAAGACTACAAGTGGAACATCTAAATTCCTAATTATAATTTGAGGTTTCAAGTTCTATGAGGCAAATTCCGGAAAAAAAAATTAGGGACCTTAGGAAGTTCTAAAGGCCAACTCATCTGACATCGAATTTGAGGATTGGAGTTTTTGGCAACATGAAAAATCTGGAATAGAAATGAAAAAAATGGGATTTCAAGTGGTATCAAGTAGAGCTCAGTAATTTTAGTGAAGAGTTTGAAGCATTGATTCAAAATATGAAACTTCTCAGTTTGAAGCTTGTTTGAGCTCTATTTCCAAGTTAAGTTGCATATGAAGCTAATAGTTTGAGCCCTAATGAACTTTTCAGATTCTGAATTTTGCATAGCTGAAACAACTTAGAGCAGAGTCTGAGCTGCGACAACTTGCTGGAAATCAGGAGGCTCAGCTAGCCATTGTAAGGAAGTGAATGAAAAGAGAAGAAGAGAAAAAAAAATGGAAGCAAAAACAGAAACATAAACTCAGCTGCAGAAAAAAAAGAGAAAGAGCAGCTGAAAAAGAAAAGAGCATTGATTGAACATGTGAAGAAAAGAAAAGAGTTGGGTTAGTTTACTGCATGTGAAGATGTGAACAAGATGCTAGATGATGATTTTATTGATTAAAGAGAAGCAAAATCTTGGCATAAGACAGTTTCAGAATTCAGGCAGAAACAGTTTTATGGCTACTGATCAGACTCTGATCGGTCCCGTGACCGATCAGGAGCAGCCAGTCCGATCAGGTGATGTCCAGTTCGATCAGAAGTATTTCAGTCCGGTCCAGTGACCGATCAGTGGAGTTGGCACACTGAATTCAGTGAATTTCCTCAGTCCCTGCTCCACCACAACTCTGATACATGCAAAATAATATACGAAGAAAAGGGCAAAGTTCCTTTAGATGCATTCTTGAGTATCCAAGTCTTCCATTTTCTTTACTTTTCCATATTTCCTTATCATGTCATATTTCTTTTCTATATTTCCTTACCATGTCATATTTCTTTACTTTTTTTATCATGATTTTTAAGTATTAAAGTTCATTGAACTTCTATTTCATTCTTATCATTACATATCTCCCAACTTGTTTGAATAAGCTTTTGTAAGTGTGGATCCAAATCAAGAATGATGGTGGAGAGTAGATAATAAGCAAGCTTATGGTAGTGCAAGAACCATGTTGTGTTTGAGTGAGCTCTACTTTCATCAAAAATGTAGAACTTAGGAAGAGAGCCACTAAATATTCCCTTGAGAGGCTTTGTGTGTTTAGTTCATCTCAATAAGTCATGAAGGATGAAGTATGCTAAGTTGTTGATTTAAGGACAAGATACTAGTCCATTGAATTTAGATTTTTGAGAATTGACAATCCTAGGTAATTTCCTTTCAATTGCTTCTAACTATGATTAGGAATAATCTAGGGGATACATGATTAGTTAGCTTGTGCGAGACGCCCAAGAGTAAATGTGGGGGAGTTGATAATTACCATTTTGATGATTATTTTAGGCTCTCAAATCCATGTTTTGATCCACTTTTACATGCTTAAGTTTGCATTTACATTAGGTTTCATGAATTGTCTCTATTTTAGCTTTTGATTCAAATCTTTCTATATTTGAGATATTTTGGCACTTAAATTTGAATCTAATTTTGTAGGTTTTGAATGAGCATGGACCTAGATCAGATTGAGTCAAACTTGAGTCAGAATTGGCTTTGATCAAGGGGATCAAGAGATGGATCAATGTGGGCTGTCCGATCAAGAAACGGCTAGATCTGAGTCATCCGTCAACTTCTAATCAATCCAAGCTCAAGATAGAGTTAATCAAGTCCATGGATCAAGATCTGAAAGTTTGGGCCAAATCAGAGTTAATCCAGCCGTTGGATCAAGCTCGAGAGGGTCTAAGCCGTCCATTCAAAGATCAGGGCAATCTGAGCCATCCGTTGTAAATCTGGAAGATCCAAGCTACTGAGAGGCAGATCCTGACCCTTGATTGAGATCTAGAAGGTTTGGGCTTGATTCGAGTTAATTTGACCGTTGGATGAGGCCAGAACGATCTCAGCCGTTCAATTTCAAATGGAATTAGTTAAATTGGGAATTCCCTCCGCAGCTCTTGGTCGTCGGGTGGTAGCAGAGTTCTTCGTTTCTGTTCTTCATTTCTTCGTCGATTTCTTATCTGTTTCTTCTCCGATCGCGCGGCCAACATCAAACCTGTTTGTTTGTAAGATTTCAGATCATCGAGGTAAGATTTCATGTTTAGTTTGCTAACCAATTTTCGCAGCTGAAGGAGCCCAGGTGAGGGTTTCGCCAGGAGTTCCATTCCATTGATCGCCTCTATTTGATCACCGATCTCCATCGACCGAAGCTGAAGGACTGTTCGGAGGGGTTCTCCTGACTGCTCTGAAGGTTTCTGAGGTCGATCACGAATCAACGCGTCAGGAAGAAGATGTTTGGTGGAAGCGTTTCAGCTACTGACCGATCGCGGTGACCGGACAGAGATGTCCCGTGATCGATCAGAAGAGGACCTGATCGGTCGGTTGACCGATCAGGAAGGACAGTACAGTGCAAATTGAGCAAGGGAGTTTTTCTTCGTTGGTTTTCAAGCTAGGGGGTTCCTAGCTAGACTTTTGTATGACGGCAAAGGGAAGTCTTGTTGATGAACTGATTTGGTGTTCAATTTAGGATTATTTTGTTCTAAGCACTTGTTTTCTTTACATTGCTTTAGTTTGTTCCAATTACACTTCAAGTCAAGTTTTCAAGTATTGTTTCGTTCTAGTTTTAATTTCTGCAATTAGTTTCTTACAATTAGTTTCCTGCAATTAATTCTTGAATTTCAATTCCATTGTTTGAATTTAATTGCTCAGTTGTTAAATAGGTTAAGTTTAGTTCCCGCAATTTCCTAATTCATTACATGCTTTAGCTGAGTTCAGTCTATTTCATTCCGAATTGTTATTTCATCTCTTACCGCAAAAACTCCCATTTTATTAGAAAACCCAAAACATTTAACGACAACAACTTGCAAGCTCGAATTAAACACTCTTAACTGGTCTTTGGAAAAATACGACCTGAGACCCCTATACTACTCATTTTTATTTTGTGAGCTAAGGGTTTTCAATTTATAAATATCTAAATTTGAGGCTCATTTGTGACACTTGTATTGGGCAACATCAGAGCTCAATCACAAAACCATGAAGATAATAAGCATAATAATGTCCAAAATACCAATAATTGGGGGAGGAGCTTGCTCCCACAACCGCGAAGATAATAAGAAGAAGAATGCCCATAATGCCTAAGTATGTAATTCGATCAGAGAGAGAAACTCGATCCCATAGCTAAGCATAAGAATGCCCGGAATAGCTAAATACCGACTAGGGAAAGGAGCTCGATCCCGCATCTATAAATAAGCATAAGAATATCCAAAATAACTGTATATCACATATAATTTGACGGGGAGAGTAGCTCGATCTCACGACCATAAACATAATAATAAGAAGAATGTCTATGATGCTTGAGTACTAAGAGAGAAGCTCAATCCCATGGCTAAGAATAAAAATGCCGAGAATACCTAATTACTGATTATAATCTGGCTGGGAGAGGAGCTCGATCCAACGACCATCAAGATAATAAGAAGAATATATACAATGCCTAATTATGTAATCCGACCGGAGGGAGACACTCATCCCACGACTAAGAATAAGAATGCACGGAAGACTTAAATATCAAATATAATCCAACCGGAGAGAGGAGTTCGATCCCAAGGCCATAAAGATAATAAGCATAAGAATGTCCAAAATAGCTAAATATCGAGTATAATCTAAGGAGAGGAACTCGATCCCACGACCAAGAATAAGAATACCTAGAATAACTGAACACTGACCCGAGAGAGGAGTTTAAACCCACGGTCATGAAAATAATAAGCAAAAGAATGCCTAGCATACTTGAATATCAATTATAATCTAAACGGGGAGAGTAGCTCAATCCCACAACCATGAAGATAATACGACTGAAGAGAGAAGCTCAATCTCACAGTGAAGAATAAGAAAGTTCGAAATACCAGAGTACCAAAATGTCGATTATAATCTAATTGGGGAGAGGAAGTCAATCCCACATCCAAGAATAAGAATACCCATATCCAACCAGGGAGAAGAGCTAAATCCCGCAACCAAGAATAATAAGGATTCACCCACCTTCTCTGGATCATGCAAAGCAATTCAAATACTTGTCGTAATCAAAGCATCAATCCGAATCACATGGCCAGGGATAGAAGGAATGCATTTTATAGCAGTCAAGTAGGCAAGTCGCACATGCAGATCCTTAGCATAAACTCAAGAAAGGGCCTAACTTACACAGTTAGTAACAAAAAGAATTAAAAAAAAAGTATAAGTGTAATTTTAAGTAACAAAATAACATTTTACTCACTTTGGCCAATCCATCAGCTTGGATACCTAAGCATAACTCATTCAACAATTGCCCAATTAGTGGCTGATAAGCATGGAATAACACAAAGGACATGATAAATAACCTGGAAAAAGCCATGAAGAGTCAACAAGAGATAAAAAAAAATTAGAATATAAAAAACCATGATGAACATTTCATGGAAACAGACAAATTATTCATTTTAAATGAATTTAAGGAGGGAAAAAAATAAACTCAACCAACCTTCTAGTGTAGCAACAAGATGTTCCAGCTTTCAATCTCGAGCAACTACGAACAATTTTTAGAACTCAAAAACAAAAGGTTCTCTAAAGACTTCACATAGATAAAATATCAACAAAGAATATAAAAAAGTAGAAGAAACAAAAGGGACAAAAAGAGGCAACATATGTGATAGATTTACAAGGTTGAGGTCATGAGTTGAAGGGAGTACCCACAATGATTTGATAATCTTGTACCTATTCGCTAAAGTCAAGGGCATGGATCCAATCTAGTTGCCAAATTTATTAGCATAAAGTTAAGAAAGGCTTTATCATCATATGGGTGAGTCATCATGTTATTATTAATGAAGCATTTATCATATTTGACAACACTATCTAAGTGCTTCAATTCTATGATTGATAAAACCTGGTAAAGCAAGAGTGTCCATTCTCCCCACGCGCTAGCCTCAACATCCGGTCTAGCAACCCACGTGATTTACCTCCTCCGTGTTTGCCGTGGGATAGGTTGGCGGAGGCTTTGAGGGCGAGCAAATTACCTTTTGCCACCTTCAATTCTATGATTGATAACAACAATTAGCAACTAATACATCATATGATTAATAACAACTCATACATAATTTTTTTGTGATTGTTTTCTCAACTAAGTAAATGCACACAAACTTTGCAAGCAAAAAAATGAATAATGGGAGACCAATTAACCTCTACTACCACATGACCAACAGAATAATACATCATATCAAAAATAGGCTCATACCGATTCAGTATGCCAAGGAACTATATTTTAGCACCACTGATACAAAGATAAACCTCATAAGCAAGACAATCAAACCATCATTTTAATTATTTAAGTTGATTATCATTTGTATATGCTCAGAAAATTCAAAAAGGAGACAAAGTACTGAACTTACAATGTATGGAACAGGTGCATCAAAAAAGTCGAGCATGTTGGCAAAACCTTAATTTCAGATGCAAGTACATGTTTTTCCGGACATAATATCAATAAAGATTTGGCAAAGTGCAAGTTACATACCCTCATTATGCAACTGATAGAGGCGTATTAGCTAATGCAAACAAGATTCCCTGTGCATTAAACATTGATTACATGATATATATATTATAGCTTCAATTTAGAAGATTACCAAACAACTGTTATTTATTACATGCTAAATTCAGAGTCTAGATGACATTAAAGAATGCTTGAGAAATCCGCTAAGAAGGATTGTAAGATAGTAGTCTGGATGATCCTCAAAGTTAATTTGAAAGAGCATAAATATATCACTAGAATAAAAAAAATTAAAGATTCCTTAAAATTGAATTTTTGTTGGCATGTGATTAATGAACATAGAAACAAATTAGGTCAAGTATTTTCCAATATATTAACGGTCTTCTAATCAGAGCTCAAAAGGTACAACAAAAATAAAAAATTAAATAAGAATTAGTAGAAATATAAATTAAAGATAAGTAAAAAAAAATAGAGAATAAGTTATCAAATTTGAGCAAACAACAACAATTTGCTTCTCCAAGACTGGGCTAGCAAACATCACTAATATTTGCATTTCCAAACTTAAATACAAATTAACATTTCTGAGATAAGATTACCTGCAGCTATAGTTTCCTCACGAACCTAACCTTCGACACTATAAAAACTCATAATGCTCAATCATCTCATCATTTCAGAGAGCCTACAACAAGTAATGTGTTATACATCAAACATGTAATATCTCAACTGAGTGCTTTACTATATTAAACTAAATGGATGAAAACAAGTATGAAGCCTAATAATATAATACAAATATCTCAAACAATTTTCAAAAGAAAAGATCATGTGCATCTCTCCATAATCAAATCTTGACCATGTCCCAATCATAATAGTAATAGTATGTTAACACAACTATGTCAATTCAATAAACTCTTGGCAACTAAATAGTGATAAGCAAGGTTATATGGAAAATATCTCATACCTAAACATCCAAATAATGTTGCAATTGCCCATGCAAAAAGAGCAGTCGCTTCCTCTTTTGCTAAAAGAGAACCTAGAGAAAAAAAGGCAAATTAAGCAACCATCACAATTGGGTATACAAGGAGGCCAGGAATTCATAGATAATATTGAGGTAATAAGACAGCAAGAGAGTGCTCAACCTCGGTCATTTCTAAGCTTGTGCATCCGGATAATGGAGCCAACAATATGAAGAACTGTTTAACCACGTCATTAAGTGTCAAAGTTTCCTCTAGCAGGATATTTTAGACCATAACTCACAAATGATCTGTATTGCAACACCACAGTCAAACACAACCTCAGTTACACATCCATTCCAAGAGAAAAATCAGGAACATAAGATAGGCAACTACCATGATAAGAATTTCATCCGCCGCCTAGCATCACATTAGACCCAAACCATAGCTGAAAATATGTGCAAAAATCAGGAACAAATAGAATCTGGAAAAAAAAAATCTATACCAAGTTGGTGCAGCAAGCAAAATTATTATCTATTTGAGTCAATAAACACAACAATTCAATGCATGGAAGCAGGGAGTAGGATTCACCATTCAATGCATGGAAGCAGGTTCAGTAGGATGAATCAGATTTAAGGGCTGACTCATATTAAGAGGTCATGAGTCGTTCTATGAATTATAGTTCAATCTGTTCTAGATTTCAGGGTTGACTCATATTAAGAGGTAAAGGATTCTAATCTAACTACCTAAAGAAGAGACATCATCAATGGAAACTCTATACTTTTGAAATATTACCTGATATCAAAGAAGAGACATCATTTGATTATATCATCAAAGGGGAAACAACTCTAATTATAGTTCAAGGGTTGGCTCCGTATTATATAGCAAAACTAATCTGTGTTAGCTTGCATTTTGATAGACGTTCGTCAGAAAGAAAGGAAAAGAGGATATTTCTATTTTGATAATGGTAGAACACTAGAATCCACAAAGAAATTAGCATGATCAGCAGTAACAATGACTTCAATAAAAAGTTAATCATTTGAACTTTTTAATGATGTATTCACGAGACGGATTCAAACTCAGTGTTATCTCACCCGTATATGCCTCAGTTATTTCTTCGCCTTTAGGACAGCAAAAACCTTGCCATATATGGATGCGTTATGTCAGGATATATATGCCTACGGTTCAACACCGAAACATAAACTACATACTAAGAAATCAATAGCTTGTCTGACATGTTTTAAGTTCAACCCTTGAAGAACCTGTATAGAGCACAAAATCAGTTTGAATAACAAATAACCAACACGAATAAGTGTCAGATCCTATACCTCAGACCTTTTTTTTTTACAGCACAGCTCAACTTCAACAAGATTAGCTTGCATGTATTCACCATTGCTAAATGAGCAACACTAATGATGAAGAAGCAAACTACAAACTGGAAAATAGTACTTGTGTTACCTATTATTGCTTAAATAATTCTGAAAAAGTAAACTAATTTAAAGATCAACTACCAATTGAAAATTTGGACGTTTGGGAATGAAAAAACTGAACATCTTCAAGAATTTGATGTTTGATCAACTAATAAGTTTGATATTTGATCAATCCATTACTCGAGAATGTGTTCTAAACCTTGTCACGAAGAGATAAACTTGCATGTGGACTATGTAAACAAAGTAAACAAAAATAAAGATACACAATGATATCAAGGGTAATAAAATGCTTTTTCACATTATAACAGATAATTCCATATATTTTTTTCTACATAAGTTGTTTAAGCTGCTTGAACAATAACACAGGGTATTTTGCCTCCACTTTGTGCATGACTGATTAATGCCAATAAATAGTATAAAATAACTACCAAATGTCATCATGTGAAAAAAAAACTCTACATAATCAAATGAACTCATACTCAAGTCATCCTGCCAAAGAATGAAGTGAGAGTAGTAGGTTTCTGGTTTGGAGTACCCTCAATAGCACTAGCTACCTTCAGACTATGTTGCAATAGGTACAACAAATTAGAACCATTTGATAGCCAGTAAGCAAAGATGATTATTATTCTCCTCTTCGTAAATCATAAAAAGAATCCAAATCTCAAGGGAGTAGCAACAAAAAAGATGATACCAGCATGAAGAAAAATTCCAAACTTCTGTAAAATGTGCAGCAATTGAAGAAAAAAAGGTAAACAAATTAATAAAATGTAATCTGATCTTGCAAAATTACCTCAATTACAGAACCAATCATCTGTATAAGATCAAAAACACTAGTTTTCACCACTTCAAATGATATTTCCAATGCGGAAGACATTTGTAGATGGTAGATGCGGCTACTAGCTTTTCTTGACTGAAGCCGATATTCTTAGAAACACATTTGATGAGGGCTTCAAAATTCTCCTGTAGCATAAACTGTAAAATATAAATAATGCAGGCACTTAAGTAGACAATAAATATTTATATGCAGGAATCTGATAAGGAAATAGCGAGTTAGAAATAGTTATCCGGTTGAAGCGTCGGCGTGCCGACTGTCCTTAGAGAATTGATTGCCGCCCTACGATGCAAAGGCTCCCGGCAAAATTCCCCCAAGATCCGACAACCTCGCGACGTTCGTAGGTGCACTCCAAGACGAACGCTGCCTTCGGACTCAACCTCAGATCGCACTAGACGAAGCCTCAAGACCAACCGACCGAAAACCGAAGAAGCCGAAGAGAAATGCTCAGAAAAAAAGCAGAGGATCTCGCTCAAAAAACAGAGCAGAAGAGAAGAGAGAAGTGAGTGTATTGCTCTGCCTTCTTTCTCTCCTTTTATAGATCCGAAGAGGCAATACATTGCCTCTTCGTGCTGAGGAATCGCGACCACGCGAAGCGTCGCGTCGAGCGCGATTTCTCTCCTGCGCACGCCTGTTTCGCAGCACCTGATCGGTCACCGGACCGATCAGGATACGTCCTGATCGGTCACCGTGACCGATCAGGATACTTCCTGATCGGTCCCTGTGACCGATCAGGATACTTCCTGATCGGTCACCGTGACCGATCAGGATACTTCCTGATCGGTCACCGTGACCGATCAGGCTATTCTGTGGGTGCGTGGTTCTTTCCAAAAACATATATTGAAATTCAAAAATCAACAATCCCCCACAAATTTCAAAATATTTTTTGGAAAAATAATAAAAAAAAACAGGTCCTGAGGCTTTGTTGTAACGAGCTTTCAGTGAAAATACCTTCCGGTTTGAATTTTCACCTAAGTAAACCAATTTTATTCACACAGGTTTGAAGTGAACTAAGTCTTGAACTTAAACCTTTAATATGTGAAAATCAATTGGCAACAACTCATCACAGGCGACGGTTGAATCCTTCTGGGTTGGTGCATTACGGCCATGCCACCGAATCTTGTTTCATAAGTGTTAAGGAGAGTTGCCCAGACCCCCCACACTGCGGCCTCACAGTTACACTTACATAGGTGAGTTCTCCAAGGATGTACTGTAAGCATCCTGTCATAAAGACCTTGAAATCATTAAGAGCCCCTAGGCTCATCCTTACTAGCAGTCAAGCATCTATCCAGGGAAGAGACTATGAGATTACATCTCAATCAGTTTGATGCTTACGGTTCACCCTTATAGCTTGTTTATACCACATTGAACCTACTTTTTGGGATCTCCAATCAGATAGGTTGGGTTGCCGCTATAGATGAAACCAAGATAGGCCTCAGTCCCATTCCCTTACTGGATCTCTTGATTTTCTCAGAATCAAGACCTTTTGTGAGTGGATCAGCAATATTGTCTTTTGAACTTACAAAGTCCAAAGACACCACTCCAAGAGACACTAGTTCACGAATAGACTTCAATCTGATTCGTACATGTCTCTTCTGTTTCTGGTTATACTTGGAGCTTCTAATCTGAGCTATTGTTGTTTGATTATCACAGTGTACTGAAATAGAAGGTATTGGCTTAATCATCAAGGGAATTTCAGACAGAAGACCCTTAAGCCAATCTGCTTCAGTTACTGTGGTATCCAAAGCACACAATTCTGCCTCAGATGTAGAACGGGATATAATCGTCTGTTTAACAGACTTCCAAGCAACTGCACCGCCTCCAAGTGTAAAAACATAGCCAGTAACGCCTTTACACTCAGCGGTGTCAGCTATCCAACTGGCATCACTATATCCCTCCAGGACTGCAGGGAACCTCCCATAGCACAAGCCCAAGGATATAGTACCCTTTAGGTATCTGAGTACTCTGTCTAATGCATCCCAATGCGTTCTGTCCGGACAGCTGGTAAACCTGCTCAATTTCGTTATAGCAAAAGAAATATCAGGTCTAGAACAATTTGCCAAATACATTAGACTACCTATTATTTGGGAATATCTTAGTTGAGACACGGCCACGCCACTCTTATTCTTATGGAGAGTCTTTGAAGGATCATAGGGTGTGACAACTGATTTAACTTGGCTATAGCCATATTTCTCTAACACTCTCTCAACATAGTGTGACTGAGAAATTGCTATTCCATCAGTTGAGCGAGTCAACTTTAGCCCTAAAATCATGTCAGCACAACCCATATCCTTCATATCAAACTTCCCACTTAAGAGGGCCTTGGTCTCATTAATAATTGAAAGGTCAGATGCAAACAATAAAATATCATCTACATATAAACATAAAATAATACATCTCTCGCCTTTCAGTTTAGTATATACACATTTGTCAGAGTCATTAATTTCAAAGCCAAACGATAGCATAGCACTATCAAATTTTTCATGCCATTGCTTTGGGGCTTGTTTCAAACCATATAGAGATTTAACTAACTTACAGACTTTATTCTCACTTCCAGAAGCTACATATCCCTCTGGCTGATCCATATATATCTCTTCTTCAAGATCTCCATTAAGAAATGCTGTTTTGACATCCATTTGATGGACCTCAAGATGATATATGGATGCCAGTGCTATCAATACTCGGATTGTAGTAATTCTAGTAACAGGGGAATAAGTGTCAAAATAGTCAATCCCTTCCTTCTGTTTGAATCCCTTAGCAACCAGGCGGGCTTTGAACTTATCTACTGACCCATCAGGTTTTAACTTCCTCTTAAATACCCATTTACATCCAATGGTGGTGCAACCAGGAGGCAAATCCACTAACTCCCAAGTGGCATTAGAGATAATAGAGTCCATTTCATTTTTAATGGCTTCTTTCCAATGCTTAGCTTCAGGAGAAGCCATAGCATCTCTATATGTCACAGGGTCACCTTCTATATTATAGGTGATAAAGTCTTGGCCTAAATCTTTAGACACACGTTGCCTCTTGCCCCTTCTCAATTCTGTACACTCACTAGATTTATCTAATCTAGAGTGACTTGAGGAAGGTACACCCACTAAGGATAATGGGACCTCTATGGAGGCAGAGTCATCTCTAGTAGGAGTACTAGAAATAGACTGAGGTGTTCTAGTCTTCATAGGAAATATATCCTCAAAGAATGTAGCATCACGAAGCTCTACAATAGTGTTTGCATCTATTCCAGATATTTCTGATTTGATAATCAGAAACCTATATGCAGAACTATTCTGAGCATAACCCAAGAAGACACCATCTACAGTCTTCGGACCAAGTTTTTTCCTTTTATGTTCAGGTATTAGCACTTTTGCAAGCACCCCCACACTTTTAGGTATTTCAAACTTGTCCTTCGACCTTTCCAAAGTTCATATGGGCTTTTATCCCTTGACTTCATAGGTACTCTATTTAACACATGACAGGCAGTGTATAGAGCCTCCCCCCACAAGAAGTTGGGTAACCCAGAACTTCCTAACATGGAATTAATCATATCTTCAAGGGTTCGGTTTTTGCGTTCTGCTACACCATTAGATTGAGGACTATATGGAGCAGTGACCTCATGAATTATACCTGAATCTTGACAAAATTTTTGAAACAGGTTTGAGGTGAACTCTCCACCCCTATCAGACCTTATCCTCTTAATGGTTTGGTTTGTTTGATTTTCAGCTTCAGATTTAAAAATTATAAATTTATCTAAAGCTTCATCTTTAGTTTTCAGCAAATAAACATAGCAATAACGAGAGTAATCATCAATGAAGGTAATGAAATACCTTTTATGGTCTCTCGTTATTAAACCGTTAAACTCACAACAGTCAGTATGAATTAATTCTAAAATATTAGAATTTCTATCAACTGATTTGAAGGGTTTATGGGGCTGTTTATATTGCACACAAACTTCACATTTTTTCTTATCATTTATGGCTTGCTTAGGAATCATGTCAAGATTCATCATCCTTTTTATAGTTTGAAAATTAACATGTCCTAATCTATCATGCCACACATCATAAGACTCAATGTTATAAGAACAACCAATATCATTAATTTTATTAATAATCGTATTTTCAACATTGAGTTTAAATAAACCTTCATTAAGGTAACCCTTTCCAATAAAGGTCCTAAATGTAACAATACAACTTTATTACATTTGAAGTTTAGCTCATAACCAGCACGAACTAATTTTGACCCCGCTAATCAAATTCCGTCGGACCGCTGGAACATGGTGCACCTCATGCAGTGACAGGACCTTCCCTGAGGTAAATCTCAAGTCACTCGTCCAATCCCTAACACTCTGGCTGCAGAATGATTCCCCATGGTTACGGAAGTGCCTTCAATTACCTGATAAGTAAGGAAGGCAGAGCGATCAGCACAACAGTGCACATTAGCACCTGTATCAACTAACCACTCATTGGGTTGATAAATCAAATTTAGTTCGGGGTTAATGGAAACGAACCCATTGCTGGTGCTGGTCACAACATTGACCTGTTCCTTGGTGTTTGGCACATTGCCTTGGTTCTTCTTCTTGTCCTTCCGTTCAGGACAAAATTTGGCAAAATGTCCAACTTGTCCACAAGCCCAGCACGGCCTAGTCCCATGCTTCTTTTGAACCTTTGGTTTGGGTTTCATTTTGTTTTTCATTTTTTGGTTTTTGGACTTGTTCTTGTCAGAAGAGACTACCACATTTGCCTTTGGAGCAAAATCCATAGGTATCTCCTTATCATCATTCTTATGTTGCTTCCGATGTTCTTCCTCGATATTTAAGGCAATCATTAAATCTTCAGAGAGATTTTACCTCTCCTGTGTTTAAGTGTCATGCCAAAATCTTCCCAACTCGGAGGCAACTTTTCGATGATAGACAAGACTTGAAGTTTCTCGGGTATCGGCATTTCTCCCTCAGCAAGACCGTGAATCAAAATTTGAAATTCATGGGTCTGCTCAATGACAGATCTACCCTCAACCATTTTGAAGTTTAAGAATTTCCCCACGGTGTACTTCTCTAAACCAGAGTCCTCGGAGTTATATTTTTTATCCAAAGATTTCCATAACTCTTTGGCCGAGGTTGTAGAGCAGTACACATCAAATAGTGCGTCCGAGAGGGGCGGACAGGATTTCCCATGGCAGAGATAATCCCTCTGTTTAAACCTCTCAGTAGAAGCACTACGGGCAGGTTCTTCTTCATCAGTTGAAGGAGGGTCTGATTTTATAACAGAGAAAAGCCCCAGCGTAGTAAGCCAAAATTTCATTCGTTGTTGCCAACGTTTGAAGTTTTGCCCGGAAAACCTCTCGGGTTTGGCGCTAGCCTCATCAGACCCCGACGTTCTAATATTTAACCATGTCTACTTAGGCACAAATCAATTCTCTAAGATTGTAAAATATAAATAACGCAGGCACTTAAGTAGACAATAAATATTTATATGCAGGAATCTGATAAGGAAATAGCGAGTTAGAAATAGTTATCCGGTTGAAGCGTCGGCGTGCCGACTGTCCTTAGAGAATTGATTGCCGCCCTACGATGCAAAGGCTCCCGGCAAAATTCCCCCAAGATCCGACAACCTCGCGACGTTCGTAGGTGCACTCCAAGACGAACGCTGCCTTCGGACTCAACCTCAGATCGCACTAGACGAAGCCTCAAGACCAACCGACCGAAAACCGAAGAAGCCGAAGAGAAATGCTCAGA